>CM035440.1:125383025-125543025 GCA_020310875.1 Ceratopteris richardii | reverse complement strand
TATAACCAAATATACTTTGTATAATTAAATATATAAGAAAATTAGGATTTTTGAATTGAAATAAGTATATATAATTAAATATAAAAAAATAGGATTTTAGATTTAATAATAAAATATATAATCAAATATATATAAAACTTTGGAAAGAAAATAGAATATATAATCAAATATACTATGTATAATTAAATATATAAGAAATTAAGGTTTTTCAATTAAAATAAATATATATAATTAAATATAAAAATTAGGATTTTAGGTTTAATATTAATATATATAGACACACATATATATAAATTAGGGAAAGAAATAGTATATATAATCAAATATGCTATGTATAATTAAATATAAAAAAAATTAGGATTTTTGAATTGAAATTAGTATGTATAATTAGATATGTAAAGAACTAGGTTTCTATGATAAATATAATCAAATATGCTATGTATAATTAAATATATAAAACATTAGGATTTTTTAATTGAAATTACTATGAAAAGAGCTAAGAGTT
The DNA here is from genome assembly GCA_020310875.1 of Ceratopteris richardii. Lineage (NCBI taxonomy): Eukaryota > Viridiplantae > Streptophyta > Polypodiopsida > Polypodiales > Pteridaceae > Ceratopteris > Ceratopteris richardii. Next base: position 125,542,520 of record CM035440.1, on the reverse strand, counting down.
TTTAATTTAAATAAATATATGTAATTAAATATATAAAAAATAGAGTTATAAGTTTAATATTAGTATATATAATTAAATATATATATAAATTAGGAAAAAAGTTAGAATATATAATCAAATATACTATGTATAATTAAATATATAAGAAATTAGGAATTTTGAATTAAAGTAAATATATAATATTGAACATATTAAAAATGGGATTTTAGGCTTAATATTAATATATATAATCACATATATGTAAAAATTAGGAGAACGTGCGTCGCTCACGATGCTCAATCTTCAATCCATTTATGGATGGTTAGATAGTAGTATCTTTGAATTATTCAGATAAGTGGATTTGAAATAAACTTTCATTGTTGTATCAAAATAAGTTTATTTGCTAACATCATTGTAATTGCTTATCCCTTGCACACTTTTGAAAGATCAATTTCTGCCAGATGGCAATGACATGACTCCAACACGTGGCGACGCAAAAAAGCTTTTATAGGGATGGACTACACCAAGATTCATGCTTGTCTGAATGATTGTGTTCTCTTTCGCAATGAGTATGAGCACCTCAAAGTGTAGAGCGAAATGGTTTAGAGAAGACCTTGTAGGCAAAGAAGTCCCTGCAAAGGGTTCTTCTCCACTTTTCTAGCATTCTAAGAATTAATGGCATGTTCAGATGCAAATCCATAGCTCAATTAATGGCATGGCATATAAAGAGCAGATCTACAGATGGTGTAATGCAAGTGTCTGCTGATTCTGATGCTTGGAAACACATAGATAGTAAGTGTTCATTGTTCATTAGAGAGGCTTGAAATATATGTATAGGCCTAGCTATGGATGGAGTAAATCTATTTGGTTTGTGTAGCTCATCATGGAGCACATGGTATGTATATTTGTTCAACTATAACATCCCACCACGACTGGTCATAAAAAAAGGTCATTTATTATTAGCTCTCATTGTGCCCGGTAAGTATAAGATAAAAGACTAGAAGAACAACTAATGATGACAAATCTACTGGTGACAAACACCTTCTACAATCCAATGTAACATTCCTGAAAGATTAGTGACAACAACTAATGATGACAAATCTACCGATGGAAAACACCTTCTAATGTAACATTGCAATGAAGAAACTACAAGTTGACTGATCCATGATTCCATTGCACCACATTCATTGTGCTTGCAACCAATCCATTCCAATTATCGAAGTTCGGCACTAACTTTCAATTCCGACAACTTTTGGAGAGCTTGCTACAACATCAACGACTTGAAGTGCAAGGATTGAACACTATGCTCCAGGTTAGATTTTGTTGCGGGAAGTAGAAACGCTAATCTGTGAGGTACGGATGGTGCATGGTTACTACATTATAGTCATTGAAAGAAGTCATTCTTTAGCATTGGCGCCTTCACATGCTTCATGAAGGTCTTCTAGCTGGGCATCGTGATGGCCGGCCTTATGTGGACATCATGATGGTCCTATTACAAAGCTTCGCGATGGTCCTCTTGGGGCCTTTCAAAGCATCACAATGATTCACGACGATCTACCTTCGAAGCATCATTGGGTGTCGGTGAGAGCATTTTTGTAAGTAACTGCGATGGCTCATCGCCTCTCATCTATGCATCGATGTGGTGAGCCATCGCATTGTCACACGGCTCATCGCCTCTCATTTGTGTGTGAGCCATCACATCACATGGCTCATTGCCTCTCATCTATGTGTGATCCATTGCCACATCCATGTGCTGATTTGCTCCATCGTGACCGTGTGTCTTTGAGGATCTCAAGAGTTTCAAGAATTGCAATATGATTTATCACTATTCAATAAAGTGAGATCATCATCCTTTTGCGGTGGATCGGTCATTTGGCAGGCACTAACAAGGGGGTGTTCATTGCGGAGGCCTAATAACTTTGGGGGCATTGCGATGAGCTGAGTGTTTTGGTGGCATCATGATGGACTGAGGCTGCGGTGGTTTTCAGGGTGGACTTTGGGATTGGTGGCTCAAGTTGATGAGATCGTTTTTTGTTGGTTGGCTGCTCAAGTGTCACATCCGGGTGCTCTCTTCCCCTATCGTGCTCTTTTTTCTTTTTTGGTTTTTTGGCTTCCTCTTGTTCTATGATTGTGATTGCTCCTCCATTCGTCATTTTTATCTTTTTCTCTTGGGGCTTGTGTGGGAGGGTTTCGGCTTCCGTTGTCAGTGGGAGTGGGTTTCTTGCCTGTGTGGTGCTTGGTCCTCGCATCCATGGTTGGAGTGTTTCTTTCATTGGTGATTAGCAATCTGGGCCCCCCGATGGAGGACGCCACTCTTGTTGCCCTCGATGAGTCATTTGGTGTCTAGCCTCCAATTGTTTCGCTTACGAGGGAGGATATTTTGGTGAAGCAGGAAGAATTAAAGAAAACATGTCTCATCAATCAATTGTTTGTCCCAAGACCTTCTAGCGCAGTTTGATTTTGAGCAAATGTCAATTCTTGCTACAAAATCATGTGATTTTGGTCTTTGAGAGGAGATGGTGTTTCAAGCATCGCAAGTTTGCACTTGGAAGATTTGGAGATCAACCTTATGCCTCTTTAAGTGGTTCCCTGACTTTGTTCCAAATAAGAACAAATTGCTTCGCTAGCCACTCTAGGTAGAGCTTCCTAACCTGCCCTTCTTCTTGTATGGCTTCTTAAGAGAAATTGTGGCACTCATTGGCCAGCCATTAGCCTCGAGAGAGGACATCAGGGGCTTCATTATGAAGGTGCAAAAAATTTGTTTAATGTGAGATGGCACCCACAAATATGTGTTGAAACAAATCTAAATAAGATTCTCCCTATGAAGGTTTCCATAGACATCATGAAGGAGATGTCTGGGAGTAGAAGATCGTATACAAAAATTTACCAAACGCGTGCTTTCACTGTGGGCTTCAAGGGCATAGGATAAAAGATTCTCTGACGAAACATAATTCCTCTAAGAACAAGCAAAACCAAGAAGAAACCAATGCTACAAAGAACTAAGTCGAGACTCAAGGTCATCCTCTAAATGTTGGGGAAGAGAAAGAAACTCAAGTCATGGTGACAGACTTAGAAGGTTTCATGGAAGTAAGCCAAAGAAGGAAAAGAAGCCCTAAGGGGGAAATTGAGAGGAGCCCCTCTGGCACAGCTACACTCAAGGACATCTACTGCAACTTGGAGAAGGAGATCAACAAGTTCGATTACCCAAGGGGAAGGAATCAATGTGACATGGACATTAAGGAAAGACCCTAGAGGATTCCACGAGTAAAGAAGATAACCAAGAGGGGTACACCACTAGTAAAGAGGATGGACTCACCACTAACAATGAAGACAGTGAAAGCTCCATCATTGATCTACAATTCCCGAGAAGGTGCCATGTTCATTTCCGAAGAAGGTGACCCATAAAGGGAAGCAACCGTTGGAGATTCCATGGAAGAGCCCCCTCAAGGGCAAGATCCTTTGTCCGGATGCCTCCACTTCAAAGAAAACAGACAAAGAGAAAAACAAGAAGAAAAGGGACAAGGTTCCTCCCCGCAAAGAAATTAACCTTCGATAATGAGCTTCAAAAAAGACTAAAACATATTACTTCAACTCATGTGTGGATTTCCACTACTCATCCTAGGGGGTTTGGTGGTGCAACTATCAAAATTAACAACATTTGTTTTAATAATCTTGTTAACACCTTCGAAGATAAGAATCATCGTTGGATTGCTATGTCCTTCAGAGACCCCTTGGATTTCACCATTGTTTCCATGTATGCTCCCAACTAGGAAACAGAGAGGATTGCAACCCGGGGCTCTTTGGTCTCTCTTTCCCACAACATTGTGCTTTGTGGGGATTTCAACATGGTGGAGGATCCTTCGGACCATTTTGGTAGTAGAGGGAGAATCATATATGGTTAGGAAAAATATGCCATGGATAAAATCAAACTCCACCTAGATCTTGTGTAGGTTAAAGACAAGACTAGTTTCTCTTGGTCAAACCTCCAATCGGGGAAAAATTTGAGAAAACCGAGGCTCGATTGAAGCTACATTATGTAGGACCTAGCCCACAAGTGGGTCCAACCCTCCATATCCCAACATACTAACCTTACCATCTCAGATCAATACCCAATTATTCTCACCTCCAAGCCTTTCACCAAGCTGAAGAGAGAACCATGGTTTCATGCCAACTTGACATCTTTCTTCTTCCCCACCATCCAACATGAGATTACTAAGGCTTGGAATTCAGCCTTCGTCAACCTCTCATCACCAACCAAAAGTTGGAGGATCGCAGTTATGAAAACTCATCATATCCTAGTCAAGACCTAGAAGATGCTACAAAACGTTTATCGCATGCGAAGAGAGAAAATCTATTGGAGAATATATGTCAATGATGCACCACAATTTTATATTTGGTTCATATATGGTAGTGGTTTGCCACATTTTGTATTTGGCTTATATATGGTAGTGTTTTTGCATACTTTTGTACATGATTCATTTATGGAATATCTCTTTTGTACATGGTTCATTTATGGAATATCTCTTTTGTACATGGTTCATGGTTCATTCTACTCTTACATATCTCTTTTATGTTTGAAAATGTGTTTTGCCTCATCAAAGATGTTTTGATTGTCGACAATCTAAACACTAAATCCACAACCAATAGATTGCATGTCACATGTACTCAGTTTTTTTTTTTGATAGAGTGTATTATCATTTGCTACACAATAGCATTGTCATGTTGTTACAACAAGAGACAACACACTCTACCCAAAAAAAAAAAATTGCAATTAAGGTCATCGGTATAGGCATTGAATGAGTGTCGTTATGCCCAGGGACATACTGATGGTTTTACCTAGGGATATAAAGATGCTTATACCGGCAATTTTTCATACCGACACATATACCATCACTTATATCATGGGTTTGCAAGTAAATATTGGCATGTATACTGGTAAAAATATATCGATGCTTGTATCGACGTGTATACCGGCTCTTATACATGCATCATTCTCATTATCCCACACATTCTCTCATGTAAAATAGTGAATTATGCTTGAAATAATCTTTGCACATGAGATCAAGCAAGAAAGAAGACTCTTATTGCCTACTTTCAACAACAAACTATGAGAAGATGAGTGAAGGTGGTTCCATGGACAATACTTTGATAAAGATCAAGGATTTTGAAGAACATTCAATTGTTGTAAATAAAATTTTGCATATAAATTATTTGTGTAGACTACTCTTAATGAGTTGCCTCATTCCTATTAAAGATTTTCTTCTACTCTCCATTTGATGATTAAAGAAAAACAAAAAAGGCCTTATCCCTCAACATTAATTTGTTTCCTTTACAAGAGAATCAATCAGGTCAAAATAGTTATATCACATGTGTATAGATGGATCACAATAATTAAAAATAGTAAAAATATTTTTGTACGTATTGTAATGCGAATGGTGATTTCATGGATTTATCCTACAAGAATTGCAAGATATTCACAGAAGAAAGGGGTTGGAATTGCTATTGTGCGTACTTCTACCTCTAAGATTGAATATGCTAATCTTGTGCAAAAAGTACAATAGACTTTTACTGCACTACGTAGCTATGATCCATATTATTATCTTCCTATTATAGACCTAACTTTTGATATTTTGATAGTGATGTAACTAAGTATAATATTCTTCAATGTAATTTCTTCACTTCACTTGAGTCTTTCTAGACCCCTAATGGGAATACTTTTAGATGCAAAAAAAAATCCTCTTATCCTATTGAGGGATTTTGAAAGATTTTTTTAATATTAATATTAAATGTACTTTTGTATTTTTAGATTCTATATATTGTCTAAGGATCAAAAAGAAATTATAATACATGTTAGTATTAGAAAAGTTTGGCTTTGTAGATGTGTAATTCATGATATATCTAATCGTAATTGATATAATCACATCTAGTATGTTATGTGGTGTATTTAGAAGCTCAGAAATTATGTGAACCGTCACAAGTTATTTTAGATTTAGAATGCACACTTTGGCCATCTAACTTTTGCAAGATTTTTATGCATACAAACATTCATATGGTATCCTTGTTGCCTAAACTTGAATCTCCTTTTAAGCATGCTTGTGAGGGCTTAATTGTTTTTTGTATGAAGCATTCCACATATTCGATTTGTTGATATATTTTGGTAATGATGTGTGTGAACACATTTAGTACTCTTAGGGTAGTTTTTTTCCTCCTTAGGAAGTTCTTTCCCCTGGCTTGTACATACATCTATAACCCTAATGCGCTACTTATCTTGTCTTTTAAATTCATGTAGTAATAACTCATGTTGTGCTCCAAGCTTCTTCTTCTTCTTCTTCCTCGTGTTGTTTGCGTGCATTTCCTTGCCTTTATTTTCCAACAATTCATATCATAGCAAGTTCCCACTTTCTAGGCATTGCCAATACGCTTCCAATCATAGTCTTAGAATCACATGAAATTAGTGCATGTTGAAGGGAAAGGGTTTGCTTAATCAGTTTTGGGTAGAGGCTATCAACAATGCCATCTACATCTTGAAACAAAGCTACACTAAAGCACTTGATGGAAAGACTCAAAAAGAGGCCTACACTAGTAAAAAGCCTTTTGTTTCCCATTTCAAAGTATTTGGAAGTGAATACTATGTACATGTTCTAGATAGGAAGAGAAAAAAGCTTCAACCAAAAAGCATCAAATGTATCTTCCTAGGGCACAATAGAGATATATATTGAGATCTTGCTATTATAGAGAACCACAAGGTGACTCAAGGCTCTGAGCCACCTTCAAGTGATTCCAATTCAAGATCCCCTACCTGGCCATATGACATAGGTAAAAAAACTTCCCATTGGTTTAGTGAGATGGCAAGACCCCTTAGCGAAGGAACTTACATGTGGGAGGCTGAAATTCAATATAGTCACAAAGTATGGGGAAAATATCTATGAGAAAACTTAAAGAAAAAAAAATATTTGAGTTTTTTTACCCTTCAAATGGACTATTATAATAACTATGCAAGCATTTTTCCCCTTTGTATTAAACATATATACAATTTTTGGTTTGCTATTCCAAGTGCCTCAACGTCTACTATAGTTTTAGTAGAGCTTGATTGGGTATTCTCGTTCAAGATCTTTTAGAAAAAGTCAATTTTCTATCATGATACAATCAATATCCATGGTTGAAAGCAATTATGTATTTTGCATGTTGGTTTTTGAGAATAGTTGGATGGTTCAAATGATCACATGTGGGGATACATGATCCATCATGTATCGATAGAAAATTGTGGGCGTTGAAATACATCCTCCTACACCTACAAATGATATGAAAATAGGTGGTGTCAAAGATGATTCTCTTCAATTTATTGGTCCTACTATGGTTTCTATTGCACATACTACAAAGTTGCTTCATTGGGATGGAAGACATGCATAGGTACATGCATTGATTGATTTTTCTATAAAACATGCCAAATTCCACACATTCACTCATGCAAAGTAACAAAATATGCTTAGGATACTCTTATCACACTATAGTATGCAAGAATTGTGGCTAGTGTTTCTTAATTTTGAAAATAGCTGGAGAGTGAGCTTATGAATGAAGGGGATTCAATGGACACTTTTCTAACAAAGATCAAGGATTTGAAAGAGCAGTTGATTTAAAAGCTTGCTAGATAGTTCATTTGTGCAAATTGTTCTTAATGGTCTTCTAGGTTCTTACAAGAATTTTGCTTCTATTCTTCCTTTGTTGATAAAAGGGAATCCAAATCTTAACCTTTGAGGTTTTAGTCTTTGTTTTTCTACATCAAGATCAATCTAAACAAAACAATTATGCATGTTGCACATAAATCTCTCATAGCTAGTCAAAAGGGCAAAAGTAAATGGAGCTCACCTATTAGTAAAGAAAATTTTTCTAATGTTATACATTCAAAGAAGGAAGATAAAGATGATAGTGCGAGCATGGAACACAAGGTTCCTTGCAACTTCGAGTGTGCTCTCACTATTAGCAGATGGTGGTGGTAAAAGATTGACCAACACCCAAATCAACCAAAAGACATCTGAGCCACACACACTCAACAGTCACTGTGAAAGCAGCCATATACTAAGCCTCACAACTAGAAATGGCCATAGTAGGCTATTTCTTGCTCAACCAAGATATGCATGAGCTACCAAGCATGAACAAAAAACCACTAGTCGACACACAAGTGTCATAGCAACCAGCCTAGTCAAAGTCAAAAAAAGCATGTAAATTTGGTGGTAGTGATCCCTCCTTGGGATAAAACAATCCGGGATACCACTCAAGTAGCAAAAGATATGCTTAACTACTTGCCAATGCTTGACACCTTGGCAATGCATAAACGTGCTCATTTGTGAGAGAGCAAACCGAATATCAAGCCGAGTTATGCATAAGTAAGCTGATAGAGAACAACATCAAATGCATCTCTAGCATCATGAAGAATCAACTATAAAGTTTTTTCCATAGGAGTGGAAATAGGTTTGCAATATTCAAGGCAAAAATATTGCAATAATGTGTCAACATATTTGTTTGACATAGAGCCATTCCACCATCAGCTTGCATCAATTGAATGCCCAAACAATGATGCAAATTCCCCAAATTTGACATCTCAAATGAGGCATACAAATTAGTCTTAAAATCAGTAATATGATTCTCATTAGGACTAGTGAGTACCATGTCATCAACATAGACAACAATGATCAAAAGCACATAATTTGCATGCTTAACATATAAGGTGCTCTCACTTGGACTATTCTCAAAACCATGTGCAATCAAGTAGGCATGTATCTTTTCAAACCAAGCATGTGGTGTTGTAGCACACATAACAGCCTCAAGCCAAAAACTATGTGGTAAAGCCTGACTTTTGACCATACACCTTGCCATCTCCATGAGATACATGTTCATTCTTTCAAGAATACCATTTTCTTGCAGTGCATAGTTATACTTTATGGAATAATGAACTATTAGATGGATTTTAATGTCTTGAGGGTTTTACTACAACAGATCGATGGTATACCGAGGTTTTTACCGAGGAAAATGAACACGGCTTTATTTGCCGTGGCGCCGGTGTAAAAGTCGGTTTCCGCGTCGGTACCAAAGAGTATGTATAGGCATCGGTGTAGATGTCGGTATAAGCATCGGTAAAAGCGTCGTTATATGCGTCGGTATAATGTCGGTATATGTGCCGGTAATCGGCTTCTGCTGCATCGCCTCCTGGGTGTACCGACGGTTATTCCAATGACACTACTGGGAGTACCGTCACTTATATCAGCGACCATACCTGCAAAAATTTTTTTGGGTAGAATGTTTTGTCTTTTGCTACAACAACATTACCATGATGTTGCTGAACAAAAGACAATACACTCTGCCCAAAAAAAGACCGAGTACATGTGATGTGTACTCTAATGACAACCGAAATATGATTTCATGAAACAGAGTATTATTGTACACAAAAGAGATCGATAATCAGAATGAACAATGAACCATGTACAAAAGAAGTTATATATTTCAATAATGAAGCATGTACAAGAGTGTGGCAAACCACTGTCATATATGACGCTTTTACAAAATGTGGCAAAGCAATGTATTGCCATATGGAAATCAAATACAAAATATTGGTCTTCCACTGCCATACACATGCAAAGAACGTTCCATATCAACAGTCCTGCAACAAAGAACATTAATGGAATGAGATAAATTCACATGAAAATTACAAACAAGTAAAAACCAAGTTTATAAATTAATTACCTCATCGCAAATGCTCCCATGAAACTACCGCACCACGTCCCTCCAAGTCCTGCAATAGTGCAGTCAACCCATGACTATATCCATAAGACTCCTCCGTTCGTGTTGGAGGACGACCCATTGCCAACTCCTGAAACAAATATAAAAAGATTAGACAAATATATATGAGAAATTTAACACAAATAAATTCAATAAATGAAATGGTACTTACAAACTCATGACGCATCGTGTCATATCCGCCGCTGCCCAAATGTGACGGTCCAATCGTGTCTAGACGTGTGGCTACAGCATTTCGCTGCTGGCGATATCGATCAGGAGTCTGCTACTGCTCATCACGAATCATGTCCCACTCCTCAGCATCTAACCACACAGGCTTTGGTAAGCCTTCTCTGAATGCATCACGAGCCTCGGATCGTCGATGCGACATGACCTCACGTGCGGTATGCAGAATCCACTCTGAACTGACAATCGACTGTCCATCGGCTGGTCGGAACTCCTGGTAAATTGTCTGTGTGATATAATTCTTCCGATCTTTATCCTGTTCACTCCATTTGAGCATGATGGAGTGTCCAAACTGGATGGAGCAAAGTTGCCATATGCGTGCACGCATTGCTTTGCCAGCCGCATCCATCACCGGAGCTCCATCTCGGATACTATACACCTTGGAGTCATCATGGTCATGAGCACCCCAAGGTGTACATGGTGTACTGCATGGTGTACTACGTGGCGTACCTACATCTGAGGTACTCGTCCTAGGAGTAGAAGCGGGCGACACAACGTCCGTCACACTGCCTCCACAACAACCGCCTCCTCCGCCTCCAGACCTACGTGTAGATCCACTCCTAGAACCTCCTGCTCCAGAGCATGACCTCGATCTACGAGACGGGCCAGACCCTGTATTGCGCTGAGGTGTCGAACGCACATGTCTACTAGTAGACCCAGTAGGAGATGGCTTCAAAGATGGTCGTGGTGGATTCACAAAGCTAAAGGAGACATACCTCCTACGGGAGTAGCACCACCCTCAAGAGTGACACCGGCAGGAGTGACACCGGCGGGAGTGACACTGGCAGGAGTGAGGCCAGCGGGAGTGAGGCCGGCAGGAGTAAGGCCGCCAAGAGTGAGGCCGGGAGGAGTGCTACCACGAGCGATCCAATACTGTGATGCAGCGGCCATATACGTAGGAGGAACCTGAGAGATGAACTCCAAAAACTGCTCCTCAGTCATGGACTGTGGAGTGACTAGAGGACTGTCTCCCATCGTGCTCTGTAATAAAAGAACTCAAATAATTAGCATGCGATAAGAAAAATAATATAGGGAATAAACAAAAAAAAAAAACCAAAAATTAGTATGTACAAGTCTTTTATTCAAAAGTCCTCTATTCTAGCATCCTCTTGAAGATCTGATGCACCGAGAATATCTATCTCTAAATTGATGGCTTCTAAATCGCTTGCTATGCTGGTTTCCTCTTGATCATCGTCTATTGCTTCGTCTTCTCGAACAATGACCTCTTCTTCAATGACATCTTCTTCTCGAACAATGATCTCTTCCTCCTCAACTATCGAATGAATCTCTGAGTCCACTAGAGATGGACTTTCTTCTACATCTGCATTTTCAAAAATTTGTCTACTACGTGGAGCGACTTGTAAAACAAATAGCCACTCTGGGTCTTTTGAATCTGGTATAAAAACAACTTGCTCACAGTGTTCGGGAAGTACAAATGTATCCCTTTCATCTGTCCATAATCTTGTGGAGTCGACTTGAAGCAAACCGCTCTTATCTCGTCTCACTGTTACGTTTCTTCCAGAGGTGACTACTTTGAACCATTTCACGTCAAAAACAAAGTAATCAAACTTTTTGAAAGATAGTTTCAAGATGTCTTGAATCACACCACAATAATCTAACTCGCCTTCTAGAGCATTATCATCTCTTGCACTCACTCTACTTTTTTGCAAAAAATTCACCATCACTCCACTGTCAAAAGTAGACCGGTTTTGATCGATTCGTGCGATTCGAAAGTGTCATCCATGAGACCATAGTGCACCGTATTTGATATACTCCCAATCACATCCTTTTACGAGTTCTTCTTCTTCTTCAGAGATATCTTCACCCGCTGCCTTTGCTTGTGAAACTGCTGCATCTAGCCATCTGCTCGTTGGAAAAGGTGGGACAGGTCGAAGATTTTCTTGAAGAGGCAAAAATCGAGTGGAACGATTTCTTGGAAACTGAGCTCTTTCCTTTGTGTTAGTTTCCTTGGCAAGTTCATACCTTTCTAACCACTTTTGCATAGGCTCAGAGTTAACTATGCAAAACTTCATTGCCTTCTCTCTGAAAGCTGCATCCATTTTTCTTTGCAATCCTTTACCTTGTGGTTCATCGCCTACGAGACGAACATCTTCATCATCGCTCCATAAGCGAGGCATTTCGGGATCCGATATACGTAGAAACTCAGTAATGAATACAAGAGATTCTTGTACAAGCCATCCCTCTGCCATGCTACCCTCTGGACGTGCTCTCTATCGAACAAACCCTTTTAATGTCTTCATAAAGCGCTCTAAGAAGAACATCCATCGACTATGAACAGTTCCTGCTATTGCAACTTCATCTACTACATGAACCAGTGAATGAAGTTGAATAGTGAGAATACTTGTGGGAAAGTATTTCTCTACCATACAAACAGCCTCGATAGCATTGAGTTTCGCACTCTCTATGCTATCTCTATTTATCTCTTTAGAAGATATCCACCGTACTAAAGAACTAATTTTATAAATGGTTTTTCGTACATCCTCTGAAAGACAATCTTTTAGGGCTACAGGGAGCACAAATTGTAAAAACTTGTGCCAATCATGAGACTTGAGTCTTGCAAGATCGTCGTTTCATGTGAAAGCAGTCTTTAGACATCTCATGCATCCAGTAGGTGTACGAAACTCTGAAATTGTTTTCTTCACTTATTGCTCTTCCATCCTGCGAAGCACCCAAGGAGCTCTTGGTAACGATACTGTTCCGTTGGGCTTAGTAATTGCCCACAACTCTCGCATACGACCTCGCTCTTCTAGGTCGTCCCTTTGTGCTTTGCTTTCTTTCTTTCCGATCAAAGTTTTCCAAAGCATCTCTCCCACATTCTTGAAAATATGCATCGGGTCTACCAAATGATTGATCACCAATTCACTCCAACAAGGGAGTTCATGAAAAATGGACAACCGTTTCAGGCCAGCAACTGGATTTTCTGAATCCCATAGTTGTTTCCAATTGCTAGCTTTCATTTGGTGTTGCACTTGTCGACCAATTTGTCCTTCACGTAAAACATGCCCATCAGGCAAATATCTATGATGTCCTTCATAGACAGTTTTACGTAGTGCTTTGGAATAGCGTGCTTCGAGTCGTGGTCCGCATAAAGGACAAGCATGGTAACCCGAAATCGATAAACCTGAACATTCACCATAACTAGGCCAATCATGCATTGTCCACATAAGTATGCCTTGCACTCGCACGTCTCATCTTCTTATAGGTTTAGACATGTCACGCACAATGATCCCATCCCATAAAATGCGCAGTTCTTCTACAAGTGGTGCAAGATATACATCCATGTTTTTTACCTTATACTTACCTGGTACAATAAGAGCTAATAATAAATGACCTTTCTTTGTGGCCAACCATGGTGGGATATTATAATTGACCAAACATACAGGCCATGTGCTCCATGAAGAACTGCGTAATCCAAATCGATTCACTCCATCCATAGCTAGGCCTAGACGTATGGACCGAGGCTCACTAGCAAACTCTGGCCACTTACTATCTATGTGCTTCCAAGCATCAGAGTCAGCTGGCACTCGCATTACATTATCTGTAGACCTGCTCTTTGTATGCCATGACATTAACTCAGCTATAGATTTGCATCTAAACATGTTCTTAATTCGTGGAATGATAGGAAAGTGGCGAAGAACCTTTGTGGGGATTGCTTTGCCTATAACGTCTTCTCTAAATCTATTTGCTCCACACTTTGGACATACGTGGAGATGCTCATACTCATTCCGAAAGAGAATGCAATCATTCGGACAAGCATGAATTTTCGTATAATCCATTCCAATGGACTGTAAAATTTTTTTCGCATCTCCACGTGTTGGAGGCATGTCATTGCCCTCTAGCAAAATTTGATCTTTAAGAAGCCTGCAATAAGCAATTAAAATGATATTGATAAATGAAGTTATTGTGATACAACAATGAAAGCCAATTTGTTCTCCACTTACCTGAACAATTCAGTGACACTACTATCTGACCATCCATAAATGGATTGCAGATTGAGCATCGCGAGTGAAGCACGTAGTACAGATATCTTTGCTCCATTGTAAAGTGGTAAATAAGCTAATCTTCGCATGTTTTCATATTCTTCATCAACTTTTGATCGTGGAATTTCTGTTGTGTCCATGAAACTCTCGTCGACACCTTCTTCACCATCATGATCTTCGTCCATCTCATAAAATGCTTCAAGCATCTCTTCCATATGTTCATTCTGTGTAATATTATTAGTGCTTGCTTCTACGTCTAAGTCCTTTTTTGCTCTCTTTTGTCCACGAGAGGTTACCGGTGCAATGTCGTTTGGGTCCATCTGCTCACCTAGGGGACCATGCGAATGATAGTGTAGGTTTTCCAGTCGACTCCTATCAAAGGATCCATACTCTCTAACATCTGCAGTACAAATCCGTCGTTTTCGATAAATTTGATACTTGCACTGTGTGCAAGGACATGCCATTCTCTCTTCACGATCCAAAGAAGCCATCTGCTACAATATGGACATTTTAGAACATTTGTTTTTTTATTAAACCTAAAAATCTAACTCTTAAAGACCTAAATACTTAAATACCTAAAAAAACTTAAAATCCTAGTTTTAAAACCCTAATCTATATAGCTATCCTATTTTATCTATATATTCGGATTTTTTCTTGATTGATCCTATTTTATATATATATTTATTTATTTATTCAGATTTTTTTCCTCTTAATTAAGTTATATGTATGCCTAAACCCTAAAACCCTAATTTTAAAGATCTAGACCTAAATTATGTATATTTCTATACACATGTGTATATACATGTATATATGTATTATATGTCTATGTGTATGTGTGTATATATGTTATGTACGTGTTAAAACCCTAAAATCCTAATCCAAATGACCTAGAACTAAAACATGTATATATATGTATGCACGTGTATATATATGTGTATATGTATATATATGTGAATATAGATAGGTATATAAGTATGTGTGTTTGTGTATTTATATATTTATTTATATATTCAGATTTTTTCTTTACTTAATTATATTTAATTATATATATTTAATTAAATAATTTAAAACACTAGTTCTTTTTATATTTATTTATGTATATAATTATCTTATTTTATATATATATTTATTTATATATTCAGATTTTTTTCTTACGTAATCCTATTTTTATATATTTAATTTTATATATTTAATTACAAATATTTAATTAAATTATTTAAAACACTAGTTCTTTTTATATTTATTTATGTATATAATTATCTTATTTTATATATATATTTATTCATATATTCAGATTTTTTTTCCTTATGTAATCCTATTTTTATATATTTAATTTTATATATTTAATTATATATATTTAATTAAATTATTTAAAACACTAATTCTTTTTATATTTATTTATGTATATAATTATCTTATTTTATATATATATTTATTTATATATTTAGATTTTTTTCCTTACGTAATCCTATTTTTATATATTTAATTTTATATATTTAATTTTATATATTTAATTAAATTATTTAAAACACTAGTTCTTTTTATATTTATTTATGTATATAATTATCTTATTTTATATATATATTTATTTATATATTCAGATTTTTTTTCCTTACGTAATCCTATTTTTATATATTTAATTTTATATATTTAATTATAAATATTTAATCAAATTATTTAAAACACTAGTTCTTTTTATATTTATTTATGTATATAGATATCTTATTTTATATATTTATTTATTTATATATTCAATTTTTTTTTCCTTATGTAATCCTATTTTATATATTTAATTTTATATTTTTAATTATATATATTTAATTAAAACCCTAATCTTAAAATTCTAGATCTGAAATACTAAACCCTAAAACCCTAATCTTAAATATGTAGACCTAAAATATGTATATTTCTGTATACATGTGTATATACATGTATATATGTATTACATGTGCATGTGTATGTGTGCATATATCTTATGTAGGTGTTATAAACCTAAAACCCTAATCTTAAAGATTTAAATCTAAAATATGTATATTTTTGTATGCATGTGTATCTACATGTATGTATGTATTATATGTATATGTGTGTTTGTGTATACGTATTAAAATCCTAAAACCCTAATCAGAAAAGAATTAGACTTAAATCTAAAATACTAAACCCTAAAACCCTAATCTTAAATATGTAGACCTAAAATATGTATATTTCTGTATACATGTGTATATACATGTGTATATACATGTATATATGTATTACATGTGCATGTGTATGTGTGCATATATCTTATGTAGGTGTTATAACCCTAAAACCCTAATCTTAAAGATTTAAATCTAAAATATGTATATTTTTGTATGCATGTGTATCTACATGTATATATGTATTATATGTATATGTGTGCTTGTGTATATATGTTATCTACGTATTAAAATCCTAAAACCCTAATCAGAAAGACTTAGACTTAAATCTGAAATACTAAACCCTAAAACCCTAATCTTAAATATCTAGACCTAAAATATGTATATTTCTGTATACATGTGTATATACATGTATATATGTATTACATGTGTATGTGTATGTGTGCATATATGTTATGTAGGTGTTATAACCCTAAAACCCTAATCTTAAAGATTTAAATCTAAAATATGTATATTTTTGTATGCATGTGTATCTACATGTATGTATGTATTATATGTATATGTGTGTTTGTGTATATATGTTATCTACGTATTAAAATCCTAAAACCCTAATCAGAAAGACTTAGATTTAAATCTGAAATACTAAACCCTAAAACCCTAATCTTAAATATCTAGACCTAAAATATGTATATTTCTGTATACATGTTTATTTACATGTATATATGTATTATATGTGTATGTGTATGTGTGCATATATGTTATGTAGGTGTTATAACCTTAAAACCCTAATCTTAAAGATTTAAATCTAAAATATGTATATTTTTGTATGCATGTGTATCTACATGTATGTATGTATTATATGTATATGTGTGTTTGTGTATATATGTTATCTACGTATTAAAATCCTAAAACCCTAGTCAGAAAGACTTAGACTTAAATCTGAAATACTAAACCCTAAAACCCTAATCTTAAATATCTAGACCTAAAACCCTAAAACCCTAATCTTAAATATTTAACCCTAAAACCCTAATCCTATTTAAAACCCTAAAACCCTAATCTTAAAATTTAACCCTAAAACCCTAATCCTATTTTTATATATTTGATGTAAAACAAAAACTTCAAAATAAAAATAGGATTATATGTGTGTATGTATGCATGTGTGTATATATGTGTGTGTATGTATGCATGTGTACATGTGTGTGTGTATGTATACATGTGTATACATGTGTGTGTATGTGTATGTGTGTGTATGTAGGCATGCATGTGTGTGCATGTGTGTGTACGTGTGTGTATGTATGCATGCATGTATGTGTATGTGTGTGTATGTGTATGCATGTGTATACATGTGTGTGTATGTATACATGCATGTGTGTATATGTGTGTATGTATGCATGTGTGTATATATGTGTGTATGCATGCATGCCGGTATATGTGTGTGTATGTATGCATGCATGTGTGTATATATGTGTATATATGCGTGTGTGTATGTATGTGTGTATATGTGTGTATATGTGTGTGTGTGTGTGTATGTGTATGTATGCATATGTGTATATATGTGTGTGTATGTATGTGTGTATGTATGTGTGTATGCATGTGTGTAAATTTATGTGTGTGTATGCATGCATATGTGTATATGTGTGTGTGTATGTAAGCATGCATGTGTGTATAGGTGTGTGTATGTAAGCATGCATGTGTGTACATGTATGTGTGTATGTATGCATGTGTAAATTAATGTGTATCTTCCTTTTTCTTCTCTCTCTCTTTCTTTCTCTCTCTCTCTCTTTCTCTCTCTCTCTCTCTCTCTCTCTCTCTCTCTCTCTCTCTCTCTCTCTCTCTCTCTCTCTCTCTCTCTCTCTCTCTCTCTCTCTCTCTCTCTCTCTCTCTCTCTCTCTCTCTCTCTCTCTCTCTCTCTCTCTCCTTCTCTCTCTATCAATAGCGAATAAAAGAATCACTTACAAGTATGTCTCTGTTGGCAGTAGTCAAGGAACTGAAGGATTCACAAGACAAGGAAGCCTATGAAGGGAGTCGGAGCGAAGAGAAAGCACAAGCAGACACAGTAGTCAAAGAAGATCTGGCAAGTAGGCCATTTAAATTTTTCAGGCATCAAAGAGTTGGGCACACAAGAAGAAGGAGCAAGTATGGAGCTCCAGGAAATGTATGTCAAAATGTTAGAAGAAATCCCTACAAAAATAGTGATTTTCATCACTAAAAACCATTGTAAATACCATTTCATATTTTTGTAGCTCCATTTTGTGCAAGCCAAGGAGTCCTTGAGCTTGAGAAGCATTAGAAGTACCTACCTATCAGTTTTCACATTTTTTAGACTCCGTTTGAACCTCCAAATAGGGCAGAGAACCTAATTTTTAACTAGGCGGGACACTAGGTCTGGACAAGGCCAAAACCTAGTCAAAAACTATAAATAGAGCTAGAGAGCTCATTTTTGAGGTTAGCTTGTACTAGATTTGAACTTGTATGAGCTTTTTGAAAGTAATCTAAGAGAACTCCATTGTCTTTCTCTTTGTCTTACTGTGTGTGTACGTGTGTGTGTATGTGTGTGCATGTTGTGTGCTTCTCACTCACGCACTTGTGCCTTCACTTGCTCGAGGTCATCATACCATCCTCACGTCTTCCCGGATTGACATTAAAGGAGGTGCTACTCATCACTGAGCTACACCAAATTTTGGCGCCGTTGCCGGGGATCGAGCTTTGAGGACGAGCGTGTGATGGTAAGACGTAGAGTTGAGACGTTGGAGTCATAGGTAATTTCTTCACTTTTATCTATTTTCTTTTGTTTTTCTCATCACCATCATCATCCTCACCATCTCCCACATCCATCTCCATCATCGCGAAAAATTTCAGTTTTTGGTCATATCACCCCACCCATACCATTCCCCTCATTTCACTTGTGAGAGAGAGCGAGAGAGTGTTTGTGTGCTTGTGATTTTTTGTGTTTTTTGAGATTTTCTGCAGGAATCAGCATCCCCAACAGTTGCACCAGCTTCAGCAGGTAAAAAATTTGACTGTGCAGGTCCCGAGGCGTTGACCTTTGTCAATCGCGACCGACAGAAAAGTTAACTATTTTGCAAAACAAAGTGTATAACCATGATGTGTAGGCCTAGGGCATCCTAAATGTGTGCTTGAAATTTTAAAATTCCTCAGTTTTCTGTCAATCGCGATCGACAAACCACGACGGACACTTGTCGATCGACCTGTCAATCGCGATCGGCACGTCAATCGCGACTGACAGAGTCAACGATCGACTGACCACGACCGACAGAATCTACGCGTGACACGTGTCAATCGCGATCGAGCCATCAATCGCGATCGACCAGTCAATCGCGACTGACAACCCCGACGGACCTGTCAATCGCGATCAACCCAGTCAACGACTGCTTGACCACGATCGATTGAACACTCGCGACGGACCTGTCAATTGCGATCGACTCATCAATCGCGATCGACAGAGTCAACAACCCTTTGACCACGATCGATTGAAAATCCGGGCCACGTGTCAATCGCGATTGACCCATCAATCGTGAGTGACAGCCACGACGGACCAGTCAATCGCGACCGACACGTCGATCGCGATTGACCTATCAATCGCGATTGACAGAGCTTGCGAACGCGATTGACGGGCGAATTCGGCTAATTTTTTAGGGCAAAAAAATAGTGGACTACTTTTGACAAATTGTGGGATAAATACTAGGGTTCATCATTGCTTTGTGAGGCCGGTACCCCAAAGCATTTTGAGAAGTCCTGTCTGCCTGTTAACCTATTTAAAATCTTGTTTTAGCTCCAAAACCCTGAATTGACATAACTTCCTCATACGACATCCATTTGTTGTGATATTTGTTTTGTTGGAAAGCTCGTGGGGAGTACAACCAAAACTTCCACTGGTTACGATGAAATTAATATCAGGATTATTAGATAGGGTAATTTGAAGTTGATCATATCCCAGGGTAGGAAAAACTGAGGGTTTACATGCATGAAAGTGATCTGTCTGTCAATCAAATTTAAGTCTTGAGCTAACTTTGGGACTTTTTCAGGTTCTTTGAGAGCATCAAAGGGTACTTGAAGCAAGAGTAAGTGTGAGCTTGGGAACACGCTTCCTGGGCATACAAGGGCAACCAAGGGAAGAAACTTAAGGTTGGAAATTCTCAACACCCTCTGTCAATCCCTAGCATAGGCTAAGTACGGATAGAGGTCTTGATTAATTAAGGACACGTTAAGAATGACCAAGTCCAAGAACTCTAATCACTCAAGTGCAAGTGTTAGGAGATTACAATTGCGAAACAACCTAAGGGAAAAGAACTTAAATTGAGTGACCACACTCAAAGTACGATAAAAATTTAAGTGTTCCTTGCGATGAAGATTAATTGGACAAGAAGTGACACCTTAAGGGCAATTAAAAAAGAACAAGTGACTAATACAAAAGAACTCAGCAATGCAAAGTGTACTTGGGAAAATTTGGGATTATTCAATTGGGCTTATGAACCTTAGATCAGGACGACACCTAGGGAGAGATAGACAAAGTCTTACATCTTCAGAGGCTAGTGTCAATCATACTGCTAGGTCTTGGGCCCAACAGTTGAGCCATCATTCATATTACCCTAGCTCTGAGACTAGCGAGTCTGAGATGTCCCACGGTATGGAGAGACCTACAGGAAGCTCCGGAGTGCCATATTTACATAGGGTAGAAGGCCCTTACAAGACGCAACTCGAATACCTTAGGACCAACTGTAGCTCAATGATGAGTAGCACCTCCTTTAATGTCAATCCGGGAAGACGTGAGGATGGTATGAAGACCTCGAGCAAGTGGCGGCACAAGTGCGTGAGTGAGAAGCACACTAGCATGCACACACATACACACACACACGCACACAAGGCAAGACAAAGAGTGAGAATCAATGGAAGTCTTAGATTACTTTCAAAAGCTCTTACAAGTTTGTTTCAATTACAATCTAACCTCAAAAATGAGCTCTCTAGCTCTTTTTATAGTTTTTGGCTAAGTTTTGGCCCTGTCCAGACCTAGTGTCCGGCCTAGTTAAAAATTAGGTTCCAGGGCTTATTTGAGGGCTCAAACGATATCTAAAAAATATGAAAATTGGCAGGTAGATACTTCTAAAGCTCCTCAAGCTCAAGGACTCCTTGGCTTGCACAAAATGGAGCTACAAAAAGATGAATTGGTATTTACAATGGTGCTTAGTGATGAAAATCACTTTAAATGGGTGTAAAGGATTTGAAAATTTAAAGGTTGCCTTAGTGCTAGATCTACGTTGAGTGCTCGTACTTGCTTCTTCATGAGGAAAATTACTGGCCTATTTGCCAGATCTTCGTTGACTCCCTTGTCTGTTGCTAACACCCCCCCCTCTCTCGCGTCTGTCGTCCCTGACAGACCCTTGTTGAGAGGGTTTTTGGATGTAGAACTCGACGACGTCCTGCGCTAAATGATGTTCAGCAATTCGCAACCCTTTAGCCAAATCTGTCAGAAGAGCATCCCAGTCTACCGGCCCAGGAACCTCTGGATGTGGCATGCGTAGCTTTTCGGAGTGGAGAGCTTGTTCCACTGCAAACAACTGCAAGAGATGGGATGGTCTGGGAATGAATATCTCTGAGTGATATTCCCAGAATCCCGTGACAAACATCTCTTCGAACGTTTGTTTGAAGCAGGCCGGTAGATATTTGATGCGAGCGTGCCATGCATACACCACATTGATCGATGGAGTTGTGCTCATGTCGTATACAAGGTCCTGGTTCCCTTCATTAAATCCTAGTGCTGAGAGATGCGGTTCCTTGACATTTTTGAAGGTCCTGAAGGTGACCAGCATAAGTTCGAAAATTTTCAGGCACATCTGAGTCATGATATCAGGAACATTCTTGAAACGGACCCCCCAATGTCGGATCGTTGAAATCATATAGCCAATTGTAGGTGCGCCTTTAGGGGGTGCGAAGTACACGTAATTTAGCCACTTCTCACATCCTTTAATCGTCAGCACTGTATGTGTGTACTCCGGCCAAGATCTCCTTCGAAACACAGGGCAATAACATGGATTATATTTGATGTACAATGGCATGTTGTTCCATGTTCTTACCATTTCCGGGTAGGTTTCGAGCAGCCGAATTCTCCACGTTGGTTGGCGGATATGTCCTTGCTTGGCACTCTCTGGGATGTCATCGGGTGCAAATTGGGTGGCAAAGGTGGGTTCCCTTGAGGTGAGGCGCTTGATCTCCGCATTATAATCCGTCATTAGCACGCAAAAAGGCACATACAGATCAGCCGATGGGCCGATCCACCTATGGTGTGAAAGATTCTGAAAATAATCGGATTTTATTACCACCTCTTCCAATTTTGACATCAATGCGATTTGGAATACCACCCTGTCATCATGCGTCGTGGCTACTTTCTCTAACTTTTGCATCCATTCCGGTGCCTCAATCTCAATTGTGTCCATTCCCTGTTCTGTGCGTTTACCGCCGGGTGTTGGCATTGGTACATAGGGATCCTCGAATGTTTCTTCTACTTCAATTGGCACTAGATCGTCAGGCTCGGGGTCTACCAGAGGGGAGGGCTGACGCTCATATTGCATAACCTTGCTGCGTAATTCCTCAAGTTCGGCCCGGAGTTTAGTGACCTCTTCAGCTGTTTCTTCTGCGGTTATGCTCGGGCTGGGTTCTGCCTGTCGGGTGGCCAACTGTCTTCGTAACTCATCTCTTTCTTTTTCTAAAGCGGCATGGGCCTCCATTAGATCTGCATGAGTTTCTAACACCACCTGCATATTCTCAGAGGGAATTGCCTTGAATCGTTCTGGGTCAATCTCCTGTGGGGAACCCTCCATGGCCGCCTCCAGATTTTCTTCGTTCTGTTTCTGTAATCTTTTATTCTCCTCTAGCGCTGTAGACATATGCTTGCGGAGGAGGCCCAAGTTCCGTCGAAGCTTCAGGTTTTCCGTTATCTGAGAATGTAGCAGCTCGTCCATGTGTCGTCGTTCGTCGTCATCTGCCTGGGGTGGGTTGGCTTCTAATTGTGCGTATTGCTCCTGTAATGTCATGTGCTGATGTTCTAGTCGCTGCTTCTGCTCTTCAAGATCCCTACATCTTGCTTGGAGATCCTCGTGGCTTCGGAAGAGCCTTGTATGTTGGTTGTCCAAGTGTTGGTAATGTTGCTAAAGTTGGGCCATGCATTGATGCATATTATTAAATAAGTTATCGAGAGGAATAGTGTTGAATGCAGAGGGGTAGGGAAAGGGAAAGGGGATTGTGAATGCAGTACTGGGGACTGGTGAGGGGGGAGGTGGGGGAATGGGAGATTGTGGGTAAATGGGGGATGGGAGAGGTGCAGAGGTGGGTGACACCTCCATGAGAGTGGGGTTCGTGGTGGGAGTGACTGTGAACATGGGGATTGTGGTAGCGGTGAGGGTTGTGAACGTGTATAGAGGTGTGTGTAATTGTGAACTTCTAGGAAGTGTGCTCGGGGTAGTGAGGTGCACCGTGGCTGTAGTTAGACTTATGTTTTCAGTGGGAGTAGAGTGTGTGGATTGGCTGATGGTTTGTGCGTTGGTGTGTGTAGTAGTTTCAGAGGTGGTGATAGTGGAGGTCACAGGGGTAGAGGGAGGTGAGTGAGGTCGATGTGGGGGAGAAGGTGGCAAGGGAGGTGATGGGGGTGCACTCGATGTGTGGGCTTCCTCGGTGTCGTGAACTGTGTGTGTTGTGCCAGTGGTTGTGGGGGTGCCTTGTGGTCCTGATCCTAATACATTCATTCGTTTTCCCGTTCGTGGGGGACGTCTTCCATATCTTCTCTCTGTCCTTCGTGATTGCGCTAGTGCGGTGTGCACTGTTTCCGGTACTCCCAAAGCATCTGATATCATTTCCAAGGTGGCACGGTATTGCTCGTCCACACCTTCCTCCTCCAGAATCTGGTTCATGAGAGCTTTACCTGCAGCTAATGAGAGCCTGTGTTGCTCTTGAACTCAGTTCATTGTATCGTAAAGCTTCTTTAATGCGCTAGTATAGGTGGGAGCACCTTCCAGTACTTGTAGGGCTTCTTGATCATACTCTTGTTCTTCTTCTTCTGATTGTCCACCCTGTGCCTCCTCATGAGCTTCTTCTTCATCGTCCATATTGACTACGTCCGGTTGGCTGGGCTGTGCTTGGTCTGGGGCAGTTTGCTGTCCACCGGCTTGCTCTTCTTCAACTTCTGCATTTACAGCATCTATGATTCTTGCAACTTCTTCGTCCGTTAGATCCTCCAGAGTGAATCCATGCGGGAATTCCAGATCAGTCGGTACTGGTGGAAACACAAGATTAGGGCCATCAGTGCTGTGTCTGGGCAACCTGATAGTAAATGGTTGCACTCGTCGGGGGAGTCTTGGGGTGATCTCAGGCGTCAGTCTTGTGCGCAAGGCATCTGGACAGCACCTCTCATCTTCTTTGAGGGAGGCCCTACAGCTGACAATCTTCGTTGAAATTCCTGTGCTCTAGACCAGATCAAAGCCCTCTGCACCGATACATCATATGCGAGACATCTGTATACAATTCTGGTGAGTGCACAGCAACCATACAACACAGATTTTTGCTTTTTATACCATCTCTGATGGGCCATATGAATCTGGTCGATAATCCAGTGGGGCATATTGATGGTCAACTCAAAAGCATCCGCCAGGTAGAGGCTAAACCAGATCTTTTTGGGAGGCATTGTGAACCTCTCCTGCGCGGGGAAGGCGAAATGTTGCATGACCATACGTAAGTGGATGGTGATCGTGGGTGTCATTGCAACCATGTCTTTCAGCTTCGTCAGATTCCTGTTCTTCATGTTGTCTGGAACCATTGTCTCTTTCTCTATTGGAATGTGCATACCAGTCATGTCGAGCGCTTCTCTTACCAGGTTGATAGTCAAGCGGAAACGCTTCAGCTCGTTGCCCCTTGTGAGTGATGGGAGCACAAAGGAGCTGTATCCTTTCTTGTCTTTGCTGGGGGTGAGGGTACTAATTAGATATGAGCATCTTAGGAAATCTGGCTTTGGTAGTTGGGACTTGAAGTAGTCATATAGCCCTGCCTTCTTCCAGATCGGCTTCAGTCCTTCGTTATTCTGTAGCCTTTCAAACTCCCTGGTAAAGAAATGGTATCTGCCCCATCGTCCGTTGAATTCGACCTCGGACTCCCACATATATGTGCCTTCACCCAGAGGTCCAGCAACGTCACTGAACCAGTGTGAGGTTTTGCCCACCGGCATGGTGTGACCCTGTGGAGGATTCTGAATTGGTATGGCATGTAATGCTCGTAATGCCGCTGGTCTTTCCTTTAATTCCTCCTCGACCGGAAGGCTTTCGATGTCCACCACTTGGGGGCTGGAACCTGCCTGGGAGCTAGTTCCTACTGTATCTGCCATTTTACTTCTTGTTGTCTGTCTCTGTGAGAATATACAAACATGTGTTAATATTGTACAGGACAAGGGAGGACCGTTGTTGTTCCCATCACACTATTAACCTGAGGGTCGGGAGCGAATAATGGGTTAGTAAGTGTTCGGTGCAAGTGTGTGTAGTTAATGCTTGGGAAGTCCTAGGAGACTAATGAAGTTAGTAAGTGGGGATGAATTTACAAATTGGGGTCGGGGGGCTTATTACAGGTCTTAGGCTGCCAAATGCAGTGGATGGGCTTTGCTTTTGGTTGCGTAGAGACACTAGAGAGCTTTCTAGGTGTCGCGGTTTGAAAATGAGGCCTTTTAGGGACCCATGTACAAGTGATTACATGCGTGCTCTTGGGTCTTGGTGTGTTCCTGAGTGTTGAGAACGAGTGAATACTGGCTGTACGCGTAGATGGGTTATGCTGCATAGGTTGTGGCCTTGGCGTCGCTACTTGTGCCCTCAAGCAAGCCTTAGGCACCCAAATTTGTCTCGATTGTGGGCTTGCCTTCATCGACTTCTTGGGCACCCAAATAGATTTCACGTTAGCAGAAGAATTTCCGAAAGACTTCTTATTAGTGTCTGTAGCTCAGTGATGAGTAGCACCTCCTTTAATGTCAATCCGGGAAGACGTGAGGATGGTATGAAGACCTCGAGCAAGTGGCGGCACAAGTGCGTGAGTGAGAAGCACACAAGCATGCACACACATACACACACACGCGCACACACGGCAAGACAAAGAGAGAGAATCAATGGAGTTCTTTAGATTACTTTCAAAAGCTCTTACAAGTTTGTTTCAATTACAATCTAGCCTCAAAAATGAGCTCTCTAGCTCCTTTTATAGTCTTTGACTAGCTTTGGCCCTGTTCAGACCTAGTGTCCGGCCTAGTTAAAAATTAGGTTCCAGGGCTTATTTGAGGGCTCAAACGATATCTAAAAAATATGAAAATTGGCAGGTAGATACTTCTAAAGCTCCTCAAGCTCAAGGACTCCTTGGCTTGCACAAAATGGAGCTACAAAAAGATGAATTGGTATTTACAATGGTGTTTAGTGATGAAAATCACTTTAAATGGGTGTAAAGGATTTGAAAATTTAAAGGTTGCCTTAGTGCTAGATCTGCGTTGAATGCTCGTACTTGCTTCTTCATGAGGAAAATTACTGGCCTATTTGCCAGATCTTCGTTGACTCCCTTGTCTGTTGCTAACACCCCCCCCTCTCTCGCGTCTGTCGTCCCTGACAGACCCTTGTTGAGAGGGTTTTTGGATGTAGAACTCGACGACGTCCTGCGCTAAATGATGTTCAGCAATTCGCAAACCTTTGGCCAAATCAGTCAGAAGAGCATCCCAGTCTACCGGCCCAGGAACCTCTCGATGTGGCATGCGTAGCTTTTCGGAGTGGAGAGCTTGTTCCACTGCAAACAACTGCAAGAGATGGGATGGTCTGGGAATGAATATCTCGGAGTGATATTCCCAGAATCCCGTGACAAACATCTCTTCGAACGTTTGTTTGAAGCAGGCCGGTAGATATTTGATGCGAGCGTGCCATGCATACACCACATTGATCGATGGAGTTGTGCTCATGTCGTATACAAGGTCCTGGTTCCCTTCATTAAATCCTAGTGCTGAGAGATGCGGTTCCTTGACATTTTTGAAGGTCCTGAAGGTGACCAGCATAAGTTCGAAAATTTTCAGGCACATCTGAGTCATGATATCAGGAACATTCTTGAAACGGACCCCCCAATGCCGAATCGTTGAAATCATATATCCAATTGTAGGTGCGCCCTTAGGGGGTGCGAAGTACACGTAATTTAACCACTTCTCACATCCTTTGATCGTCAGCACTGTATGTGTGTACTCCGGCCAGGATCTCCTTCGAAACACCGGGCAATAACATGGATTATATTTGATATACAATGGCATGTTGTTCCATGTTCTTACCATTTCCGGGTAGGTTTCGAGCAGCCGAATTCTCCACGTTGGTTGGCGGATATGTCCTTGCTTGGCACTCTCTGGGATGTCATCGGGTGCAAATTGGGTGGCAGAGGTGGGTTCCCTTGAGGTGTGGCGCTTGATCTCCGCATTATAATCCACCATTAGCACGCAAAAAGGTACATACAGATCATCCGATGGGCCGATCCACCTATGGTGTGAAAGATTTTGAAAATAATCTGATTTTATTACCACCTCTTCCAATTTTGACATCAATGCGATTTGGACTGCCACCCTGTCGTCATGTGTCGTGGCTACTTTCTCTAACTTTTGCATCCATTCCGGTGCCTCGATCTCAATTGTGTCCATGCCCTGTTCTGTGTGCTTACCGCCGGGTGTTGGCATTGGTACATAGGGATCCTCGAATGTTTCTTCTACTTCAATTGGCACCAGATCGTCAGGCTCGGGGTCTACCAGAGGGGAGGGCTGACGCTCATATTGCATAACCTTGCTGCGTAATTCCTCAAGTTCGGCCCGGAGTTTAGTGACCTCTTCAGTTGTTTCTTCTGCGGTTATGCTCGGGCTGGGTTCTGTCTGTTGGGTGGCCAACTGTCTTCGTAACTCATCTCTTTCTTTTTCTAAAGCGGCATGGGCCTCCATTAGATCTGCATGAGTTTCTAACACCACCTGCATATTCTCAGAGGGAATTGCCTTGAATCGTTCTGGGTCAATCTCCTGTGGGGAGCCCTCCATGGCCGCCTCCAGATTTTCTTCGTTCTGTTTCTGTAATCTTTTATTCTCTTCTAGCGCTGTAGACATATGCTTGCGGAGGAGGCCCAAGTTTCGTCGAAGTTTCAGGTTTTCCGTGATCTGAGAGTGTAGCAGCTCGTCCATGTGTCGTCGTTCGTCGTCATCTGCTTGGGGTGGGTTAGCTTCTAATTGTGCGTATTGCTCCTGTAATGTCGCGTGCTGCTGTTCTAGTCGCTGCTTCTGCTCTTCAAGATCCCTACATCTTGCTTGGAGATCCTCGTGGCTTCGGAAGAGCCTTGTATGTTGGTTGTCCAAGTGTTGGTAATGTTGCTGAAGTTGGGCCATGCATTGATGCATATTATTAAATAAGTTATCGAGAGGAATAGTGTTGAATGCAGAGGGGTAGGGAAAGGGAAAGGGGATTGTGAATGCAGTACTGGGGACGGGTGAGGGGGGAGGTGGGGGAATGGGAGATTGTGGGTAAATGGGGGATGGGAGAGGTGCAGAGGTGGGTGACACCTCCATAAAAGTGGGGTTCGTGGTGGGAGTGACTGTGAACATGGGGATTGTGGTAGCGGTGAGGGTTGTGAATGTGTATAGAGGTGTGTGTAATTGTGAACTTCTAGGAAGTGTGCTCGGGGTAGTGAGGTGTACCGTGGCCGTAGTTAGACTCGTGTTTTCAGTGGAAGTAGAGTGTGGGGGTTGGCTGATGGTTTGTGTGTTGGTGTGCGTAGTGGTTTCAGAGGTGGTGACAGTGGAGGTTACAGTGGTAGAGGGAGGTGAGTGAGGTGGATGTGGGGGGGAAGGTGGCAAGGGAGGTGATGGGGGTGCACTCGATGTGTGGGCTTCCTCGGTGTCGTGAACTGTGTGTGCTGTGCCAGTGGTTGTGGGGGTGCCTTGTGGTCCTGAACCTAATACATTCATTTGTTTCCCTGTTCGTGGGGGGCGTCTTCCATATCTTCTCTCTGTCCTTCGTGATTGCGCTAGTGCGGTATGCACTATTTCCGGTACTCCCAAAGCATCTGATATCATTTCCAAGGTGGCACGGTATTGCTCGTCCACACCTTCCTCCTCCATAATCTGGTTCATGAGAGCTTTACCTGCAGCTAATGAGAGCCTGTGTTGCTCTTGAACTCGGTTCATTGTATCGTAAAGCTTTTTTAACGTGCTAGTGTAGGCGGGGGCACCTTCGAGTACTTGTAGGGCTTCTTGATCATATTCTTGTTCTTCTGCTTCTGATTGTCCACCCTGTGTCTCCTCATGAGCTTCGTCTTCATCGTCCACATTGACTACGTCCAGTTGGCTGGGCTGTGCTTGGTCTGGGGCCGTTTGCTGTCCACTGGCTTGCTCTTCTTCAACTTCTGCATTTACAGCTTCGATGATTCTTGCAACTTCTTCGTCCGTTAGATCTTCCAGGGTGAACCCATGCGGGAATTCCAGATCAGTCGGTACTGGTGGAAACACAAGATTAGGGCCATCTGTGCTGTGCCTGGGTAACCTGATAGTAAATGGTTGCACTCGTCGTGGAAGTCTTGGGGTTGTCTCAGGCGTCAGGGTTGCACCGCGAGCTTGTGCACAAGGCATCTGGACGGCTCCTCTCATCTTCTTTGAGGGAGGCCCTACAGCTGACAATCTGCGTTGAAATTCCTGTGCTCTGGACCAGATCAGAGCCCTCTGCACCGGTACATCATATGCGAGACATCTGTATACAATTCTGGTGAGTGCACAGCAACCATACAACACAGATTTTTGCTTTTTATACCATCTCTGATGGGCCATATGAATCTGGTCGATAATCCAGTGGGGCATATTGATGGTCAACTCAAAAGCATCCGCCAGGTAGAGGCTAAACCAGATCTTTTTGGGAGGCATTGTGAACCTCTCCTGCGCGGGGAAGGCGAAATGTTGCATGACCATACGTAAGTGGATGGCGATCGTGGGCGTCATTGCAACCATGTCCTTCAGCTTCGTCAGATTCCTGTTCTTCATGTTGTCTGGAACCATAGTCTCTTTCTCTGTTGGAATGTGCATACCAGTCATGTCGAGCGCTTCTCTTACCAGGTTGATAGTCAAGCGGAAACGCTTCAGCTCGTTGCCCCTTGTGAGTGATGGGAGCACAAAGGAGCTGTATCCTTTCTTATCTTTGCTGGGGGTGAGGGTACTAATTAGATATGAGCATCTTAGGAAATCTGGCTTTGGTAGTTGGGCCTTGAAGTAGTCATAAAGCCCAGCCTTCTTCCATATCGGCTTCAGTCCTTCGTTATTCTGTAGCCTTTCAAATTCCCTGGTAAAGAAATGGTATCTGCCCCATCGTCCATTGAATTCTACCTCGGACTCCCACATATATGTGCCTTCACCCAGAGGTCCAGCAACATCACTGAACCAGTGTGAGGTTTTGCCCACCGGCATTGTGTGACCCTGCGGAGGATTCTGAATTGGTATGGCGTGCAATGCCCGTAATGCCGCTGGTCTTTCCTTTAATTCTTCCTCGACTGGAAGGCTTCCGATGTCCACCACTTGTGGGCTGGTGCCTGCCTGGGAGCTAGTTCCTACTGTATCTGCCATTTTACTTCTTGCTGTCTGTCTCTGTGAGAATATACAAACATGTGTTAATATTGTACAGGACAAGGGAGGACCGTTGTTGTTCCCATCACAATATTAACATGAGGGTCGGGAGCGAATAATGGGTTAGTAAGTGTTCGGTGCACGTGTGTGTAGTTAATGCTTGGGTAGTCCTAGGAGACTAATGAAGTTAGTAAGTGGGGATGAATTTACAAATTGGGGTCGGGGGGTTTATTACAGGTCTTAGGCTGCCAAATGCAGTGGATGGGTGTGGCTCCTGGTTTCGTAGAGACTCTGGAGAGCATTATAGGGGGATTCGTTTGAAAATGAGGCCTTTTAGGGACCCATTTACAATTGATTACATGCGTGCTCATGGGCCTTGGTGTGTTCCTGCGTGTTGAAAATGAGTGGGCAGTGGTTGTGCGAGTGAGTGGATCATGCTGTATAGGGTGTGGTCTTGGTTTAGTTATTTGAGCCCGCAAACAAGCCTTAGGCACCCAAATTTATCTTGATTGTGGGCTAGCCTTCATCGACTTTTTGGGCACCCAAATGGATTTCACTTTAGCAGAAGAATTTCTGACAAATTTCTTAGTGGAGTCACGTTGTTGGTTACTAGTAAGAGGCTTTGCCCGTGTGGTTGTCGTGAGTGCAACCGGGTGTTCGCCTTTCCGCACCCACACTTGGTTTACTTTCTGGGACATTCTGTTGCGCAGGTACTTTTGATCTCGGATATAGGTAGTACTCTGCTTCTTCTGCCTTTGATCCACCTTTGGTTGCTGCCTCCTTCTGGCCTTTGGAAAAGAAGGGAGTTCCGTTGCATCCTTGACTCCTTTTTTGCAAATATCATTCCTCTGCAACACATGGTTTTGAACAAGAACAGCATGGTCATCTTCATGTGTACCCCTAGAAGGACCAGGAGTCTGTGCCTTTCCTAGTTCCTTGAGTGCTCCATTGTCTAATTCTACTGTAACTCGACTATGATTGACCCAAACCTGGAGAAGTCCACTTCTTAGGTTTAAATTAATTGCTTGGTCATAGATCCAATCTTGACCCAAGACAAGAGGTTCAGTGAGATCCTCATCTTGACACACCAGTACTTTAACAGTCATTTCCTCATCCTGAATGTAGAGGGGAAGTTCCACCTCGCCCATGCAAGGGGTTTCCACGCCTCCCAATCCTATGAGATATGCTTCCACAGGATTGACAGTTAACTGTAACTCTTGACAGTAAGACACTCTAACAGCACTAGTGGCTACGCCTGAGTCAATCAAGGCTCTTACGTTCCTTGCACTCTTTCCTTGTCCTATGTCGAGGGTTATGAAAGGACGTCTATCAATTATCCTATGCGAGCTTGTTCCTGCAACTTCACACATGGCCATAGGATATCCTTGATCTGCATAGTCATTCGCTCTAGGTTGATCTCTACCTTGCCTTCGTAATTTCATCCTTCTGATGCATTCTAAAGCTTCTGCTTGAGCTTCTTCTCTAATTCGCTTTTCTTCCTCTTTGCGTTTCTTAGCAGTGTTGAGTCGGCTGAGCATTTCCTCCGTGAGGGGTTCCTGATACAACTTGACTCTGCAACCGCTAATATAGTTTGGGAGAACACCCTCTAACGTGGCTAGTTGTACTGCTCCGCTCGTGGAGATCCTATTAATGATCATAGGTCCGTAGCCTCTCTTTTCTAGCTTCCTTGCGTGTTGTTTCAGTGTATAGACTAAAACTAGATCTCCTGCTTTCAAACCCTTATCCTTCACATGGGCATCGAAGTATGCCTTCTGCCTCTTTTTAGCTGCATATATTCCTGCAGCGGCTCTCAGCCTTGTTTCTCCTAATCGTTCAAGGTCAAAGATCCTAGAGGAGAGCTCGTGACCTGTCCATTCGTGTTCTTGTGCTACTTTCAATGTAGGTATTAAGAAGTCCAAGGGTAGCACAGCGTTTTGGCCAAATACCATCTGAAAGGGAGTGGCTTGGAGTACCGTTTTGTAGGCAACTCGGTATGCCCAAACAGCATGGTGTAGCTGTTTGTCCCAATCAGAGCGTTTAGTGTTCACTAATTTCGTCAGTACGTTGCATAAGATCTTATTAGTGCTCTCAGCTTGTCCATTAGCTTGAGGGTGATAGGGGACAGACTTCTTGTGTATTACCAAGAATTCTTGGAGTAGATTTTCAATCACTTCGTTCAAGAAATGAGTGCCTCTATCACTTACAAGCTCTATAGGTAGCCCATATCTTGTGAATATATTCTCAAACAAGAACTTGGCAGTTGTTTGAGCATCGTTCTTTGTCGTAGCCTTTACCTCTACCCACTTAGTGAGATAATCTGTTGCAACAATGATGTATTCCGCATGAGAACCTTTAGCTGGGGGATTAATAGGACCTACGAAGTCTATTCCCCACTTAGAGAATGCACGTCCACCCATCATAGGTTTCAGTGGCATCTCATCTTTGCGTATAGGATACTGAGTCCTCTGACAGACATCACACCGTTTCACATAGGTATGTGCATCCATGTGAAGGGTCGGCCACCAGAAGCCCGCAAATAGTATTGCCTTGATCACCCGATCTGGTCCAAAATGTCCTCCTGCTACACCTTGGTGAGCGGTTTCTAAGATCTTCAGATATTCACTTTCGTGGACACATAGTCTCACGTAACCATCTTTACCACGCTTATATAGATTATTACCAATGAGTGAGTAATCCAGGGCTTCTTGTTCTAAACTCCTTTTCCTAGCCAGAGTCATGTCTGGAGGGAATGTGTTTGTCCTCAGGAAGGATACTAGAGGTTCGCTCTAGTCTGGCACAATAGATACTTGATAAAGAGTGGCGTGTTCCACAGGTGGCTTAGTGCAACAGATTGGGCATTCCTTGCACAACTTTTGGACATCCGCTTCCATAGTTGGCCAATGCACTCCGAATCTCTTTAGTGTCTGTAAAGTTCGTTGCTTTGAATGGTGTTGCTCTAGTGCACCTACATGTGCTAATTGCAACCATTTAGCGTACTCATCCTCTTCTACGCAGCAAGCCAAGATCCCTTGATCTGTGTGCTTGTACATACTTCCTGCCATGATGTGGTACTTTTGGGCTTTTACAACCTCTCTATTCCGTGTGTTTATCACTAGATGATTAGGCCCGTATGTCAATACTGGTACCAATGGCTTAGCCCACTGCGGTATAACTTCCAAATTAAACAAGTAAGCATCAGGAAGATCATCTGACACTCCTTGTGGGGCTTCTCCCGATGTGAGCCTAGAGAGATGATCAGCTCTCAAATGAGTCCTACCTTTCCTTACCACAACTTCAAAATCATATTCCATTAGCTAGAGAAATCATCTTACTAATCTTCCTGTATTGCATGGCTTGTTTATGAGATATAACAATGCCTGATGATCAGTAAAAAATTTAAACTTATTTGCAAGCAAATAGTGTCTAAATTTCTTAACTGCATATACCATGCCTAATCCTTCTCGCTCTGTAGTGGTGTAATTCCGTTCAGCTGCATTCAATTGTCTACTGGCATAGGCAATTGGAAGATCCATATTACCTTCACCAGTAGGTTGTGCAAGCACACATCCAATAGCATAATTGGATGCGTCCACGTGAACATGGAATGGCTTATTCCAATCTGGTGTGGTCAAGATTGGTGCTGAACATAATCTTCGTTTAAGCTCTTGGAAGGAATTCTCACATTCATCCGTCCGTACATGGGCCTTGCAATGACAGCATACATGTGTATAAATCGTCGGTAATAACCACAGTGCCCCATGAAAGCTTGTACTTCCTTGACATTCTTTGGCCTAGGTAGCTCTGCTATGGCTCTCACTTTTTCTTCGTCGGTAGATATGCCATTCTTTGACACTATGTGTCCTAGAATCTTGCCTTGCCTGACCATAAAAACGCACTTTTCTGGGTTCAAGCAGACTTGATATTCTCTACATTTGTCAAAGATTTGTCTGAGTTCAAGAATATGGGTTTGTCTAATGTTGGAATGAGCACAAAGATCATCAACGTAGACTTCTAAACTCTTCCTCAGGAACTCCTTAAACACATGGCACATCAGCCTCTGGAAGGTAGCTGGTGCATTGGTAAGCCCAAATGGCATTACTCTAAAAGCAAAAATGCCCCATTCTGTGGCAAAGGCTGTCTTATGCTGATCCTCTGGGGCTATGGCTACTTGATTGTAGCCCGAAAATCCATCAAGGAAGCTGTACACTTCCTTGCCTGCCACTCTTTCTAAGAGATGTTCTGTGATGGGAAGCGGATAGTTATCTCGAATTGTGGCTGCATTAACCTTTTTCAAGTTAATGCACACACGCAGCTTGCCGTTCTTCTTGGGCACCACTACAATGGGGGATACCCACTCAGTGTGCTCAATTTCATAGATAAATCCAGCTTCGACCAGTCTATCTATCTCTTCCTTGATCTTAGCAGCGTAATTATCATTATATGTGTAGGGCTTTTGCTTAGAGGGTTTGGCATCTGAGGTCATGGGAATGGTGTGTGAGCATATGTCAGGGTCAACACCTTTCAAATCCTTGTAACTCCAAGCGAATACATCTCTGTATTCTCTTAGCAAGGCAATCAATTCGTACTCTTCTTCTTCTGTTAGGTCATGACCTATGTACGTACATCTCTCCTCTCCTTCTTCTAGGGCCACTACGATTTTCTTGGTAGTTTCTTTGTTATCATAGGCCTCTCCTGATTGTGCCTCTCGTTTAGGCATTCTAATCATGACTCTCCTGTCATCTATCTCATACTTCTTAAAATTTTCTGGGACCTCAAACAAAGATTCTTCCTCTTTTGGTGAGGCTTCTCTCTTCTTTCGTTTCTTTCCTTCTTCCTTCGGGGTCACATGTGTTGCTAATCTTACATCATTTGTAACTTCTCCATACCTCTGGGGTTGAAATTCTACTTCATAGAAGTATTCTTCATCTGATTCAAATGGTGGGTCCATAATGATAGACTCGAGATCGAAGTCACTTGCATCCTCAAATGCATCAGGGCTAGGTTCGCATTCTTCTAAAACTGCCTCTCCCATGATCGGCTCTATGGAGAAGACTGAAATGTCATAGCCATCCTCATCACAGTGAGGTGTCCATTGTTCTTCATTGATGGCTACGTCCATTGTTGCTAAAATTTCTGCCCAACCGTGAGGCTCAAATTCTTCGTCTGGAAAAACTACAGGTGCATAGGCTGGGTCTTGGATTGATCTATGGGTTTCTTTCGCACCTACCTCTCTGGCTTTCTCTCTCTTCTCTTCTTCTACTGCTACCTTGCACATCCATAAGTGAGTATCTTCATGCATCCATGAGGATCCAGACCCTATGGAATGCACCGATTCTGTATCATCTTTGGCTCTATGGATGGGATTCCACTGGATAGGAGGGACATCTCTATGAGAATAATCCTTGAGATTGACTTTGGTCGTAACACCCAAGTGTTGCAAATACAAGGAGTTGGTTCCCCAATCCTGTACCACTTGCAACTGTCGCATAAATGGTCTTCCCAAAATCATCTCATAGGCATGATTTTTGCTGAAGTCACATATAGCAAAGCTATGCTCAAACTCAACACCACAAGTGGTGAGAGTTATTCCTTCTAGCAATCCTAAGGGTCTCTCAATATGACCATCGGCCATCTGCAATTTCATCCTCGTTGGCCTGAGTGCTGGCTTGCCCCAAGGCTTCCAAAGGGAAGTAGTGGCAATTGCAACTCCTGCACCTGAGTCCAAAATTGCCTTGGTGGTGTACTCCTGGTATGTGATGGGAAGATAGGTGTTCCCTTCTTCACCTTCACACATATCTCCTATCTTGTCCAAGGGAATTTCTGGCACTGTCCTATGGGATCCTATTCGGGAACGTGGTTCTGCAACTTCAGTCACTTGACTGGCTACACCTTTCCGCGCTTTTGGTCTATTCTTAGGCAGTTCTTCCAAAGTGAGATCGCGCTGCGCCTTGGTGTTCTTTACTACCTCTGTGTTCCTTGATATGACTGAGTCGTCGTTCCTTACCATGACTGTGGGTGCTCTCATACATGTGGACTTTGCTTCCCATGGGCCTGTGAAGTGGGGTAGCTCCTGTATGGAATTAGACTCAAAGTCCAATCTCTCATGAGACTGAGTACTCTCATGTTCCCCGTAAATAGATGGGATGTCTTGTGGGAATTGGTCTTGTGCATCATCCACAAGTTCAAAGGGAGGGGCGACTTCACTTTCGTTATCCCATTTTTCTTCTTGAATCTCTCGTAGGAAGTCTGGTGCAAACCGATTCATAGAAGAAGAAGTGTCTGGCTCCGTAGAATTAGGCACATAAGCAACCTGGGAAGGAGGGCTTATTCTATCATTGGCTCTCTTCTCGTTCTCATAGATGGCTGGGGTGCAAGCTTCTTGGGGAGGATTACTTATTCTATTACTTTTCCGAGCAGGCTCATACGCTCCCTGAGAAGGAATGTAGGCAACCTGTGGAGGTACGTAAGCTTTCGAGGGAGGCACATGTGCCTTTTGGGGGGGAAGATAAGCTTCTTGAGAAGGCACATGGGCTTCCTGAAGAGGCTGGCTTATCCGTTCCCTTGTCCTTTCCTTTTTTTGAGGGGCAGGTTCCTTTTTTGATTGTGCAATTAGCCTCTCTATTCTTTCTAGCAGTCCATCAAAGTGTAACTGCGTCTTAGCTGAGCTAGAGATGTTAAAGAGGCGGCTAGCTTCGAACATGGCTTGAGCCAATTCCACCATCTTAGCACAAATTTTTGTTCGTTCAAGCTCTAGCTTGGCTCTAGGGTAGCATTTTTCATGATCGGTTATGGTTGGCCCTTCTTGGATTCTGGCCTGATATGCTTTCAGCATCATATTTAGGTCTTCAGGAGTGGGGTCAGCTAGGACTGATCCTACTCTAGGGGGTGGTGGGATTTGATGAGGCGGTGGGGGAGGTGGTGGGTCGGATGGAGATGGGAGTGGTGGTGGTGGAGTAGTGTGAGAGTGAGTTT
Source organism: Ceratopteris richardii (assembly GCA_020310875.1). Lineage (NCBI taxonomy): Eukaryota > Viridiplantae > Streptophyta > Polypodiopsida > Polypodiales > Pteridaceae > Ceratopteris > Ceratopteris richardii. The sequence continues at coordinate 125,504,778 of CM035440.1, read as the reverse complement.
GAGTTGTGAGTTCGGTTATTCTGGCTCTTGTTTCCCTTACGCTTTCCTCGAGTTCACTCATCTTTTTAGCCCATTGTCTTTTCATTATTTCCCTACTATCTTTCCAAGCTCTAGTCCTTTTCTTGGTTATGCTCTCAGTTTCACTCGCCTCTGGGCCCTTTTCCTGGCTCGCCTCTTGGTTTTGCTGCAATGCCTGAGCTCTAGTGACTACCTGTACTGGTGCAGTGGAAGTGACACTTCCTGAGGAGTCTACCACTAACCCAACAACGTTGATAGGGGTGATTTTTGGCATGTTATTGGGGTTCTTTGGGCAATCTCGTAAGAGATGCTCTTTTCCACAATCTTGGCAAAAGCCTTGGATCGTCACGGACTGATTTTGTGTAGGTGGAGGTAGGGGACAATCACGAATGAAGTGATCTCCCTGACATCGGTAGCATGGTCCTCTAGGAAATGGTGGTGCAAGGATGTTACCGGAACTAAGGCTCTATTCATGTTCTCTTCTGCGGCAGTATACTTTACCGGGATCACGTTAGCGGGGTTTGGAGGCTGTTGAGCTAGCACCGGTTGGGGTCTCAGTTGGGTCTGATATGGTTGCGGATAGGGTTGATGTTGCCTGCCATATGGCTGTGGAGGGTACTGGTTCTGGTATCTTCCCTGTTGAGGGTATGGTTGAGGGTAGGGTTGCCTAACCGCCTGCCTGTTGTATGGGCAATCTTGCGCAGTGTGATTGGTGTACTTCCGTTCTATGGTGCAGTACTGGCTACTAGGATTAACTTGGGGTTGAGCCATAATGGGACATACATTCGCCATGTGGTCGCCACCACAAGTATAGCATCTTTTCACAGGGGCAAACCTCGGAATTTGTTTGCTAGAGACGCCTAGTTTTTGTGCCACTTTCTCTGCGAGTTCCTCAATTGATGTGGATTGCGTGGAAGAGTGACTAGAAGCACTATCTGAATCTTTGTAGATTTTGGAAAGCTCTAGTTCTTCCCCTAGGTTATCTTCAATGTCAATGCACATGCGTACACACTCTTCTATAGTCCTAGGGTCCTTCAGATACACATAGGATCTCAATTTCGTACTCAGCAATCCATCGAGGAACAAGGCTACCTGTTTGGCAGATGTGGGTAGCTCCGAAACAGGACATCTTTCAAGGTATTGCCTAAATCTTCTTCCTGCAAGTCTCACGGTCTCTTGAGGGGTTTTCTTGAAGCTGTGAATCAGTGAGGAGGTATTGTGTCTTATGCCACTCTTAGAGAACTCTACAATGAAGGCTTCTAGGAGTTGGTCTATACACCTGAATTGTCGCTCATCCAATGGCTGAAACCATGTAAGTGCTGTGTTCCTAAGGGTTAGACCGAAGGCATTGTACTGTGTGAATAGATCCTCCACTTGTTCAGCTCTCAAGACTTGCTTGAACTCCGCCACATGATCATAGGGATCTCCTGTGCGTCAAAGTAATTCTTCATGGACTTAACTAGCTGGGTTGGTCTCAAAGTTCTTGTGTGCTCTCTAGGCCTCGGCAAAGGAAATCCATCCACATTTCCTTGGTTTCTGTGAGCTCTAAGTATCTCAGGTTCTACTCGATTCGTCTCCGTCCTCGTTCTTTCTCTGCCCACTGGGTTAGCAAAGCTTACTTCTGGTCTATCTCTGCTTCTGTCTCTTTGCATACCATGAGCTTGGGATGTTCCAGCCCCAGGGTGACCATAGGATACATTCAATCTTGGCTGGGGGAAAATGAATTCACCCTTCCAAGTGTAAGCATGCCTATCATTTTTCGTAACCACAAAGATCCGTTCTGAAGCGTGATCTAGGTAGGTCACTCTGCCTGGGCTATCAGGGTCCTTAAACTCGTAGATCATGATATTCCCTATATCCGTTGGCTGATTAGATTTATACCTCCAAAAGGCTTCGTCAGTTTCTCGATTGAGGAGCAACTCTATGCTCTTGTTGTCTTGGGGAACCCACTCAGGCGTGATAATCCTCGTGAGAACTGATTTACCTCGGGGGGTTCTAGGTTCTACGCCCATATTTCCTTGTTCTAAGTCCCCTAAGTCCGCCTCTGAGATTACATTTCCAAATTCATCCGTCCTATCTGGGTGACTGGTGACTACGTATATGGTTCCTTCTTTGTCCAGGTATGCGCCATTTTCAAATTTGACAGCTGGGTGCTCTAGTCCCATGGATTGATCAGGATTTTTAATCTGGACCACGGATCTTCCTAGGCCGTCCTCATAGATGCTAGCACCTAATTGGTTGGTCCTAAGGTACTCCAACTGTGTTTTGTATGGGCCTTCTACCCTGTGCAAGTAAGGCACTCCTGAACTTCCTGTAGGTCTATCCATGCCTTGAGACATCTCTGACTCACTGGTCTCAGAGCTAGGGTAGTACGAGTGGTGGCTCAACTGCTGGGCCCAAGACCTAGCAGTGTGGTTAACACTAGCCTCTAAAGACCTAAGGCTTTGTCTCTCCCTTACTAGATGTCGTCCCGATCTAAGGTTCATATGCCTATTTCAGTAGCCCAATTTCGCCCAGAGTACAACCTTGTTGCTGATCAATTGGTTTCAGTTACTTGATTCCTTTTTAGTGTGTTATCGTGTTTATGACCTTGTCTGAAGTTGCGTCGACAGGTATACTTGAGTCTATTTCCGCACTGTAAATTGATCGTTCCAGGTTAGGTTCTTTACCTTAAGGTTATCGACAGTACAGAGATTATGTTTTTATCTTGAACTTGAGTTTTTAGGTAGTCTTCAACTTGATAACTGCCTACCGTCGCCCTGGCTGACTCCTATCACTAGTCGTTCTTAGCCTAAGCTAGAAATTGACAAAGGGAGTTGAGAATTTCCAACCTTTTGTTTCCTGCTTGGTTGCCTTTGGATGCCCAGGAAGTGTGTTCCCAAGCTTGCACTTACACTTGCTCAAAACGCCTTGCGATGCTCTCAATAGATCTGTAAGAGTTCCAAAGTTAGCTCAAGACTTAAACTCCAAAGACAGAACCAATGATTTTCATTCAGGTAGCACAACACCAATTTTCACTATGATTTTTTTTGGAAAATAATTCTAGAGATCCCTGAAAAAGTTATGACTGTTCAGGGTTTAGGGGGTTAAAACAAGATTCACTCTGGCCGACAGATCCTAGGATTTTCTCCAAATCACAAGTGTAGGAACCTCCCAAAATGCTAATAGATTGACTATTTTGCCCCAAAATTATCCCAAAAATCAAACCCTAATTTTTGGCCGAAAAGCCTGTCAATCGCGATCGACAGGTCTGTCAATCGCGATTGACAGAGGTGTCCGTCGGGGCTGTCAATCGCGATCGACAGAGGTGTCCGTCGGGGCTGTCAATCGCGATCGACGGTGTCAATCGCGATCGACAGAGTCGATCGTGGCTGTCAATCGCGATCGACAGTATCAATCGCGATCGACACGTTTTCCGGGTTTTTCGCCGAAATTTCAGTCAATCGGGGGCCTATCAATCGCGATGGACACGTGGCTATGCGTAAAAGTCAATCAATCGTGGAATTTCAGTCAATCGTGATCGACAGTGTCAATCGCGATCGACAAGGGTGTCGGTCGTGGCTGTCAGTCGCGATCGACAGTATCAATCGCGATTGACAGGGTCCTACGTGGCAGTCAGTCGGTCGCGAGGGTCTGTCGGTCGCGATTGACAGGGTCTGTCGGTCGCGATTGACAGAGGCTGTCGGTCGCGATTGACAGAAAACCTCGGGATTTTTCTACTGTTTTTAATGTTTTAGGATGTGCTCCTTGTGCTTGTGCTAATGGTGCACTCACTTTTGTGAAAAGCCAAAAATTTCTGTCAGTCGCGATCGACAGAAGCCTGCGACCGCGAGACAGTTTCTTCGAATTCCGTACCTACGCGCAGCGTGCTGGGGATGATGATGATGGCAGTACCTGCAAGAATCACAACAACATGCAAAAACAGTGCAAGCAATATCGCTCTCTCGCTCTCTCTCTCACAAGTGGAACGGAGGAAATGAGGTGGAGATGGTGATATGATCAAAACTGAAAATTTTCGCGATGATGGAGATGGAGGTGGGAGATGGTGATGATGATGATGGTGATGAAGATGGTGAAGAAAGTAAAAGAAAATCGATGAGAGTGAAGAAAATACCTACAACTCCAACGCGTCAACTCTACGTCTTACCATCACACGCTCGTCCTCAAAGCTCGATCCCCGACAATGGCGCCAAAATTTGGTGTAGCTCAGTGATGAGTAGCACCTCCTTTAATGTCAATCCGGGAAGACGTGAGGATGGTATGAAGACCTCGAGCAAGTGGCGGCACAAGTGCGTGAGTGAGAAGCACACAAGCATGCACACACATACACACACACGCGCACACAAGGCAAGACAAAGAGAGAGAATCAATGGAGTTCTTTAGATTACTTTCAAAAGCTCTTACAAGTTTGTTTCAATTACAATCTAGCCTCAAAAATGAGCTCTCTAGCTCCTTTTATAGTTTTTGACTAGCTTTGGCCCTGTTCAGACCTAATGTCCGGCCTAGTTAAAAATTAGGTTCCAGGGCTTATTTGAGGGCTCAAACGATATCTAAAAAATATGAAAATTGGCAGGTAGATACTTCTAAAGCTCCTCAAGCTCAAGGACTCCTTGGCTTGCACAAAATGGAGCTACAAAATAATGAATTGGTATTTACAATGGTGTTTAGTGATGAAAATCACTTTAAATGGAAGTAAAGGATTTGAAAATTTAAAGGTTGCCTTAGTGCTAGATCTGCGTTGAATGCTCGTACTTGCTTCTTCATGAGGAAAATTACTAGCCTATTTACCAGATCTTCGTTGACTCCCTTGTCTACTGCTAACAGTGTCGTGTTGTCGGTTACTAATAAGAGGCTTTGCCCGTGTGGTTGGCTTGAGTGCAACCGGGTGTTCGCCTTTCCGCACCCACACTTGTTTTATTTTCTGGGACATTCTGCTACACAGGTACTTTTGATCTCGGACATAGGTAGTACTCTGCTTCTTCTGCCTTTGATCCACCTTGGGTTGCTGCCTCCTTCTGGCCTTTGGAAAAGAAGGGAGTTCCGTTGCATTCCTGACTCCTTTTTTGCGAATATCATTCCTCTGCAACACATAGTTTTGGACAAGAATAGCATGGTCATCTTCATGTGTACCTCTGGAAGGACCAGGAGTCTGTGCCTTTCCTAGTTCCTTGAGTGCTCCATTGTCTAATTCTACTGTAACTCGACTATGATTGACCCAAACCTGGAGAAGTCCACCTATTAGGTTTAGATTGACTGCTTGGTCATAGATCCAATCTTGACCCAAGACAAGAGGTTCAGTGAGATCCTCATCTTGACACACCAGTACTTTAACAGTCATTTCCTCATCCTGAATGTAGAGGGGAAGTTCCACCTCTCCCATGCAAGGGGTTTCCACGCCTCCCAATCCTATGAGATATGCTTCCACAGGATTGACAGTTAACTGTAACTCTTGACAGTAAGACACTCTAACAGCACTAGTGGCTGCGCCTGAGTCAATCAAGGCTCTTACGTTCCTTGCACTCTTTCCTTGTCCTATGTCGAGGGTTATGAAAGGACGTCTATCAATTATCCTATGCGAGCTTGTTCCTGCAACTTCACACATGGCCATAGGATATCCTTGATCTGCATAGTCATTCGCTCTAGGCTGATCTCTACCTTGCCTTCATAACTTCATCCTTCTTATGCGTTCTAAAGCTTCTGCTTGAGCTTCTTCTCGAACTCGCTTTTCTTCCTCTTTGCGTTTCTTAGCAGTGTTGAGTCGGCTGAGCATTTCCTCCGTGAGGGGTTCCTGATACAACTTGACTCTGCAACCGCTAATATAGTTTGGGAGAACATCACCCTCTAATGTGGCCAATTGTACTGCTCCACTCGTGGAGATCCTATTGATGATCATTGGTCCGTAGCCTCTCTTTTCTAGCTTCCTCGCGTGTTGTTTTAGTGTATAGACTAAAACTAGATCTCCTGCTTTCAAGCCTTTATCCTTCACATGGGCATCGAAATATGCCTTCTGTCTCTTCTTGGCTGCATATATTCCTGCAGCTGCTCTCAGTCTTGTTTCTCCTAATCGTTCAAGGTCAAAGATCCTAGAGGAGAGCTCATGACCTGTCCATTCGTGCTCTTGTGCTACTCTCAATGTAGGGATCAGGAAGTCCAAGGGTAGCACAGCGTTTTGGCCGAATACCATCTGAAAGGGGGTGGCTTGGAGTACCGTTTTGTAGGCCACTCGGTATGCCCAAACAGCATGGTGTAGCTGTTTGTCCCAATCAGAGCGTTTAGTGTTCACTAATTTTGTCAGAACATTGCATAAGATCTTATTAGTGCTCTCAGCTTGTCCATTAGCTTGAGGGTGATAGGGGGCAGACTTCTTGTGTATTACCAAGAATTCCTGGAGTAGATTTTCAATCACTTCGTTCAAGAAATGAGTGCCTCTATCACTTACAAGCTCTATAGGTAGCCCATATCTCGTGAATACATTCTCAAACAAGAACTTAGCAGTTGTTTGAGCGTCGTTCTTTGTCGTAGCCTTTACCTCTACCCACTTGGTGAGATAATCTGTTGCAACAATGATGTATTCCGCATGAGAACCTTTAGCTGGGGGATTAATAGGACCTACGAAGTCTATTCCCCACTTAGAGAATGCACGTCCACCCATCATAGGTTTCAGTGGCATCTCATCTTTGCGTATAGGATACTGAGTCCTCTGACAGACATCACACCGTTTCACATAGGTATGTGCATCCATGTGAAGGGTAGGCCACCAGAAGCCCGCAAATAGTATGGCCTTGATCACCCGATCCGGTCCAAAATGCCCTCCTGCTACACCTTGGTGAGCAGTTTCTAAGATCTTAAGATATTCACTTTCATGGACACACAATCTCAGGTAACCATCTTTACCACGCTTATATAGATTATTACCAATGAGTGAATAATCCAGGGCTTCTTGTTCCAAACTCCTTTTCCTCGCCACAGTCATGTCTGGAGGGAATGTGTTTGTCCTCAGGAAGGATACGAAAGGTTCGCTCCAATCTGGCACTATGGATACTTGATAAAGAGTAGCGTGTTCCACAAGTGGTTTAGTGCAGCAGATTGGGCATTCCTTGCACAACTTTTGGACATCAGCTTCCATAGTTGGCCAATGTACTCCGAATCTCTTTAGAGTCTGTAAAGTTCGTTGCTTTGAATAGTGTTGCTCTAACGCACCTACATGTGCTAATTGCAACCATTTAGCGTACTCATCCTCTTCTACGCAACAAGCCAAGATCCCTTGATCTGTGTGCTTGTACATGCTTCCTGCCATGATGTGATACTTTTGGGCTTTTACAACCTCTCTATTCCGTGTGTTTATCACTGGATGATTAGGCCCGTATGTCAATACTGGTACCAATGGCTTGGCCCACTGCGGTACAACTTCCAAATTAAACAAGTAAGCATCAGGAAGATCATCTGACACTCCTTGTGGGGCTTCTCCCGATGTGAGCCTAGAGAGATGATCAGCTCTCAAATGAGTCCTACCTTTCCTTACCACAACTTCAAAGTCATATTCCATGAGCAAGAGAAACCATCTTACTAATCTTCCTGTATTGCATGGCTTGTTTACAAGATATAATAATGCTTGATGATCAGTAAAAAATTTAAACTTATTTGCAAGCAAATAATGTCTAAATTTCTTAACTGCATATACCATGCCTAATCCTTCTCGCTCTGTAGTGGTGTAATTCCGTTCAGCCACATTCAATTGTCTACTGGCATAGGCAATTGGAAGATCCATATTACCTTCGCCAGTAGGTTGTGCAAGCACACATCCAATAGCATAATTGGATGCATCAACATGAACATGGAATGGCTTATTCCAATCTGGTGTGGTCAAGATTGGTGCTGAACATAATCTTCGTTTAAGCTCCTGGAAGGAATTCTCACATTCATCCGTCCACTCAAAGTTTGTCAGAAGTCCGTACATGGGCTTTGCAATGACAGCATACATGTGTATAAATCGTCGGTAATAACCACAGTGCCCCATGAAAGCTTGTACTTCCTTGACATTCTTGGGCCTGGGTAGCTCTGCTATGGCTCGCACTTTCTCTTCGTCAGTAGATATGCCATTCTTTGACACTATATGTCCTAGAATCTTGCCTTGCCTGACCATAAAAACGCACTTTTCTGGGTTCAGGCAGACTTGATATTCTCTACATTTGTCAAAGATTTGTCTGAGTTCAGGAATATGGGTTTGTCTAATATTGGAATGAGCACAAAGATCATCAACATAGACTTCTAAACTCTTCCTCAGGAACTCCTTAAACACATGGCACATCAACCTCTAGAAGGTGGCTGGTGCATTGGTAAGCCCAAATGGCATTACTCTAAAAGCAAAAATGCCCCATTCTGTGGCAAAGGCTGTCTTATGCTGATCCTCTGGGGCTATGGCTACTTGATTGTAGCCCGAAAATCCATCAAGGAAGCTGTACACTTCCTTGCCTGCCACTCTTTCTAAGAGATGTTCTGTGATGGGAAGCGGATAGTTATCTCGAATCGTGGCTGCATTAACTTTTTTCAAGTTAATACACACACGCAGCTTGCCATTCTTCTTGGGCACCACTACGATGGGGGATACCCATTCAGTGTGCTCAATTTCATAGATAAATCCAGCTTCAACCAATCTATCTATCTCTTCTTTGATCTTAGCAGCGTAATTATCGTTATATGTATAAGGCTTTTGCTTAGAGGGTTTGGCATCTGAAGTCATGGGGATAGTGTGTGAGCATATGTCAGGGTCAACACCTTTCAAGTCCTTGTAACTCCAAGCAAATACATCTCTGTATTCTCTTAGCAAGGCAATTAACGCATGCTCTTCTTCCTCTGTTAGGTCATGGCCTATGTACGTGCATCTCTCCTCTCCTTCTTCTAGGGCCACTACTATTTTCTTGGTGGTTTCTTTGTTATCATAGGCCTCTCCTGATTGTGCCTCTCCTTTAGGCATTCTAATCATGACTCTCCTGTCATCTATCTCATATTTCTTAAAATTTTCTGGGACCTCAAACAAAGATTCTTCCTCTTCTGGTGAGACTTCTCTCTTCTTTCGTTTCTTTCCTTCTTCCTTTGGGCTCACATGTGTTGCTAATCTTACATCATTTGTAAGCTCTCCATGCCTTTGGGGTTGAAATTCTACTTCATGGAAGTATTCTTCATCTAATGCAAATGGTGGGTCCATAATGATAGACTCGAGATCGGAGTCACTTGCATCCTCATATGCATCAGGGCTAGGTTCGCATTCTTCTAGAACTGCCTCTCCCATGATTGGCTCTATGGAGAAGACTGAAATGTCATAGCCATCCTCATCACAGTGAGGTGTTGTCACTCTAGCACAATGGTGAGTACCAACGAGAGGAGATACACCTCATAAATGTCAATCCGTGGAGACGTGAGGACCGGTATGAAGACCGCGAGCAAGTGATGGCACAAGTGCGTGAGTGAAAGCACACAGGCATGCACACACATACACACACACGCACACAAGGTAAGAGAAAAGAGTGGAACAATGGAAAGCTTCGATTACCAAAGAGCTCTCTTACGAAACTGAAATCTACAACAAGCTAACCCCAAAAATGAGCTCTCCAGCCCTTTTTATAGTTTTTGAGTGGTTTTGGCCCTGTCCAAACCTAGTGTCCGGCCTAGTTAAAAAATAGGTTCCAGGGCTTATTTGGGGGCTCAAACGGAGTCTAAAAATTATGAAAATTGGTAGGATGGTAGATCTAATACTCCTCAAGCTCGAGGACTCCTCGGCTTGAACAAAATGGAGTTACAAAAATGGAAAATGGTATTTACAATGGTTTTTAGTGATAAAAATCACTATTTTTGTAGGGATTTCTTCTGAAAATTTGACAGGTGCTTCTTGGAGCTCCCTACTTGCTCCTTCTTCTTGTGTGTCCACTTCCTTGATGCGCTTCCATGCTTTGTCCTTGACCTTGAGCTTCAACACTCCCCCCCCTCTTGAGTCTGTCGTCCCTGACAGACCCTTGTTGTAGTGGTCGTTTCATGGAGTACGTTGAGAGGTAGCATTCTTGCGTCCACCAGGGGCGATCCCTCTTCCCAATGTATCCTGGTCGTTTGTCTGGTTCTTCGCTTTGCCACTGTTATCTCTTGCAGTTTGTAGTCACTTTGTGCGTACTTCTGCCTTGTATTCCATCTGGATGGTGCATTTGTGAGTTTTCCAAAACTACTAGTTGCTCAGAGGAGGTGTTCAATGTTGATTATGAGCAACTCTCAATGGTGGATGGCGCCCTTGTTCTTGTAGTGGTCACCGTGATGTCCTCTGATTCTTCCAAAGATGGCTTTCATAGTTTTCGTGCCAAGTACTTGTAACCCATAATGGATGATGGTTAAGTGCAGTAGTGCATGGGTTGAACAAATTATGTGCCTTGTGCATGGCCTTGTAATGTGGCCCTACATATGCGTACTTGGAAAATGCATGGCAAGAAGTATGGTGCAAGAGATTGGGTCTTGAGCTAAGTGCTCAAGGGTATGCTGACGAAGAGGTTTCCTAATCTATCATGGTTATAGTGTTGTTGAAACATACACGTCTTACCATGGTGAAGGGTCCGTTGAGCTTCATCTCTTCGTGTTGTGGTTCCCTCATGATGTTTGACCGTCGGCTTGTCCTTTTTGTTGAGGGATGTCCTTGCTGGAAGTTCGCTGATGAGCACTTTCAAGCACATAGTCTTTTTTTTTTTTTTTTTTTTTTTTTTGGAACACGATGGCATCAAACAAGAAGAAAGAGGTTAGTATCAATAACATATTTTGCATGTGAAAATTGTGTCTCATGTGCCTGGGATTTCTCAATTGTGTCTATGCACGGCCATGTAACGTGGCCCTATATTGATGCATACTTTGGAAATGCATGACCTGAATGGTGCAAACGACTTGGTTATGCCAAAGGCACATGGTTGCTGCTGGTCGAGGCTTTTGATGTTACTTGTATACTTGATGAATTCTTTGTTTGGAGGTGTCGATTGGATCTCGAAATGATGTAATCCTCCTAATGGGAACCCATTTCCGAATAGTATTAGGCCCTGTAGAGATCACCTCAGGCCAGTTCTTCTTTGGATGCTGTCCAAACTTTGGTATCCAGTGTGGTTGACCCCTTGGTTCTGTGGATGTTGCTTGTGCTTTTGGCTTCCAAACCCATATCCTGGGTGAGTGCCTGCTTATTTTTGTAGAAGGGTTAAGTTTATCTTCTTTTGGTCTTTGTGCTCTGTTCTTACCCTTTGTTTTCCTTGGCTTCTTTGTTGAGACCTTTTGCATGGTGGGGAGCATAGGCCGTTGCGTATGTAAGAGCTTCTTGGGTACCCACATCTGTAATCGCTCGTGTTGAGCTGTAGCTAATTTTTTAGGCACCCAAATTTGTACCTTATTGTGGTCGGCCTTCATCGATTGTTTCGGTACCCAAAGTAGTTGGATTTCTCGTGTTTGAGCCTGTCGTGGGTGTTTGGTCCTTCTGTTGCCATGGTCGATCTGGTTGGGTGGGAGTCTTTGAGGCAGCATCGATGGTTGTACTCCTTTCTTTACCCAGATCTGTGTCATGCCCAACGCTTCTTTGCTCTTGAAGGCTCTTTGTCTATTTGATAGACTGGCTGTCTTGCACTGTTTTGCTTGCTTCTGAGGTTGAGCTCCTGTGGATGCTTTGCTCTTTAAAAGACAAGAAGAAGGTTCATCTTGACTTTGCGACTGTCCTTCCGTGATTGCGTCCGTCTGGATCATAGAGCTTTTGACATCTACAACATCTTGTTCAAGAAGATTAGCCTTAGAGGAACAAAGAGAGTGTGTGGTGTCAGTTTCAGTGGGCATGCGATTCTCCAATTCTAATGTAATGCATTGATTATATACCCACACTTGAAGAAGTTGACTTCTTAGGTTCAAGTTGACAGCATGGTCGTAAATCCAATCTTGACCCAAGACAAGTGGCTCTGTGAGGTCCTCATCATGACACACTAGCATCTTGACTTTTATTGGAACATCTTGAAGGTAGATGGGAAGTTCCACCTCTCCTAAACAAGGGGTTTCCACGCCTCCTAAACCTATGAGATAGGCTTCTATGGGCTCGATGTTCAATTGCAGGTCTTGGCAGTATGAAAGTCTAACTGCACTAGTTGCTGCTCCTGAGTCAATCAGTGCTCTCACAGTTCTTACACTCTTTCCTTGTCCTACCTCTATAGTCACAAAGGGTCGTCGATCAATTATTTGAGAAGTAGTTATGCCCGATTTTTGGCACATGTCCATGTGATATTTTGGAGCTTTTGTGTTGACATCTAGGCCTAGCCGCCGTAGCTTATTTCTTCTGATGCGCTCTCTAGCCTCTGCTTGTGCTTCTTCTCTAACCCTTAACTCCTCTTCTTGTCGCTTCGTAGCGGTATTGAGTCTCATGAGCATTTCCTCTGTAAGAGGTTCTTGATATAATTTGACTCGGCATCCACTAATATAGTTTGGTAGGATATCACCTTCTAAAGTGGCCAATTGCACTGCACCGCTAGTGGAGAGTCTATTAATGATCATGGGTCCATATCCTCGTTTCTCCAATTTGCGGGCATGTTGCTTTAGCGTATAAACCAGCACTAGATCTCCTTCCTTCAATCCTTTATCCTTTACATGGGCATCAAAGTATGCCTTTTGCCTTTTCTTTGCAGCATAAATGCCTGCTGCTGCCCGTAGCCTCGTCTCACCTAAGCGTTCTAGATCAAAGATCCTGGAAGACAACTCATGTCCATTCCACTCATGCTCTTGTGCTACTTTCAAGGCTGGGATTAGGAAGTCCAATGGTAGCACAGCATTCTGTCCAAAGACCATCTGAAATGGGGTAGCATTGAGTACCGTTTTGTAGGCAACTCGGTATGCCCAAACAGCATGATGAAGTTGTTTGTCCCAATCAGAGCGTTCTACCTTTCCTGACAACAACTTCAAAGTCGTATTCCATTAGTAAGAGGAACCATCTCACCAAACGGCCTGTATTGCAAGGTTTATTGACCAAATATAGTAAAGCTTGATGATCAGTGAAAAACTTGAACTTATTGGCCAATAGATAGTGTCTGAACTTCTTCACAGCGTATACCATACCTAAGCCTTCTCTCTCCGTTGTGGTATAATTTCGTTCAGCTGCATTTAATTGCCTACTAGCATATGCTATCGGCAAATCTAGGTTTCCTTCACCTGTGGGTTGTGCTAGCACACATCCTATTGCATGATTGGAGGCATCTACATGGACATGAAAGGGTTTGCTCCAATCCGGAGTAGTCAATATTGGTGTTGTGCACAAACGTCTTTTTAGCTCGTTGAAGGAATTCTCGCATTCCTCGTTCCACTCAAAATTTGTTAACAACCCATAAAGAGGTTTAGCTATGATGGCATACATGTGGATAAACCTACGGTAATATCCACAATGGCCCATAAAGGCCTGTACCTCTTTAACATTTCTTGGTCTTGGCAACTCAGCTATCGCTCTTACCTTGTCTTCATCTGTTGAAATTCCATTCTTAGAAACAATGTGACCTAAGATTTTACCTTGTCGTACCATGAACACACACTTCTCTGGGTTCAGACAAACTCGATAATCTCTACACTTGTTGAAGATTTGTCTGAGCTCAGGGATGTGGTAACTTCTCTGTTGGGAATGCGCACATAAATCATCCACATATACTTCTAAGCTCTTCCGCAAGAACTCCTTGAAGACATGACACATGAGCCTTTGGAATGTTGCAGGTGCATTGGTGAGCCCAAATGGCATCACATGAAATGCAAAGATTCCCCATTCTGTGGCAAAGGCCGTTTTGTGTTGATCTTCGGGGGCAATGGCTACTTGGTTGTAACCTGAAAATCCATCAAGGAAGCTATAAACTTCCTTGCCTGCAACACGCTCCAATAGATGTTCGGTGATTGGAAGTGGATAACTATCTCTGATCGTAGCGGCATTAACTTTTTTAAGGTTAATGCACACGCGCAACTTCCCATTCTTCTTGGGCACCACCACAATGGGGGACACCCATTCAGTGTGCTCAATCTCATAGATGAATCCAGCTTCAATCAACCTATCAATTTCCTCCTTTATTTTAGCTGCATAATTGTCATTATATGTGTAGGGCTTTTGTTTGGTGGGCCTGGCATCAGCGGTCATCGGAATCGTATGAGAGCAAATCTTTGGATCTACTCCTTTCAAGTCTCTATAGTGCCATGCGAACACATCCCTATATTCCCTTAATAGAGCTACAAGCTCTGCTTCTTCTTTTGCACTTAGGTCATCTCCTACGTACGTACATCGTTCTTCGTTCCCTTCAATGGTCACTACAATTTTTTTGGTCTTTTCTTTATTGTCATATGCTTCTCCTATAATGGCCTCTCTCTTAGGCATTCGTACCAAAATTTTTCGGTCTTCCACTTCATATTTCTTGAAATTTTCTGGTACTTCAAGCAGTGATTCTTCCTCTTCTTGTTTCACTGCTTTTCTTTTCTTTTTCTTTTGACCTCCTTCACTTCCTTCCTTTGAATTTATCGTTTTAATACTCGTGAGGGGTTCTTCTTCTTTTTGGGTTAACACTCCTATGTCTTCTAAATAGTGTTCCTCTGAGTCAAAGTAGATATCCATCACAATGGATTCTAGATCATCATCATTCTCTTCTTCTTCTATGAACTCATTAGGATCACACTCTTCCAACAGGGGCTGACACATGAACACTGAAATATCATAACCCTCCTCATCGCAATGAGGTGTCCATTGTTCTTCATTGACTGCTATGTCCATGGTAGCTAAGATTTCTGCCCAACCATGAGGCTCAAATTCCTCATCTGGAAATATCATCGGTGTATAGGCTGGGTCTTTTATTGGTCTATCTCCTGGGGGAGTTCCTTCTTCTCTCGCTTTTAGGCGCTTTTCCTCTTCCTCTGCGACCTTGCACATCCACAAGTGAGTATCTTCATGCAGCCAGGATGGATCAGGTGAACTTCCAGAATGCACAGAGATTGAATCTTCTTTTGCTTTGTGGATAGGATTCCACTGTAGGGGTGGTACATCTCTGAAGGTGTAATCCTTCAGATTGACCTTGGTGGTGACCCCTAAGTGTTGTAAGTACAAGGAGTTGGTTCCCCAATCCTGTACTATTTGCAATTGTCGTAGGAAGGGTCTTCCTAGGATCATCTCGTAGACATTATTTTTCTCAAAGTCACATATAGCAAACGTATGTTCAAACTCTACACCACAAGTGGTTAGAGTTATCCCTTCAAGCAATCCGAGAGGTCTTTCAAAATGACCATCTGCCATTTGAAGTTTCATTCTCGTTGGTCTTAAGGTGGGTTTGCCCCATCGCTTCCACAAGGAAGTGGTCGCAATAGCAACACCAGCACTCGAATCTACAATTGCTTTGGTTGTGTAACCTTGATAGGTGATCGGAAGATAAGTGTTACCTTCTTCACCTTCGCTCGTGTCTCCTATCTTGTCGAGAGGTATCTCTGGAACTTTTTGCTTAGAGCCTACTTTTGGCATATTGGATTCAAGTTCTGGAACCTGATCCTTCACATGATTCCAGAGCTCAGGTTTTGCTTTGAGCAGCTCTTCCACAGTGAGATGACATTGAACCTTAGTGTTCTTCACAACATCAGTGTTTCTTGGAATCACCGAGTCTTCATTTCTTACCAATATTGTGGGAGCTCTGATCTGGAGAGATTCAGATTCCCATGGGCCTGTGTAATGAGGCAACTCTTGTAAAGAATTAGATTCAAAATCTAATCTTTCATCTTCTTGTTGCTCAGCTTGGTCTCCATAGATAGACGGAATGTCTTGGGGAAATTGATCATGTAGATCATCAATCTCAGGAATAGGAGGGGAGTTACCCTTCTCCTTGGCCCATTTCTCTTCCTGTATTTCCCGCAAGAACTCTTGAGAGTATTGTTGAATTGAAGGAGGTATTCCAGCATCCGTGGAATTAGGAACATAAGCTCCCATTGGTGGTGAGCTTCCTCTTTCAATAACTGGTTGAGCCTGTGGAGGTAAAGAAATTTGTGGTTTGTTTACCAACTGCTCTAATCTTTCTAGTAAGCCTTGGAAATGCAAATCCGGTTTGACAGAGTTTGTTTGATTGAACTTTTGACTAGTCTCAAGTATAGCTTGAGCTTGTTCTACCATTTTCATGCACATTTTCATCCGTTCAATCTCTAAGTCTGCTCTAGGGTAACTCTTGTCTAAGTTTGCAGCTGTTGGCCCTTCTTGAAGACGAGCCTGGTAGGCCTTGAACATCATGTCCAAGCCTTCTGGGGTTGGATCTGCAAGAACAGACCCTGATTGCGGTCTATTTACGATGGGCGGTGGGGTGGAATGAGGTGGAATGGATGGAGCTTCGGCATGCGAGGGGCTTTGAGATGCAATGTCTTCTATTTTTGTTTTGGCATCTTTTAGACTTTCTTCTAGCTCGGATAGCTTTTTGTTCCACTTGCGATTAGCCTTCTCTCTGGTATCCTTCCATGTTCTTGGTTTCCTCTTACTAGGTTCTCCTGCCTCACTTGACTCCGACTGCTCAGATGGTTTTGCTTGTTGTGCAGCCTGTGCCCTAGTAACTGCCTGTATAGGAGCCACATTATTGCTACTTGAACTTGAATCTGCCACTAAGCCTACCACATTGATGGGTGTAACCTTGGGTACACTAGAGGGATTCCTGGGACACTCTCTAGGAAGATGTTCCTTGCCGCACTCAGGACAAAAGCCTTGTATTGTGATGTTTTGTCCTAGTCCCAGAGCTGATTGGTGGGGACATTCACGAATGAAATGATCGCCCTGACATCTAAAGCATGGTCCTCTAGGGACTTGTGGTCTTACTTGTCTCAATTGGGGCCTAGGATTTGGATTCGTATACATGACGTTAGAGTATTCTGGCTCCCAATTTTGTTCCATAGGTGGTGTCTCATATTGACAGTGAGGAATCTCACTTTGCTCAGGTGACTCTATATAATAAGCCTGTGGACTATCTTCATGGAAGTAGTCTGAACCATGAGCGTGAGAATCATTTTCTGAGACCAATGGGGTTAGTGGCACCAATGCTCTATTATGGTTCTCCTCCGCCATCGTATATTTAACTGGGATCACATTGGCAGGAGCTGGTGGTTGGTTTCCTAGGACTGGTTGTGGTCTATATGGTGCCTGATATTGCTGCTGGTATTGAGGTTGATATTGTTGTGGCCTATAATATGGCTGTTGGTACTGATTCTGATACCTACCCTGCTGGTAAGGTTGCTGATAATTTTGTCTAACAGCCTGCCTGTTATAGGGGCAATCTTGGGTCGTATGACTTGTATATTTTCTCTCAATGGTGCAATACAGAGCATTAGGGTTTCCTTGGGGTTGAGTCATCAATGGACAAACATTAGCCATGTGATCTCCTCCACACGTATAACATCGCTTCACTGAGGTGACCCTTGGCATTTGTCTATTTTGGACTCCTAGCTTTTTGGCCACTTGCTCAGATATCTCATCTATCTCAGTGGAGGCTCTAGAGGTATGACTTGTAGAACTATCAGAATCCTTATAGAGTTTGGATAGTCCTAATTCCTCACCCAAGTTGTCTTCTATGTCAATGCACATCCGTATACACACTTCTATGGATCTAGGATCTTTCAGGTATACATACGACCTTAATTTTGTGCTCAATAGGCCATCTAAAAACAGTGCCACTTGTTTGGATGATGTGGGTAATTCTGGTACAGGGCATCTTTCCAAGTACTGCCTAAATCTTCTTCCTGCAAGTCGCACTATTTCTTGGGGTGTCTGCTTGAAGCTGTGGATCAAGGATGATGTGTTATGTCTGATACCACTCTTGGAAAATTCCACAATGAATTCTTCTAGCAGCTGACCTATCTCTCTATAGTTGCGACTGTTTAGAGGTTGAAACCAAGCTAAAGCAGTACCCTTAAGAGTCAAACCAAATGCCTCGAACTGAGTGAATAAGTCCTCAACCTGTTCAGCTCTTAGCACTTGTTTGAACTCCGCCACATGATCATAAGGATCTCCAAATCCATCAAAGTAGTTCTTCATTGTCTTAACCACTTGAGAGGGTCTAAGGGTTCTTGAGTGCTCTCGTGGTCTAGGCAATGGGAAATCATGATCGTCTCTTTGATGCCTATACACTCTATGTCTCTCCCTTTCAAGTCTTTCCGTTCCATATCCTGATCTGTCTCTGCCTATAGTGTCTGCAAAGCTTACCTCCGGTCTCTCTCTAGTTCTTTCTCTCTGGGTTTCATGAGCCTTGGATGATCCGGCTCCTTGGAGGCCCTGGGAAACATTAGATCTTGGTGGAGGGAAAATTGATTCACCTTGCCAAGTGTAAGCATGTCTGTCATGATCTGATACCAAGAATAATTTTTGAGATGTGTGATCTAGATAGACAGCTTTCCCTGGTGTCTCTGGGTCCTTGAATTCATAGATGGTGACTACTGGGCTGGGTTGATCTGGCCTAAATCTCCAAAAGGCTTCCTCCGTTTCTCTATTCACGAATAGTTCTATGCTTTTATTATCTTGAGGAATCCATTCTGGAGTGAGCACTCTGGTTAAGACTGACTTACCTCTAGGGGTCTTGGGTTCTCCTCCTAGGTCCCCTTGCTCTAGGTCTCATATCTCCTTCTCAGGAATGATATTTCCAAACTCATCTGTCCTATCTGGTAAGTTGGTAACCACATACATGGTTCCTTCCTTATCAATGTAAGCACCCTCTTCAAACTTGACCACTGGGTGTTCAAGTCCAAAGGGTTGGTCAGGATTCTTGAGTTGAACCACTGATCGTCTTAGACCATCCTCATAGATGCGAGCACCTAATTGGTTGGTCCTGATATACTCCAATTGGGTCTTATAGGGACCTTCTGGTGTCTGTAAATAGGCAATGCCTGAGCTACGTGTGGGTCTTTCC
The DNA here is from genome assembly GCA_020310875.1 of Ceratopteris richardii. Taxonomy (NCBI): domain Eukaryota; kingdom Viridiplantae; phylum Streptophyta; class Polypodiopsida; order Polypodiales; family Pteridaceae; genus Ceratopteris; species Ceratopteris richardii. The sequence continues at coordinate 125,485,837 of CM035440.1, read as the reverse complement.
ATGCTAAAAGACATTTCCGAGTCACTGGTTTCTGAACTTCGTGTGTAAGGATAACCACTAAGCTGTTGAGCCCAAGACTTGGCTGTATGGTTGACACTAGCCTCAGATGATCTAATGCTTTGTCTATCCTTGCCTAAGTGTCTGCCAGATCTCAGGTTCATAAGCCTTGGCTTCTGGTCTCAAAGTTCTCTTATATTGCTCAAAATCCTTTGGAACACCTTGGTCTTCCAATTTTCAACAAACCCAAGATCACTCCGAACGGATTTCGTATGAGAAAGTTATGCCAGTTCAGGGTTTTGGGGGTAAAACAGGGAAACAGGGTCTCTCAGAAAATGCTTCAAATCAGGCGATATATGACATTTGTAGGACACGATACTTGATACTTGAGGAACTCGATACACGATACTTGGTATGTATCGCGATACTTGAAGTAGGCGATACTTGGGCAAAACGATACTTGGCTCAAGACGATACTCGATATTTGGAAGAAAACGATACACGATCTATGAACCAAACGATCTTTGGCACCAACGATACTCGATACTTAGCTCAAAACGATACTCGATCACTGGCAAGTATCGCGATCTCTGAGACGCGATACACGATACTTGGACCAAAACGATACTTGACCGACACGATACACGATACCTGAATCCAGACGATACACGATATTTGATCGCAGACGATACTTGATCTTCGGGAGAAAACGATACACGATACTTCCCCAAACGATCTTTGGCAAAACGATCTCTGGACTCAACGATCTTTGGTCAAAACGATACACGATCGACGATATTTGGTTCAAAACGATACGCGATCTCTGAGTGAAACGATCTATGATCTTTGACCAAAACGATCGCTAAGCAAAACGATACCGATCTCACCCAAGTATCGCGATCTCTGGTAAACGATCTCTCACTGAGACGATCGACGATACTTGAGCCAAAACGATACCGATCTTTAATCCCAACGATCGACGATCTTTGGCAAGTATCGCGATCTCTGGAACACGATACTTGAGCCAAACGATACACGATCGATGGGAAATATCGCGATACTCAACCTCAGGAGCAAAACGCAAATTTAACAATTGTTTTTGAATTTTTGATTTTGCCCCCTTGATTTCCTAGCTCTTCTCTCTTATCCTCACTCTCTGTATCAAGCAAAACTCAACATTTAACCTCTGTAAATCCCAAACGATACTTGACGCAGGTCGACTTTTTTTCTGAAAAAACTTGGATTTCCTGAGAGTTCATGAGTATGAAGTGGGTTTGCTTACCTTTGATACTCTCTTCCAACTCTCCTAGCACCCTATTTTGCTCCGCGTAGCTCCCAAAAGCTTTGTTTCTCAAAAACGATACTTGACGCAGGTTTTAGCACTTCCGAAAATGGCCGCTCATATTCTTGGTGTTTGGAGAGTGTTTCACGAGTTTTTCTTCAGCGATTCAGTTCTGCACCCCCCTCTAAGCTTCTTGCTCACAACCACAAGTAAAAACAAGGTGAATGTACTCTAAAAAATGGAGAAAAACTGAGAAGATGAAGGTGGGTGGAGATGGTGATGATGGTGAAGATGAAGAAGAAGGAAAATTCAAAAACTGAACTGAAAATGATGATTTTTTTTTACCTTCCAACGTCGCTACTCTACGTCTTACCGTCACACGCTCGTCCTCCAAGCTCTCTCCCCGGCAACGGCGCCAAATTTGGTGTCACTCTAGCACAATGGTGAGTACCAACGAGAGGAGATACACCTCATAAATGTCAATCCGTGGAGACGTGAGGACCGGTATGAAGACCGCGAGCAAGTGATGGCACAAGTGCGTGAGTGAAAGCACACAGGCATGCACACACATACACACACACGCACACAAGGTAAGAGCAAAGAGTGGAACAATGGAAAGCTTCGATTACCAAAGAGCTCTCTTACAAAACTGAAATCTACAACAAGCTAACCCCAAAAATGAGCTCTCCAGCCCTTTTTATAGTTTTTGAGTGGTTTTGGCCCTGTCCAGACCTAGTGTCCGGCCTAGTTAAAAAATAGGTTCCAGGGCTTATTTGGGGGCTCAAACGGAGTCTAAAAATTATGAAAATTGGTAGGATGGTAGATCTAATACTCCTCAAGCTCGAGGACTCCTCGGCTTGAACAAAATGGAGTTACAAAAATGGAAAATGGTATTTACAATGGTTTTTAGTGATAAAAATCACTATTTTTGTAGGGATTTCTTCTGAAAATTTGACAGGTGCTTCTTGGAGCTCCCTACTTGCTCCTTCTTCTTGTGTGTCCACTTCCTTGATGCGCTTCCATGCTTTGTCCTTGACCTTGAGCTTCAACAGGTGTCCATTGTTCTTCATTGATGGCTACGTCCATGGTTGCTAAAATTTCTGCCCAGCCATGGGGTTCAAATTCCTCGTCAGGAAAGACTACAGGTGCATAGGCTGGGTCTTGAATGGATCTATGAGTTTCGTTTGCACCTATTTCTCTGGCCTTTTCTCTCTTCTCTTCCTCTACTGCTACCTTGCACATCCATAAGTGAGTGTCTTCATGCATCCATGAGGATCCAGACCCTATGGAATGCACCGATTCTGTATCATCTTTGGCTCTGTGGATGGGATTCCATTGGATAGGAGGGACATCTCTATGAGAATAATCCTTGAGATTGACTTTGGTCGTAACGCCCAAGTGTTGCAAATACAAGGAGTTGGTTCCCCAATCCTGTACCACTTGCAACTGTCGCATAAATGGTCTTCCCAAAATCATCTCATAGGCATGATTTTTGCTGAAGTCACATATAGCAAAGCTATGCTCAAACTCGACACCACAAGTGGTGAGAGTTATTCCTTCTAGCAATCCTAAGGGTCTCTCAATATGACCGTCGGCCATCTGCAATTTCATCCTCGTTGGCCTGAGTGCTGGCTTGCCCCAACGCTTCCCTAAGGAGGTGGTGGCAATTGCAACTCCTGCACCTGAGTCCAAAATTGCCTTGGTGGTGTACTCCTGGTAGGTGATGGGAAGATAGGTGTTCCCTTCTTCACCTTCACACATATCTCCTATCTTATCCAAGGGAATTTCTGGCACTGTCCTATGGGATCCTACCCGGGAACGAGGTTTTGCAACTTTAGTTACTTGACTGGCTACATGCTTCCGAGCGTTTGGTCTATCCTCAGGCAGTTCTTCCAAAGTGAGATCGCAATGCACCTCGGTGTTCTTTAATACCTCCGTGTTCCTAGGTATGACTGAGTCGTCGTTCCTTACCATGACTGTGGGTGCTCTCATACACGTGGACTTAGCTTCCCATGGGCCCGTGAAGTGGGGTAGCTCCTGTATGGAATTAGACTCAAAGTCCAATCTCTCATGAGACTGAGTACTCTCCTGTTCCCCATAAATAGATGGGATGTCTTGTGGGAATTGTTCGTGTGCATCATCCACAAGTTCAAAAGGAGGGGCAACTTCACTTTCGTTATCCCATTTGTCTTCTTGAATCTCTCGTAGGAAGTCTGTTGCAAACCGATTCATAGAAGAAGAAGTGTCTGGCTCCGTAGAATTAGGCACATAAGCAACCTGGGAAGGAGGGCTTATTCTATCGTTGACTCTCTCCTTGTTCTCATAGATGGCTGGAGCACAAGCTTCCTGGGGAGGATTACTTATTCTATTACTCTTCCGAGCAGGCTCATACGCTCCCTGAGAAGGAATGTAGGCAACCTGTGGAGGTACGTAAGCTTTCGAGGGGGGTTCATCTGCCTTTTGGGGGGGAAGATAAGCTTCTTGAGGAGGCACATGGGCTTCCTAAAGAGGCTGGCTTATCCGTTCTCTTGCCCTGTCCTTTCTTTGAGGGGCAGGTTCCTTTTCTGATTGTGCAATTAGCCTCTCTATTCTTTCTAGCAGTCCATCAAAGTGTAACTGCGTCTTAGCTGAGCTAGAGATGTTAAAGAGGCGGCTAGCTTCGAACATGGCTTGAGCCAGTTCCACCATCTTAGCACAAATTTTTGTTCGTTCAAGCTCTAGCTCGGCTCTAGGGTAGCATTTTTCATGATCGGTTATGGTTGGCCCTTCTTGGATTCTGGCCTGATATGCTTTCAGCATCATATTTAGGTCTTCAGGAGTGGGGTCAGCTAGGACTGATCCTACTCTAGGGGGTGGTGGGATTTGATGAGGCGGTGGGGGAGGTGGTGGGTCGGATGGAGATGGGAGTGGTGGTGGTGGAGTAGTGTGAGAGGGAGTTTGAGTTGTGAGTTCGGTTATTCTGGCTCTTGTTTCCCTTACGCTTTCCTCGAGTTCACTCATCTTTTTAGCCCATTGTCTTTTCATTCTTTCTTGACTATCTTTCCACGCTCTAGTCCTTTTCTTTGTCACGCTCTCGGTTTCACTAGCCTCTGGGCCCTTTTCCTGGCTTGCCTCTTGGTTTTGCTGCAATGCCTGAGCTCTAGTGACTACCTGCACTGGTGCAGTGGAAGTGACACTTCCTGAGGAATCTACAACCAAACCAATCACATTGATAGGAGTGATTTTTGGCATATTATTTGGGTTCTTTGGGCAATCTCGTAAAAGATGCTCTTTTCCACAATCTTGGCAAAAGCCTTGGATCGTCACGGACTGATTTTGTGTAGGTGGAGGTAAGGGACAATCACGAATGAAGTGATCTCCCTGACATCGGTAGCATGGTCCTCTAGGAAATGGTGGTCGTACCTGCCTAGGTTGAGGCCTAGGGTTGGGGTTTGCATACATGACGTTTGTGTAGTCTGACTCCCAACTAGGTTCACTCGGTTCTTCACTATAGTAGGACTCACCATGTTCTGGGGACTGCATGTAGTACGCCTGGGGACTATCAACATGTGTAGAATCAAAGCTATGGTCACTGAGGTCATTTTCAGAAAGCAAGGATGTTACCGGGACTAAGGCTCTATTCATGTTCTCTTCTGCGGCAGTATACTTTACCGGGATCACGTTAGCGGGGTTTGGAGGCTGTTGAGCTAGCACCGGTTGGGGTCTCTGTTGGGCCTGATATTGTGGTTGGTAGGTTTGTTGGGGTCTAGCATATTGTGGTGGTGGATTTTGGTTCTGGTATCTGCCTTGTTGGTAGGGCTGAGGGTAGGGTTGCCTAACTGCCTGCTTGTTGTATGGGCAATCTTGTGCGGTGTGATTGGTGTATCTCCGTTCTATGGTGCAGTACTGGCTACTAGGATTTACTTGGGGCTGAGCCATAATGGGGCAGACATTCGCCATATGGTCACCACCGCATGTATAGCACCTTTTCACAGGAGCAAACCTTGGGATTTGTTTGCTAGTTACACCTAATTTCTGAGCTACTTTCTCTGCGAGTTCCTCAATTGATGTGGATTGCGTGGAAGAATGACTAGATGCACTATCTGAATCTTTGTAGATTTTGGAAAGCTCTAGTTCTTCCCCTAGGTTATCTTCAATGTCAATGCACATGCGTACACACTCTTCTATAGTCCTAGGGTCCTTCAGATACACGTAGGATCTCAATTTCGTACTCAGCAATCCATCAAGGAATAAGGCCACTTGTTTGGCAGGTGTGGGTAGCTCCGAAACAGGGCACCTTTCAAGGTATTGTCTAAATCTTCTTCCTGTCAGTCTTACAGTCTCTTGGGGAGTCTGTTTAAAGCTGTGAATCAATGAGGAGGTATTGTGTCTTATGCCGCTCTTAGAGAACTCTACAATGAAAGCCTCTAGGAGTTGGTCTATGCTCCTGAACTGGCGCTCATCCAATGGCTGAAACCATGTAAGTGCTGTGTTCCTAAGGGTTAGACCGAAGGCATTGTACTGTGTGAATAGATCCTCCACTTGTTCAGCTCTCAAGACTTGCTTGAACTCCGCCACATGATCATAGGGATCTCCTGTGCCATCAAAGTAATTCTTCATGGACTTAACTAGCTGGGTCGGTCTCAGAGTTCTTGTGTGCTCTCTCGGTCTCGGCAGCGGGAATCCATCCACGTTTCTTTGGTTCCTGTGAGCTCTAAGCATCTCAGGTTCTACTCGATTCGTCTCCGTCCTCGTTCTTTCTCTGCCCACTAGGTTGGCAAAGCTTAATTCTGGTTTATCTCTACTTCTGTCTCTTTGAGTTCCATGAGCTTGGGATGTTCCAGCACCAGGGTGACCATAGGATACATTCAATCTTGGTTGGGGGAAAATGAATTCACCCTTCCAAGTGTAAGCATGCCTATCATTTTCTGTCACCACAAAGATCCTCACCGAAGTGTGATCTAAGTAGGTCACTCTGCCTGGGCTATCAGGATCCTTAAACTCATAGATCATGATATTTCCTATATCAGTTGGCTGATTGGATTTATACCTCCAAAAGGCTTCATCAGTTTCTCGATTGAGGAGCAACTCTATGCTCTTGTTGTCTTGGGGAACCCACTCAGGCGTGATAATCCTAGTAAGAACAGATTTGCCTCGGGGGGTTCTAGGTTCTGCACCCATGTTTCCTTGTTCCAAGTCACCTAAGTCCGCTTCTGAGATTACATTTCCAAATTCATCCGTCCTATCTGGGTGACTGGTGACTATGTATATGGTTCCTTCTTTGTCCAGGTATGCACCGTTTTCAAACTTGACTGCTGGGTGCTCTAGTCCTATGGATTGATCAGGATTCTTAATCTGTACCACAGATCTTCCTAAGCCGTCCTCATAGATGGTGGCACCTAATCGGTTGGTCCTAAGGTACTCCAGTTGTGTTTTGTAAGGACCTTCTACCCTGTACAAGTAAGGCACTCCTGAACTTCCCGTAGGTCTGTCCATGCCTTGAGACATCTCTGACTCACTGGTCTCAGAGCTAGGGTAGTACGAGTGGTGGCTCAACTGCTGAGCCCAGGACCTAGCAGTGTGGTTAACACTTGCCTCTGAAGATCTAAGGCTTTGTCTCTCTCTTACTAGGTGTCGTCCTGATCTAAGGTTCATATGCCTAACTGATTAGCCCAATTTTTTCCAGAGTACAACCTCGTTGCCGATCAATTGGTATCAGTCACTTGATTCTTTTTAGTTATTTCTCGTGTTTAAGGTCTGGTCTGATATTTCGTCGTCAGGAATACTTGAATGTTCTTCGTACTTTCAGGTTGATCGTTCCACGTTAGGTTCTTTTCCTTTATGTTACCGACAGTACAGAGATTAGGTTTTTAGCTTGAACTTGAGTTTTTAGGTAGTCTTCAACTTGATACCTGCCTATCGTCACTCTGACTTACTCCTACCTCTCGTCGTCTTAGCTTAGACTATGAATTGACAGAGGGGGTTAAAAGTGTCCAACCTTTTGTTTCCTGCTCGGTTGCCCTTGAGTGCCCAGGAAATGTGTTCCCAAGCTCGCACTTACACTTGCTTAGAACGCCTCTCGATGCTCTGTAAGAGTTTCAAAGTTAGCTTTGAAATTTACATTCCAAAGACAGAATCAATTATTTTCATTCCTGTAGCACAAACACAAACTTGCATAGTGATTTTCAAGAAAACAATCCTAAGGACCCCTGACTTTGATCCCCCTGGATATGGTCAATTTCAAAATACTCTATCTGAAAATCAACGTATGCTTTCCAACAAGCCCTAGAGCTCAAAAAATTGATTTCGTATGGAAAAGTTATGACTGTTCAGGGTTTAGGGGGTTAAAACAGGATTCAAACTGGCTGACAGATCCTAGAGTTTTCTCCCAATTCACAAGTGTAGGAACCTCAAAAATGCTAATGGATTGACTATTATGCCCCAAAATTGCCCCAAATTTTGAAATAAAAAACCCTAATTTTTTGGCCGAAAAGCCTGTCAATCGCGATCGACAGGTCTGTCAATCGCGATTGACAGAGGTGTCCGTCGGGGCTGTCAATCGCGATCGACGGTGTCAATCGCGATCGACAGAGTCGATCGTGGCTGTCAATCGCGATCGACGGTGTCAATCGCGATCGACAGAGTCGATCGTGGCTGTCAATCGCGATCGACGGTCTCAATCGCGATCGACACGTTTCCCAGGTTTTTCGCCGAAATTTCAGTCAATCGGGGGCCTATCAGTCGCGATGGACACGTGGCTACGCGTAAAAGTCAATCAATCGTGGAATTTCAGTCAATCGCGATCGACAGGGGTGTCGGTCGTGGCTGTCAGTCGCGATCGACAGTATCAATCGCGATTGACAGGGTCCTACGTGGCAGTCAGTCGATCGTGGGGGTCTGTCGATCGCGATTGACAGGGTCTGTCGGTCACGATTGACAGGGTCTGTCGGTCGCGATTGACAGAGGCTGTCGGTCGCGATTGACAGAAAACCTCGGAATTTTTCTACTGTTTTTAGTGTTTTAGGATGTGCTCCTTGTGCTTGTTCTAGTGGTGCACTCACTTTTGTGAAAAGCCAAAAATTTCTGTCAGTCGCGATCGACAGGAGCCTACGACCGCGAGACAGTTTCTGAGATTTTCGTACCTGCGCGCAGCGTGCTGGGGATGATGATGATGGCAGTACCTGCAAGAATCACAACAACATGCAAAAACAGTGCAAGCAATATCGCTCTCTCACTCTCTCTCACAAGTGGAATGGAGGAAATGAGGTGGAGATGGTGATATGATCAAAACTAAAAATTTTCGCGATGATGGAGATGGAGGTGGGAGATGGTGATGATGATGATGGTGATGAAGATGGTGAAGAAAGTAAAAGAAAATCGATGAGAGTGAAGAAAATACCTACAACTCCAACGCGTCAACTCTACGTCTTACCATCACACGCTCGTCCTCAAAGCTCGATCCCCGGCAACGGCGCCAAAATTTGGTGTAGCTCAATGATGAGTAGCACCTCCTTTAATGTCAATCCGGGAAGACGTGAGGATGGTATGAAGACCTCGAGCAAGTGGCGGCACAAGTGCGTGAGTGAGAAGCACACTAGCATGCACACACATACACACACACGCGCACACAAGGCAAGACAAAGAGTGAGAATCAATGGAGTTCTTAGATTACTTTCAAAAGCTCTTACAAGTTTGTTTCAATTACAATCTAACCTCAAAAATGAGCTCTCTAGCTCTTTTTATAGTTTTTGGCTAAGTTTTGGCCCTGTCCAGACCTAGTGTCCGGCCTAGTTAAAAATTAGGTTCCAGGGCTTATTTGAGGGCTCAAACGATATCTAAAAAATATGAAAATTGGCAGGTAGATACTTCTAAAGCTCCTCAAGCTCAAGGACTCCTTGGCTTGCACAAAATGGAGCTACAAAAAGATGAATTGGTATTTACAATGGTGTTTAGTGATGAAAATCACTTTAAATGGGTGTAAAGGATTTGAAAATTTAAAGGTTGCCTTAGTGCTAGATCTGCGTTGAGTGCTCGTACTTGCTTCTTCATGAGGAAAATTACTGGCCTATTTGCCAGATCTTCGTTGACTCCCTTGTCTGCTGCTAACACCAACCGATTAGGTGCTAGCATCTATGAGGACGGCCTAGGAAGACCTGTGGTCCAGATTAAAAACCCGGACCAATCCATTGGACGAGAACATCCAGCGGTCAAGTTTGAAAATGGAGCATACTTGGACAAAGAAGGGACAATATATGTAGTCACCAGTCACCCAGATAGGACAGATGAATTTGGGAATGTGATCCTAGAAACGGACTTAGGTGACCTAGAGCAAGGAAATATGGGTGTAGAACCTAGAACCCCCCGAGGTAAATCTGTTCTCACTAGGATTATCACACCAGAGTGGATTCCTCAAGACAATAAGAGCATAGATCTACTCCTGAATCGAGAGACTGAGGAGGCCTTTTGGAGGTATATAGATCTAATCAACCGAATGAGGTAGGAACAATCATGATATATGAGTTCAAAGATCCTGATAGCCCAGGCAGAGTGACCTACTTAGATCACGCTTCAGAGAGGATCTTTGTGGTTACAGAAAATGATAGGCATGCTTACACTTGGAAAGGTGAATTTATTTTTCCCCAACCAAGATCGAATGTGTCCTTTGATCACCCAGGAGCTGGAACGTCCCAAGCTCATGGAACTCAAAGAGACAGACATAGAGATAGACCGGAGGTAAGCTTTGCCAACCCAGTGGGAAGAGACAGAACTAGAACGGAAACAAATAAATTGGAACCTGAGGGACTTAGAGCCCGAAGGAACCAAAGGAATGTTGATGATTTCCCTCTCCCAAGGCCAAGGGAGCACACCAGGATTTTGAGACCGACTCAGTTAGTTAAGTCCATGAAGAATTACTTCGATGGCACAGGAGACCCATATGATCATGTGGCCAAGTTTAGGCAAGTCTTGAGAGCTAAACAAGTTGAGGACCTGTTCACGCAATATAATGCCTTTGGTCTAACACTTAGGAACACAGCCCTTACGTGGTTTCAACCATTGAATGAGAGATAGTTCAGGAGCATAGACCAACTTTTAGAGGCTTTCATCACCGAATTCTCTAAAAGTGGCATAAGGCATAATACTTCCTCATTGATACACAGCTTCAAGCAGACCCCTCAAGAGACTGTGAGACTTGCAGGAAGAAGATTTAGGCAGTATCTTGAGAGATGCCCTATTCCTGAGTTACCCACACCTGCCAAACAAGTGGCTTTATTCTTGGATGGATTGCTAAGTACAAAGTTGTGATCCTATGTGTACTTGAAGGACCCTAGGACCATAGAAGAGTGTGTACGCATGTGCATCGACATCGAGGATAACTTAGGGGAGGAGTTAGAGCTTTCCAAAATCTACAAAGATTCATATAGTGCCTCTAGCCTCTCTTCCTCGCAATCCACATCAATTGAGGAACTTGCGGAGAAGGTAGCTCAAAAACTAGGTGTCTCTAGAAAACAAATTCCAAGATTTGCCCCAGTAAAGAGATGCTATACTTGCGGTGGTGACCACATGGAAAACGTATGTCCCATCATGGCTCAACCCCAAGTGAATCCTAGTAGCCAATACTGCACCATAGAACGGAGATACACAAATCACACAGCACAAGACTGTCCATACAATAAGCAAGCGGTTAGACAAACCTACCCTCAGCCCTATCCACAACAGGGAAGATACCAGAACCAGTACCCCCCACAGCAATATGGTAGACCACAGCAATGCTATCAACAACCCTACCCAAACCAACAAAGGCCTCAACCTGTGTTAGCTCAACAACCTCCTGTCCTAGCTAATGTGATTCCTGTAAAATATGCAGCTGCTGAAGAAAATTTGAATAGAGCCATAGTCCCAGTGACTCCATTGCTTTCAAAAAGTGACCTGAGTGATCATAGTTTTGATTCCACCCACATAGATAGTCCACAGGCTTATTACATGCAGTCTCCTGAACATGGTGAGTCCTACTATAGTGAAGAACCGAGTGAACCTAGTTGGGAGCCAGATTACACAAATGTCATGTACGCAAATCCCAACACTAGACCTCAACCTAGGCAGGTAAGATCCTCATTCCCTAGAGGACCATGCTATAGATGTCAAGGAGATCACCTCATTCGCGATTGTCCAATGCCTGCACCTACTCAACCCCAATCAGTAACAATTCAGGGATTTTGCCAAGATTGCGGGAAGGAGCATCTCTTACGAGATTGCCCAAAGAATCCCAATAATATGCCAAAAATAACTCCAATTAACGTTATTGGGTTAGTTGTAGACTCAACCGGAAGCGTGACTTCCACTGCGCCAGTGCAAGTGGTCACTAGAGCGCAAGCATTGCAGCAAAACCAAGGGGTAAGCCAGGAAAAGATTGCAGAAGTTAGTGAAATTGAGAGCATAGCCAAGAAATGATCGAGAACCTGGAGGGATAGCCGAGAGAGAATGAAAAGACAATGGTCCAAAAAGATGAGCGACTTAGAAGAAAGCATAAGGCAAACAAAAGCCGAAATTGTTGAACTCACCTCTCAAACAAACTCTCACATACCACCACCACCCTCATTTCCCTCACCATCTAACCCACCATCTGTCCACCTACCTCAAACCATCCCATCACTCCCTAGAGTAGGATCAGTATTAGCTGACCCCACTCCTGAAGACATAGACATGATGCTTAAGGCTTATCAGGCCAGAATCCAAGAAGGGCCAAACGTGACGGATCATGACAAGTGCTACCCTAGAGCTGACCTAGAGATAGAAAGAAACCAAGCTTTGCACGAAAATGGTCGCGTTGGCTCAGACTATGTTTGAAGCCAGTCACCTCTTCAACTACTCTGGCTCAGCTAAGACACAATTGCACTTGGATGGACTATTAGAGAAGTTAGAGAGCATAATTGCAAGATCTGCCAAGGAAGAACAAAACCAAGGAAGAGATGAGGCAAGTAAAAGAATAAGCATTCCCGGCCAGGAAGCTTATGTGCCCAATTCCACTGAACCAGACACCTCTTCTTCTATGAATAGGTTCACACCAGAATTCCTACGGGAGATTCAAGAAGACAAATGGGCTAAAGAAAGTGAAGTCCCTCCTCCTCCCATTGAACTTGTGGATGACGCACATGATCAATTCCCACAAGATATTCCCTCTATTTATGGAGAGCAGGAGAGTGCACAAAGTCAAGAGAGATTAGACTTCGAGTCTAATTCTTTACAGGAATTACCCCACTTCATAGGCCCATGGGAAGCCAAGTCAACTTGTATGAGAGCACCCACAGTCATGGTAAGAAACGAAGACTCAGTCATACCTAGGAATACGGAGGTAGTGAAAAACACGAAAGTGTAGTGCAACCTCACTTTAGAAGAGCTACTCAAAGTTAGGCCAGAGTTATGGAAACATGTAGCCAAACAAGTACCAGAGATAGCAAAACCTCGTTCCCAGGTAGGTTCTCATAGGAGAGTGCCAAAAATTCCTCTAGACAAGATAGGAGACATGAGTGAAGGTGAAGAGGGAAACACCTATCTTCCCATTACCCATCAGGGGTACACAACCAAGGCAATTCTAGACTCAGGTGTAGGAGTTGCAATTGCTACCACTTCCCTATGGAAGCGATGGGGCAAGCCAGCACTCAAGCCCACGAGGATGAAATTGCAGATGGCTGATGGTCACATAGAAAGATCCTTAGGTTTGCTAGAAGGAATAACTCTCACTACTTGTGGTGTAGAGTTTGAGCACACGTTTGCTATCTGTGATTTTAGCAAGAACCATGCCTATGAGATGATTTTGGGAAGACCATTTATGCGACAGTTGCAAGTAGTACAGGATTGGGGAACTAATTCCTTGTATTTGCAACACCTAGGTGTCACGACCAAGGTTAATCTCAAAGATTACTCTCATAGAGATGTCCCTCCTATCCAATGGAATCCTATTCATAGAGCCAAAGATGATACAGAGTCTGTGCACTCCATAGGATCAGGATCCTCATGGATGCATGAAGACACTCACTTATGGATGTGCAAAGTGGCAATAGAAGAGGAGAAGAGAGAAAAAGCCAAAGAGATAGGTGCAAAGGAAACACATAGATCAATTCAAGACCCAGCCTATGCACCTGTAGTATTTCTTGATGAAGAATTTGAGCCTCATGGTTGGGCAAAAATTTTAGCAACAATGGATGTAGCCATCAATGAAGAACAATGGACACCCCACTTTGATGAGGATGGCTATGACATATCAGTCTTCTCCATAGAGCCAATCATGAGAGATGCAGTTCTAGAAGAATGCGAACCTAGCCTTGATGTAGTTGAGGATGCAAGTGACTCCGATCTAGAGTCAATCATTATGGACCCACCTTTTGTATCAGATGAAGAATACTTCTATGAAGTAGAATTTCAACCCCAGAGACACGGAGAGATAACAAATGATGTAAGGTTAGCCACACATGTGACCCCTAAGGATGAAGGAAAGAAAAGAAAGAAGAGAGAAGTTACACCAGAAGAGGAAGAATCTCTGTTTGAGGTCCCTGAAAAATTTAAAAAGTATGAGATAGACGACAGGAGAGTCATGATAAGAATGCCTAAATGCGAGGCACAAGCAGGAGAGGCCTATGATAACAAAGAAACTACCAAGAAAATAGTGGTAGCCCTAGAAGAAGGAGAAGAGAGATGCACGTACATAGGCCATGACCTAACCGAGGAAGAAGAGCATGCGTTAATAGCCTTGCTAAGAGAATACAGAGATGTATTCGCTTGGAGTTACAAGGATTTGAAAGGTGTTGACCCAGACATATGCTCACACACAATTCCCATGACCTCAGACGTGAAACCCTCTAAACAGAAGCCATACATATATAATGATAATTATGCTGCCAAGATAAAAGAGGAGATAGATAGACCGGTGGAAGCTTGATTCATCTATGAAATTGAGCACACTGAGTGGGTATCCCCCATCGTAGTGGTGCCCAAGAAAAATGGAAAGTTACGTGTGTGCATTAACTTGAAGAAGGTTACTACAGCCACTATTCGAGACAATTATCCGCTTCCTATCACTGAGCATCTCTTAGAAAGAGTAGCAGGCAAGGAAGTGTACAGCTTCCTTGATGGATTTTCGGGCTACAATCAAGTAACCATAGCTCTAGAAGATCAGCACAAGACTGCTTTTGCCACAGAGTGGGGCATATTTGCCTTTCGAGTAATGCCATTTGGGCTTACCAATGCTCCTGCAACCTTTCAGAGATTGATGTGTCACATGTTTAAAGTGTTCTTGAGGAAGAACTTAGAGGTCTATGTTGATGATCTCTGTGCTCATTCCAACATTAGACAAACCCATATCCCTAAACTCATACAAATCTTTGACAAATGTCGAGAGTATCAAGTCTGCTTGAACCCAGAAAAGTGTGTTTTCATGGTCAGGCAAGGCAAGATTCTAGGACACATAGTGTCAAAGAATGGCATATCCACCGATGAAGAGAAAGTAAGAGCCATAGCCGAGTTACCTAGGCCAAAGAATGTCAAGGAAGTACAAGCTTTCATGGGGCATTGTGGCTATTATCGACGCTTTATACACATGTACGCCATCATTGCCAAGCCTCTGTATGGACTTTTGACTAACTTTGAGTGGACCGATGAATGTGAAAACTCCTTCAATGAGCTCAAAAGAAGATTGTGTTCAGCACCAATCTTGACCACACCAGATTGGAATAAGCCCTTCCATGTTCATGTGGATGCATCCAATTATGCTATTGGATGTGTGCTTGCACAACCTACGGATGAAGGTAATATGGATCTTCCAATTGCCTATGCTAGTAGACAATTGAATGCAGCTGAACGAAATTACACAACCACTAAACGAGAGGGATTAGGCATGGTATATGCAGTTAAAAAGTTTAGGCACTATTTGCTTGCAAATAAGTTTAAATTTTTTACTGATCATCAGGCATTATTGTACTTGGTAAACAAGCCATGCAATACAGGTAGATTAGTAAGATGGTTTCTCTTACTAATGGAATACGACTTTGAAGTTGTGGTGAGGAAAGGGAAGACTCACTTGAGAGCAGACCATCTCTCTAGGCTCACATCTGGAGAGGCCCCACAAGGAGTATCAGATGACCTTCCTGATGCTTACTTGTTTAATTTGGAAGTTGTACCTTAGTGGGCTAAGCCATTAGTGCCAGTACTGACATACGAACCTAATCACCCAGTCATAAACACTCAAGATAGAGAGGTAGTAAAAGCACAGAAGTACCATATCATGGCAGGAAGTATGTACAAACAGACTGATCACGAGATATTGGCTTGTTGTGTGGAAGAGGCCGAATACGCAAAATGGTTGCAATTAGCACATGTAGGTGCATTAGAGCAACACTACTCAAAGCAAAGAACTTTAGAGACACTTAGGAGATTCGATGTGCATTGGCCAACTATGGAGGCTGATGTCCATAAGTTGTGCAAGGAATGCCCTATCTGCTGCACTAAACCACCTGTGGAACCTGCCACTCTATATCAAGTGTCCATAGTGCCAGATTGGAGTGAACCATTAGTAGATTTCTTGAGGACGAGAACATTCCCTCAAGATATGACACTAGCCATACGAAGAATTCTAGAACAAAAATCCCTATATTACTCACTCATTGGTGATAATCTATACAAGCGTGGTAAAGATGGTTACCTGAGACTATGTGTCCATGAGAGCGAATATCTCAAGATCTTGGAAGCAGCTCACCAAGGTGTAGCAGGAGGACATTTTGGACCAGATCGGATGATCAAGGCAATACTATTTGCGGGCTTCTGGTGGCCGACCCTTCACATGGATGCACATACCTATGTGAAACGGTGTGATGTCTTTTAGAGAACTCAGTACCCTATACGCAGATGAGATGCCACTGAAACCCATGATGGGTGGACGTGCATTCTCTAAGTGGGGAATAGACTTTGTAGGTCCTATTAATCCCCCGGCTAAGGGTTCACATGCTGAATACATCATTGTTGCCACCGACTATCTAACAAAGTGGGTAGAGGTAAAAGCTACGACAAAGAATGATGCTCAGACAATTGCTAAGTTCCTATTTGAGAATGTGTTCACAAGATACGGGCTACCTATAGAGCTGGTAAGTGATAGAGGCACTCACTTCTTGAATGAAGTTATTGAAAATCTTCTCCAAGAATTCTTGGTAGTACATAAGAAGTCTGCCCCCTATCACCCACAAGCTAATGGCCAGGCTGAGAGCACAAATAAGATCCTATGCAATGTGCTGACTAAATTGGTCAATAATAAACGCTCTGATTGGGACAAACAGCTACACCACGCTGTTTGGGCATACCGAGTGGCCTATAAAACGGTACTCCAAGCCACACCCTTTCAGATGGTATTTGGCCAAAATGCGATGCTACCTCTGGACTTCTTGATTCCCACATTGAGAGTAGCACAGGAGCATAAGTGGACGGGTCATGAACTCTCTTCGAGAATTTTTGACCTCGAACGATTAGGTGAAACTAGACTAAGAGTTGCAACGGGAATATATGCAGCTAAAAAAAGGCAGAAGGCATACTTTGATGCCCATGTGAAGGATAAAGGATTGAAAGAAGGGGACCTAGTGTTAGTCTACACTTTGAAGCAACATGTAAGAAAACTAGAGAAGAGAGGCTATGGACCTATGATCATAAATAGGATCTCGACTAGTGGAGCAATCCAATTAGCCACACTCGAAGGCGATATTCTCCCTAGCTACATAAGCGGATGCAGAGTCAAGTTATATCAGGAACCTCTCACCGAGGAAATGCTCAATCGACTCAACACTGCCAAGAAACGTAAGGAAGAGGAAAAAGGAGTTCGAGAAGAAGCACAGGCAGAAGCCTTGGAACGCATCAGAAAAATGAAGATGAGAAGACAAGGACGAGATCAGCCAAGGATAGATGACTATGCAAACCCAGGATATCATATGGCTATGTGTGAATTCTCAAGTGTAAGCCCCCATAGAATAGTTGACCGACGTCCTTTTGTAACATTGGAGATAGGACAAGGGAAGAGTGCAAGGACTGCACGGGCCTTGATTGACTCAAGTGCAGCCACTAGTGCCGTTAAACTTTCTTACTGTCAAGAATTGAAATTAAATGTCAATCCTATAGAAGCATATCTCATAGGATTGGGAGGTGTGGAAACCCCTTGCATGGGCGAGGTGGAACTTCCCCTCTCCATTCAAGATGTTCTAATGACAGTTAAAGTACTAGTGTGTCAAGATGACGATCTCACTGAGCCTCTGGTCTTGGGTCAAGGCTAGATCTATGACCATGCAGTCAACTTAAACTTAAGAAGTGGACTTCTTCAGGTATGGGTAAATCAGAGTCGAATTACGATTGAGTTAGATAATGGAACACTCAAGGAACTAGGAAAGGCACAAACTCCTGGTCCTTCCAGGGCTACACATGAAGTTGACCATGTTGTTCTTGTCCAAAGCTATGTGATGCAGAGGAATGGTGATCTCAATAAAGAAGTCAAGGACTCAACGGAACTCCCTTCTTTTCCAAAGGCCAGAAGGAGGCAGCAACCAAAGGCAAATCAATTACTGAAGACTACCAATGTTGGAGGTCAAAAGAATGTGCGAAGCAGAATGACTTAGCCATTGAAACAATTATGGGTGCGGAAAGGCGAGCGGCCTATTGCAGTCAAGTCACAACAACTATCTCAACTTCCTATTAGTAATCAACGACATGATACTAATAAGAGGACTTCCAAACCTTCTTTTGAGGAAGTGAAATTTATCTGGGTACCCAAGAAGTCGATGAAGGTTGGCCCACAATCAAGACAAATTTGGGTGCCTAAGGCTTGCTTGCAGGCTCAACTAGTCACGCACGAATTACATCATACACGACCGGGTTCACTCACTCAAAGAGCCGTTACCCACTCCTGTTTAACACGCATGAACACATATTCTCCCAGGAGCATGAACAGACTCACTTGTAAATGGGTCCCTAAAAAGCCTCATTTCCAAGCAGACATACTCATAAAGCCCTCCAGAGTCTCCACAAGACCAAAACCGAAAGCCATCCACTGTGTTTGGCAGCCTAAAACTTGTAATAAACCCCCGACCCCCAAATGTAAATTCATCATTTCATGCTAACTACATCACTCATACACTGTATCTTTCCATCTAGCTCTTAGGACTATCCATTCATTAACTACACACACAGTCATCGTGCACTCACTGACCCACTGACCCATTACTCACCTCATGATAATGTTGTAACGGGGACAAAAATTGTTCTATCTTGCCCATTACAATGTTAACGCATGATTCTATATTCTCACAGAACCAGCAAGTAAGCAATAACATGGCAGAAGCAGGAGGTACCAGTTCTCAGGCTGGGTCTAGCGCACAGATTGTGGACATTGAAACCCTCCTCCTTGAACCCCAACTCACTGAGAGGCCTCAAGAACTTCAAGAGGTGCATGTGCTCCCTATTCAGGACCCTCCTCAGGGACACACTTCTCAAGTGGGGAAACACGCTCATTGGTTTAGTGATGTCGCAGGGCCATTGGGTGATGGCACCTACTTCTGGGAAGCAAAAATTGAGTTCAATGGCAAATGGGGATGCTACCATTTCTTCACTCGCGAATTTGAGAACTATCAGAATGCAGAAGTAATGCGATCCGTATGGACCAAAGCAGGATTGGATAGCTATTTCAGAGCACATTTGCCTAAGCCAGATTTCCTACGCTGCTCCTATTTTATCAGTACCATCACTCCTAGCAGGGCTAAGGGAGGCGATAGTACTTTTGTGCTACCCTCACTGTTGCCGGGCCACGAACTCAAGAGATTCAAACTGACCCTCAATTTGGTACGGGAAGCATTGAACATGCAAGGTATGCATATTCCCACTGAGAAAGAAACATTGGTTCCAGGCAGGATGAAGCATAAGGATCTCAATAAATTGAAGGACATGGTAGCAATGACACCTACCATTGCTCTCCACCTACGAACGATCATGCAGCATTTTGCTTTTCCCGCCCAAGAACGCTTCACGATGCCACCAAAAAAGATATGGTTTAGCTTGTACCTAGCGGAGACAAAGAATCTCACCATCAATATACCACATTGGATCATAGATCAGATCCACCCAGCCCATCAGCACTGGAATAAGAAACAGAAGAATGTGCTTCATGGATGCTGTGCTCTGACCAGAATAACTTACAGGTGCTTAGTGTACGACGTGCCCATTCAAAGAGCACTAGTATGGTCCAAGACTCAAGAATTCCAAAGACGGTTGTCAACGGCGGGAGAAAATGAGAGGGGGAGTTCAATTACCATGTGCCCAAGCAAGAGGAGCCACCACCACACCAGAGGTGACCCCCCCACAAACGCGACGTGTCCAACCATTCACCATTCGCCTACCCAGACCAAGTGCAGAAGGACCCAACCTAGTGTTCCCTCCGATTCCATCCGACTTGGAGTTCCCACAGGGTTACACCCTTGCTGATTTGACAGATGAAGAAATTGCCCGTTTGATCAATGAGTCTAATCTGGAGACAGAAGCAGAGCAGAAGCAAGGACCACAACCTACTACTACAACTTCAGCCCCGACCCAACCGGGAGTAGTCGAAGTAGAAGAGGATGAAGAAGAGACAGAAGAAGAAGAGGCAAACGAGGAGTATGATGAGGAATATGACGAACTCTCAGAACTAGCAAGTGCCCCGGCATACTCGGCCCAAATAAAAAGATTATTCGAAACTATGAAGCGAGTCCAAGAACAACACAAACTGTCACTCGAGACAGGAAAGATGATCATGAGCCAAATGTTAGCCGAGGAAGGTGTGGATGACATGTTTATTGAATCAATGAACCTGCACGCAGACGCGGTAGGGTTAGATGAGGTTGTTCATGCAGCCATGGCTTATATTCATCGATTTGAGAAACAAGTGCCTACCCGTCCCATGCAATCTGGCAAACAAATCCACATCAATGTATCAGAACCAGGAGGTAACACACAAACAGAAGAACATTAGGCGGAACCACTCTCACCACCCACCTCACCTCTCACTACACAAGTCACCTCACCACCTGGCACTACCACGCCTATTTCTGCCATTACCACAGTCGTCATGGGAATTCCTCTCTCTCTCGGCATCCAATTCGGAGGAGTTACCATGCCCACTTTCACAACACTCTTCACAAATATCACATCCACCCCACCCACTGTTCCCATCTACACAGTCACACACACGTTCGACACAATGGAAACATCACCAGCCACAGCACCACTCCCACCCCCCACGCAGCCTCAATCTCCCATACGCCCTCCACCTACCTCACCACTTGACTCCACAGCATTCACAACTCCCTTCCCCATTCCCCTTGCATCTTCATCTTTCCTTGCATCGTTTAATGTAAATAGTATATTCATGACATTACATCAATGTGTGTATAAACTTCAGAGTGAGTATTAGGCTCTCGAAGACCGTCATCATCAACTGACTACGAATCATCAACAACTACAGAGACGGGTTGATTGAGGTCTGAAAATGCAGACCTCAATCAATGTTACACCACACTCGAGCAAGCTCATCAAACCCTCCTGGAGACACCCCAAACATCACAAGCGCCAGGTGTCAAACAACTCAAAGCCTTACTGGAAGTCTACCAAACAGATAATCTGAGAGTCCAGCGAAATTTGACTCTACTCATAAAACACATGGCTACAGCCCTTGAAGAAAACAAGCGTCTGCAGAAGCAAAACGAAGAAAACCTGGAAGCTGCCATGGAAGGCTCTCCCCATGAAATCGACCCAGAACAATTCAAAGAAGTTCCCTCAGAAACAATGAAAACAATCTTAGAAAGCTATGCCGATCTATTAGAAGCACATGACGATTTGGAAAAGGAACAAGATGAGCTACGTCGCCAGCTCAAGGAACAGGAGGCACTACCCAAAGTCATAGAAACAACCTCGACTTCAGCGGAAGTAAAGGCATTAACAGAGCAGGTGGCGGAACTGCAGAAGAAGTTACTGGAATATGAAAGACAGCCCTCTCCAGTTGTAGAACCAGAGCCAGATGAATTGGTACCCACTGAGGTGGACGAAACGTATGAGGAACCATATGTTCCTATGCCGATGCCAGGTGGTCAGCAAACCTCGGAAGGAATGGACACCTTGGAAGTTGAAGTACCTGAATGGCTCCAGACACTAGAAAAAACAGCGACAACCCATGAAGATCGAGTGGCAATCCAAATCCAATCAATGGCCAAATTAGAAGACACCATCATAAAGTCAGAATATTTCCGCAGTATGTCTCATCATAGATGGATAGGCACCAACGAGGATCAGTATGTGCCATACTATGTACTCCTGGCAGATTACAACGCAGATCAATGTGTGAAATGACATCATGGTAAACTATTTGGATTACTAATTCCACTTCCCATACCTAATGGACCCTGGGAATAAATTTCTATGGACTTTATTATTGGTCTTCCTACAACTTCATCTCATAATGATATGATTTGGACAATTGTTCATAGGTTTAGTAAACAAGCGTATTTTATTCCTTGTAAAAAGACTCTTTCTACATGTCAAGCTGCTAAGTTATTTGTTAAATGTATTCTTTCGCATCATGGTTTTCCAAATTTGTTCTTTCAAATCGAGATGTTCATTTTTGTAACCACTTTTGGGGTGCATTATTTTCAAAATTTAGGTTCCACTCTACATTTCATCCTGAAAGTAATGGGCAAAGTGAAGCTAAAAATAGTATTATTTTAGATTTATTACATTATTATTCTTTAGATAATTCAAGTAATTGGGATGAGAAACTTCCTTTATTACAATTTGCATATAATAACACAACACATGTCGCTACTCAATGTGCACCATATGAAATTGTATATGGTAAAAAGCTTCCCACTCCCATGCCTATCACTCAAATTGATATACATATGGCTGACTCGTTTGCACAAGATCATATTTCTACACTTCATGAGGTTCATAAGCACATTAAAAAGAGTCAAGAAGGTTACATGCATAATGCTAATAAGAAACGAGTAGCTAAATAGTTCAATGAATATGATTTGTTATGGTTAGGAATAATTAAGGGACGTTTGAAAAATATTTCAAAATATCCTAAGGTTAAACTTGCACCATGTTATTATGGACCCTTTCGTATTATTCAAAAAATTAATGAGCATGCTTTTAGACTAGACATATGGAATATACATAATTCTTTTCATATTAGTTTATTGAAATCATTTAAAGGAACTTTAACACTCACTCCTATTTTAGATGATCCTCCTTTACTTGAAGAAGATGTTGAAATTTTAGTTCCAGAGAAACTCCTCAATTATGATGTTACTACTACATGCACTCGTAAGTGATATCACACATATTTAGTTAAATATAAAAATCACTCACTTGAAGAATCTCAATGGATTCATAAAACATCACTAACTCCACACTATGATCATTTGATTTTTGCATATCATTCACAGTCACATTAAATTCCAGTTTTCCAATTCCATGCATGTACTTTTACATGGAACATGCTTATGATTGTTCAATGATGGGACATGTGACTGGCCATCCATGTCTATTTTATTATTATCAACTAAGGTCAGATGCTTGTCACCTGGGAGGCATGTTATACTTTATGGAACAATGGATTGTTATATGGATTTTAAATTCTTCAGGGTTTTAATTTGATTTGTGTTTTGATTTAGTAGGTGAAGACTCATGAGGGTGTGAACACGTGTGGACTTATTCAGATATTTTTGAGGATATTTAGAAGAATATTTAGCGGATAATATTTTATTTATTTTTTATAAAAATTTATAGATCACTTTAAAAAGCGACACTTTTGTAAAAATAGTAAATTGCTTGAAAAGCAATGATTTTGTAAATAAAGTAGATTTTTGTAAACACACACTTTTTGAAGCAGCACCCTCATGTAGCTTCTATTTAAGACATAATGAAAAATACCTATAAATACACATGCTCCAATAGACTCATCCATCAGAGTATATGGGGGGAGATTGTACCCAATCTGGTGTCAAGTCTCTTGTCTTTCTATTCTATTTCTGCTTTTGTGATATTTCATTTCTATATTATCCTCTACATATGTGCATCTACAAGATCAATTCAAAATGCATCATATGGCATTGTACATTGATGTTTTATCCCACGCTGAGCTAGAATTTCATTAAAATCATAACACTTGTATTCTCTCCCTTGATCAGAACAAAGGGTGCCCATTTTACATGCTAATCGATTTTAAGTGAAAACCAAAAATTGTTTGTAGCACATAAACACTTTGGACTTTTCTTTCAAAGGATACACCCATGAATGCCTTGCAAAAGCATCAATAAAATTCATGAAGTAAAGGTGGTTCCCAAAAGAAGGTGTCTACATAGGACCACAGACATCAGTGTGAACAAGCTACAATTTTTTAGTAGCTCGAACTAAACCATCTTTTGAGAAGGAGGAATGCTTCATTTTGCCCAAGATATAGCTTTCACAGACATGTTTACGAGGTGCCACAAGTTTGGGCAGAGGACAAATCTAGCAGAAGTAGCAAACTAGCAAAATTCAGATAACCAAAGTGAGCATGCCAAAGCTTTGCATCTTAGATAGCCTGCGAATCTTTAACTATACATGTTGAATCATTGATAGCTTTGCATATTCCATATTCTTATACAATCCATGACATAAAATGCAAGAAGCAATAATAACATTGCCATTTGATAGATCATGAACTGTACATCTATCATCAACAAATTTGACAACCAAGCCGATCGTGGCTAATACTAAAACCGACAATAGATTTTTCTTAATCCAGCACAAAGAAAGCATCTGACAATGTAAAAGAACTACCATCAATAGTAGTTAGAATGATCTTATCAACTCCCATGAGTGGATACGAGGAGTTGTTGGTGCATGTGATAGTATTCCCTTTAGGAGTAGGCTCAAGTGAACAGAAGAAACTACGATGTGAGGTAATATGTTTGGATGTCCCACTGTCAAAGTACCAAACATCTGAGTCTACTACAGACATACATTCTTCATGAGAAGATGGTTCATAATTGACAAATAATAGTAAATGCCCATTCTTCATTCTGCAAATTGTTGGCCTCTACATTAATCATTCCATCCTCTTTTTTCTTTGCCTCTTTTGCAACCAGCTTTGGACAACTCTTTATGATGATCATTTCCTTTATAGTATTTTCAACAAAAAAAATGCTTTTCTGATTTCTTCTTGTCTTTGTGTTCCTTTTTCGACCATGTAGAATTAGTAGACTTTTGCTTACTAGTAGATGAGCTCCATTTACATTTGCCCTTTTGACTAGCTAAGAAATCTTGGTTTGTTATACACATAATGGACTTGTTTTTCTTAGACTGATCTTCTTGCAATAAAACAGAGTCTAGTTCCTCAAATGTTAAGGCATTTGGATCGCCTTTGATCATCAATCGAAGAGTAGAAGCAAAACTCCGATATGAATATGGAAGACCATTCAGAACATTTGGCACAAGTGAACTGTCTAGCAAAACTTCATCAGCAAAAATCAATTAGTCCTTCAAATCTTTGATCTTACAGATGGGATTCAAGGGATGCACAAGCACTTTCATATATTGCTATGCGAGTCAAGAGGCATATTATACCCCAAATCAAGCCTTGTAGAACCTCTCTTCAGGCTTGGTTGGAGTTAGAGAATCTCTATCAGAGCAAAAACTGTTGGAACATCAAGCTTACACTATGCTTGAGGTGGATTTGATCTATATCAAAGGCTATCACGTCGAAAGAATATCCGTTGGAGAGTTCTTTTTCTTATGCTCATTTATTGTATTTTTTGAGAGATTTTTTATGGTTCATTTACCGTTGTAAAAGCCTTGAGCTTTACACATGTAAAGGTAGAAAGATAGAGCTCAAATCCCACGAATTTGTGGTGTTTGAAGTTGCATTTAATCAAGCAATCAATCACCTAAAAGTAGATCAAACTAGATCTTCACTTTTCCTAGATTGTAGGAAAGTGAATTGATTCCCTCCAACAACCATTCCCAACTTCATTTGAATTCAAACTTTACTTGTAGAAGTCATGGAACACTCCTAGAGTCTATATAAAGACTTTAAATCACTTGTACATTACATGGAAGCAATATACATACACTTGCGACCATCATTGTCTTGCTCTTTCAATTCTCTGCATCATCTTCTTCGCCAACAGTAATATTGCATAGGTTGCTACTCTGTCTTCAGAGGTCCAAATTGAGTGCAACATAGCTCATTGGAAAGGTATTAGTGTCTAGTTTATGCTTATAGGTTTTCATAACATTTGGTTTTGTAGATTGGGAGAAATCTGAGTTTTACTATCTCGGGGTCAATCTCTGCATATTCCTAAAAATTAGGAAGTACCACCGGTGAATGTCGTATACATTCCTATAGCATATTTTGCTTATTCCTTATATTTTTGTGCATTATATACACTCAACCATATGTGTATCACTCCCGTAAAAGTATTTTTTCTAATTGTAATCACGCTGGTCGCTATGGGCATTTGAAGTTCATTGTCTCTTCTATAGATAGTAACTTTTTGAGCTAGTCGACTCGCGAACCTATCTATTTTGTATCGACTCATTCTCCTTGATGCTCCAAAGTACATAGTGTGTTTCTTTGAACTTATCACATGCTTATAAGGTCTATTTGAGTTTCCATAAGCTCAAGGACTGATCTTGTGCCTGTTGGCTAGACCAAACTTCGTCGCTTCGAAACGTATTTTTCTACCTTCTATAAGCTTCTCCAAGTTTTTTCAGTGGTATCAGAGCTAGATCAAGATGGGTGACAGCTTTCCCTCAATGATCGAGAAGCTTGATCGACACAACTATGCGGCTTGGCAAATCAGGATGGGGGCCTATTTGCAAGGTAGAAATCTTTATGGAATTGTAGGAGGTGATGAAGCTATGCCTATTCCAAGATCCAAAGGAGGACCTACACAAGAGGAGACAGATAAGCTCACACTTTGGTGTGCAAGGGATGCTCAAGCAAGTTCGTACATACTAAACTCTATCTCTGACTTTCTATCACCACATATTAGAGGATGCAAGATATCTCAAGAGACTTGGGATGCCCTCGAGACTTTCTTTTCTGCTAGTACCAAAGCAAGAAAGAATCATCTTTGGAACGAGTTCAACCAAATGAATAAGTCACCTAAACAAACCATCACAGAGTTTGTTACCAAGGTCAAGGAGGTTGCGGATCAGTTAGCATCCATTGGAGAGCTGATTGAAGAAAAGATCACCATGAGGCAAATTCTCAACAGCATTCAAAGTGATAAGCAATGGCAATCCTTCACGACGGCTTATGATCTCATCATGGATATGCAAACTCCAGACTTCAACATCTTTCTTGGACAACTCTTCAATCAAGAAGCCAACAATAGCATAAAGGAAGGTAACTCTTATCATGGCAATTCAACTAGTGCTCTATATGCAGATAAGAAGGATAAGAAGCAAAAAGGCAAGAAGAAGGAAGAAGATGAAGAAGAGACCTCCCAAGCCAAATTCGCAAACAAGAGCAAGTGGAAAGGGAAGAAGAAAGGACCAAAGCAAGACAAAGCCAAAGGTCAGAATGTTCAACCTTGTTCCATATGCGATAAGACCAACCACACCACTCAGAATTGTTGGTTCAATGGGAAGACCCAGAAAGGAAGTGGAAGAGGTGGATATGGCAGCAATAGAGGTAGAGGTGGACACAACTTCAACAATAACAATAGAAGCTATAATAGAAGGGACTACAACAATTATTCAAAAGATCAACCACATGAAGACTCATTGCTTCTTATGAATCTAAGCCACAAAGAAGGTAAAGAAGATGATCATTTGTTCTACATAGATTCAGGATGCTCGAATCATGTTGCAGGCAACATTGCTCTTCTATCTGATTTGGAAAGTCCAAAGCATAGACATGAAGTGCAAACAGGGGATGCCACAAAGCACAATGTGGAGAAGATTGGTAATGTCAAAGCTTCCAATGGCAGGACAAACATTCTAAGTAAGGTTCTCTACGTACCCACTATCACTAAAAACCTAATAAGTGTAGGCCAAATAGTTGAAAAAGGCTTGCAAGTTAGGTTCACCCAACATGGAGCTTTTGTGGAAGATCCATGTCAAGGCTTCAAAAAGATAGCCCGAGGTGAGAAGCATGGTAGGCCCTTTACTTTTGAAGTAGGAGAAACCAGGAACATAGCTCTTGGGTCTCAAACGCTAAGTGAGCTTGAAGTGTGGCATAAGAGACTTGCTCATGTGAATGAAAGAACCTTGAAGGATATATGCAGGGATCAAAGTGTTCTAGGACTGTCAAACATATCAAAGCAACACATGATCAATAGGTGTGATGCATGTCAGATTGGGAAGGCACAAAGACAACCATTCAACCACAAAGGCTACATCCACAACAACTTATTAGACTTAGTACATACAGATGTATGGGGACCAGTCAAGAACCTTCATTGGCAGGATCAAGGTATTATGTCTCATTTATTGAAGAGTCTAGTAGATGGACTATTCTATACTTTATCAAGAATAAGAATGAAGTTTGTGTGAAGCTAGTGAGTGTTGGAAGGTTTATGTAATAAAAAATGTGAAGGTGAAGATGAAGTTTAGTATGGGGGGAAGAGATTTCATGATTTGATTAGAGAAAGGGGAACATATGAACACAAGATAATCGCTTGAACATGAATGATGAGGACAAAAGAAACCATTCATATGAATGAATTTGGAAAAGAAGAATGGTCTAAAAATATGGAGCTTCTTAAACACTTTCCAAATTTAATTCACGTTCATAGGTTCTTTTGAATGGAATGAATGCATGATGAGAATAAAAACTAAAACCACACACATGAATCAGTCTCGAAAGGAAGAATGGTCCAAGAATGGAGCTTCTTATACACTTTCGAAACTAAAACATATGCATGGGTGTTTGTGGGTGGTATGAGTGCATGTGGTCCATGATTTATGAATGAAAAGAAAATTATTCTCTCAACCTTAATGGATCATCCTCACTGGTTCAACGCAATACTGTGGAGCCTTCTCACACATAGAAAGAGATAGAAGGTGACATGTAAAAATATAGAAGAGACAGAGAGATAAGAGACATGAGACATGAATTAGAAGATCTTGTTATGATAAACATATACATGAATGTTGTGAAACGTCAAGCTAAGCATTCTACTAGTCAAAGGTGGTCCGCACAACCCTCTCACCATGATAGTTCAACCGAATGTCACACATAAGAGGATAGGTCCCACTTCATTGACCCTATGTCTTTCTAGGATTGTAATGTGTTTTGAAAGAATTCTAAGACACATAAAACTAGCTCTAACTCACTCACACGCTTGACAGAGGGTGAGCAAAGAAAGAGATATTGGGTTTATGAGCCTATCCTAGAGAGGAAGTCTAAAAATTGAATCTAGGAACTATGCTCTTACTAGCCCACCTTGGATCCTCACACGCTCAACTAAGGGTGATCGTCTCAAGGAAACCATATGCTACCAAGGGCCCTATGGATGCCTAACCATGATTCTCTGGGATTTTGGAGGAGGGGTTTATATAGTTTTTTGAATGAATTTGGGTCCTTGGATCTAGAGAAATCAACTCTCAACCCTAAGATCAGCTTCTTTTGATTACAACCATTGGATTTATCAAATGGATGGTTAGGATTGGTTCTTTATATGATATCTAGGGCAAAGGGGAGGAAAATAGGCCCCTTCATTCTCCACCATTGGATGTGGGGCTAATCTGGACCGTCGGATCAATGTTGACATCAATTTGGATAAGATAAGCCACTATTTTTGGAGAAACTTTGCATTATTGCTCTTTGATCATCAAAAAAGGCTTATCCGGTGAAAAAACTCATGGATCCTCCTTGCTTTATGCTTTAGTGCATCTCTAGCCTTGAATATGAGCTCATCTTGACCGTACAAAATGGTTCAATCATTGTTTGCCATGTGGTAGCCCTTCAAGCCTTCAATTTTCTTATTCTAGGAAACTGCCGTGACCTTGAAAACTGAATTTTGTGCTCTTTGACCCTTCAAATATCCTTTGATGAAGATAAAAATTTGTAGGGCTATGTTTTGAAAGGCTTCCTTTAGGAATATGCAGAAAAAACTCCCATTTGAATCTCCCTTGTACAAGTTTGACTACATTTGGAAGCTTGCAAGGTGGCATTAAGGTGTCTAGGAAGCTCTGATAGCCTTGAAACTTTGTACAAATATGTATGCTCATATGCTCTTTATACATGCCAAACCATATGGCAGTGGAAAAGTTACATTTTTTACAAAATGCAGATAGCATATCAATGTGCTAGAAAATCCATTTTCATGTGAAATTCGGGCTATAGACTGCCTTTGATAGGCTTTACAAGTATATGAATTTTCATGTAATTTGGAGACATTGAAATTTTTTCCCTAATTTCCAAAGTTTGACCAGCTTTGATCGCTACCCTAGATTTGCTCGATTTCTTCCAAAGTTTGCATGTGAACTCCCTTTGACATCCTTGATGCATCTTGGACTTCTCAGGGAATTCTGGCTACCTTCACCGAATGTGTTTCCTATAGGCCTTCATGAGTGAGAGAGGAGAGAAAATCTTGACGACAACGTGTGTACCATGCATATACAATGTGAATAGATGGAATAATGCTCATATTGTATACCAAATCATAACTACCATTCTCAAATCTTGGTGTAGAGATATGTGGTGCCTTGATATTTTTGAACGTCATGAATACAATTAGCATCATGTCAATATCTCCAAAAACATCTAGGTTACAACATCTGGAATTGGCTTCAAACAAGGCATCCAGTGTCTGATGGTTGTGATCATGTAAGACATGTTTGGTGGACCATGTGGTGGTGTTGGATATGGGTAATTCACCCAATCCATGTAGCATGGGTTCTTCTTTGCTTTGATAGGGAATGCCAACCATGAGCATCTTCGAGGTATTGGGCTATAACATAGGTTGTATAATACATTCGTTGAAGCATTAGACCATGCAAGGAGCATCTTGGGATATGTTTCAACTGAGTGTCTGCACCAATTCGGCTAGAAGATATTACCTTTCGTTGTTGTTTTTTATAGCTCCTTAGGTTGAAATTGTGTGGAAAAATTTGGAGCTTTACCAATGATGCATGTTACTTCCGCGTTATAATCAACGAGGATGACAAAGTATGGCTAATACTACAACTCAGAGGTCGTGATCAATCATTTATGCACCAAGTTTTGGAAATATTATGATCTGAACACTACTTCTTGCATGTTGGCTATTGCTTGAATTTTTACAGATACTCGATCATCGTGGGTTCATCCAATCTCTTTGACTTTCTTGAGCCACTAGGGTTTGGATGCTTCATACACTTCTTGTTCTTCATTTGTAACTGTGCTCCGTGGAATTGGTTGTAGCTCGTATTCTTCTTCAAAGGATTGCTCAATAGGAATCTCTACTATTTCTTCTATGTTAGGTACTTCTTGGGGTGTTGGCAGCCTTTTGTATTGGAGCTTATTTTGGAGTTCTTTGACTTGTCTTTGTAGATCTACTAATTTGGTGGGTTTGATAGTAACTATAGTGGGTTTTGGGGCGAGTTGAGATGATACTGCCTTCTATTGTTGTTGAAGCTGATCTAGTTCTTCTAATAGTTTATCGTGTGAATCCAACAAATTAGCATATTCCTCAAGGATGATGCAAATGTTCTCATGCAGGATGGCTTGGAACTTAGAAGGATTGATTGGTGCACCTCGCATGTTTGTGATAGCTTCCTCTAGGTTCTCTTGGTTCTATTGTAACCGTTTATTCTCCTCCTAGGTAGTTGCTAAATGTCATTGCAACATTTCCATGTTGTGTGTAAGTTTCATGTTTCTTTCCATTTGAGTGTGTAAGTGGATCTCTACTTAATTTATAGATTCTTGGTCCATATCTTGTAATTTTGACTCACGCATATTGTGAGAGATATGCAAAGTAGTGTAATGATCGTGTAGTACAATGTTACTAGCTTCTAGTTTAGAGACTCATTCTTGTAGTTGTGGCGATCATTCTTGAAGGGCTTTGTTATGCTCAGCTAACTATTGGTACTCCTGCCTCATTTGATTGAACAATTGATCATAGAGTTGATTTGTGAATCTACTATAGGGATCTATACCATGGATGAAGTTTGTAGAGTATCTAATGCAATGGGAAAGGGAGCAAGGAAGGGAAGAGTGAATGCTGTGGAGAAGGGTGTTGTGAGTGGAGATGATGTTGGTGGAGGTGTAGTGGGTGGTCAAATGCCCATCAAATCAGACATAAGTGCATGATGTGTCCACAAATACAGGTATGGTGGGTGCAACATATATGTTTTCTAATAAAAATTGAGATGTTATAAAAGTTTATTGAAGTTGATGAAAGATACAAGAAAAATAAGAAGCCAAAGGTTGGAGAGAAGGTGGGAATGAAGCTAGAGTTGTTAGAGTTGCAAGGTGTTCGATGATAGGTTCAAAAAACCAATGGTAGAGGTGGTATGGTACAAAAGTTTGTCAAAAAAAGAGAAAAGTTGTGATTGTGAAATGGGGTTGCAAAATGTGAAGGTGGGAATCATAGTGGTAGTATCACTGACAAGTTCATGCATCTTAGGGGGAGAGCAACGTGGGGTGTGGAAACTATGTTCTTTGGTTTGAGTAGCTGCTTCAACAATGGTGTGGGGTTGCGGTTTAGTGGTTCTTTTGGGGGATGACATAGGGAGGGGAAAAACTGGAGGGGTTTGTGCACTAGTGGTTTCTATAGTGGTTAATGGTGTGGATGTAGTAGTGACTTTGGTTATGACTAGAGCGGATATGATTGTCTTTATGAAAGTGATTGGAATTCGAATGTTTTTACTTGAACTTTGTCTGATGAGGACTCATCATCCATCATATTGTACTCTTGATCTTTGGAGCATGTGGTCAATGGCATCGACAATGCCGATAGCTTTTGATAAGGCGTGTAGACTAGCTACAAAGTGTGGATCTACATTCTCGACTACTAGCAATCATTCCATTATTATCTAACTTATTTTCACTATGAGATTGTTTTGGGCAAGAACATCTCGCATGGTTTGGTGTAGTCTTTTTAAAGTTGTCGTGTAGTCCAGTTCACCTTCTTCTTCTTCTTCTTCTTCTTCTTCTTCTTCTTCTTCTTCTTCTTCTTCTTCTTCTTCTTCTTCTTCTTCTTCTTCTTCTTCTTCTTCTTCTTCTTCTTCTTCTTCTTTTCTTTCCTATCTTCACTCTTCTTGTGATCTTCTTGCTTGTTGTCCCTCTGCCCAATGGACATGTCTTTCCTCAGTAGTATGTTGTTGTCCCTCTTATCTTTCTTTCTGTTGTTCCATTTCATGTTTTGTTTCAGAACTAATGTCTACATCAGTCAATGCCATGTCATGAAGAAGTTGCTCAAAATCAAAGATACCCAAGTCCTCCAATCCCATTGGTACTTGGAATTTAAAATCTGTAGGCAAGGGTGGGGCCGTTGGCTGTGTTCTAGATGCTCCATTTGTGTTGCATCTGGGAATGTGAATGGTGAAGGGTTGCACAATCCTTTCCCCTTGTAGGAGAGACATCTGGGGTCATTATTGCACCTTATGGTTGTGCACATGGAAGTGTTCCTCTCATCCTCTTTGGCTGGGGTGCATATTTTGAATAATTGAAGCCTTGACCAGGTTAGGGCTCTCTCAATCAGTACTTCATAGGATAGACACTTGCATACAATTCTTGTTATGGAACAGCACCCATTAGATACAGGCTTCCATATCCATTTGGCATTCACTGCATAAAGCTATTCAATGATCTAGATAGCTCAGTAGTTTTAACCAATTATAAACTGAACCGTCTCCTCTTGTGGTGCTGGGTAAAACGATCTTGTTCGGGAAAAGCAAAGTGTTGCATCTAAGTGGCACTAAAATATTCAACATCCTGGCTACCATATCCTTGAGTTTCATAATATTCATGTTCTTCATATTCTCAGGTACTAGGGCCTCCTTGTTTGAGGAGATATGCATACCTTGCATGTTAAGGGCTTCTCGCGCTAAGTTCAAGGTGAGCTTGAACCTCTTCATCTCGTGGTCGCATAGTAAAGAAGGCACTAAAAAAAGGTTTGGTATGACTTTTACTATGCTTGGCTATAGAGTGGGAATTAAGTAATAGCATCTTACAAAGTCCATCTTTGGCAATGGTTCATTGAAAATCATCTCCAATAACAAAATCAACATAAGCTAGAGGCGACCATGGAAAGCACCACTAGTGCACAAACAAGTCCATCTAGATTCCAATCGATCCCCCCAGAGAACATCTAAATAATACTCAAAGAACATGCCAATCTAGTAGAATCATATGATTAGTTGCAAGAAGAGATCAACCAACTATGTAATTAGCAACCCTCTACAAGCACATAAGTTCCAAAAGCTATTCCTATTGATGCAGAATCATAAGAGATAGAAGCTTTACAATAGAAAATAGGATAACTACAAGCCAAGCTATTGCAATATGAGAGACCACCATCATCACAAAAGGTGCCTGACCTAGAAGGCTTAGTGGAGATCCAAGTGGAAGAAATTTTCAAAGATTCTTATGAGACAAAATTGGTACCAGGAGACCTTGTTATCGAGCAAGAGAAGGTTATATATGAAGCACCCATACCCTAGTGGCTCAAATAGGTAGAAGAGATTGGATGCACCCATGATGACCACATGACCATTCAAATACAAGCAATGGTCGACCTTAAAGAAATAGTGCTAAAGTAAGAGTATTTTCAAAACTTATCTCATCGATGCCTTATTACCACATATGAATTGCAATATATGCCCTAATTTATGATCTTAATTGCTTACAATACAAAGATCAAGTAAGTGACAGGAAAAGATCCAACATTTGCGACTCAATTCCAACCTAGAAACATTTCAAAGAGGACTCAATGGGGTACCATATTTCAAAGAAATTGGCGTCACAATTTGCTCAAAATGTATCGAGAGATGATCCAAACCTAATCCACTATACCAATGCATATCATGTACAATCCATGTTATGGACCAGTACCTAGAAGATGATCATGGCCAACTTTTGCAATCAAAGTTAAGAACAATCCTAGGTGCTCAGATTCATTGAATTATCCTTACTTTGTTCCACCCCAATACCTCCTACAATTACTTACATGGTGTCAACCATATGCCACTAGACTCCACGATTGAAGAACATGCCTTATGTGGCCGCTAAGATGTGTATGAATATTTTTGAGCTCATGAACGTGGTTTTCAAAAAATGTTGCAAAGTAAAAGTTCCATATATCTCGGCTCTAGGTTTCAATGGAGGAAATTTAGATTTGGTTAGGATATGATCACCATACCTTCTATAAATACTATATATGCTTGGCAAGCATGCACAAAATACTTACCCATCCATTATAAACAAATATTGAAGGAATGTTCTCCATATGATTTTGGGAATACCACTCAGAGATATTCATATCACAACCCATCCATCTGCTACAGCTCTTCATTTTTGAACAATCCCTGCATGCTGAGTAGCTATGAATGCCACATCTAGATGTTCCAAGACTTGTGGATTGGGATCGATTCATGACGGATCTATCCAAAGGACTTAGACTTCAATTGGATGCTCACATGGTCAAATATTACATAGAATGCCCTCCACAACAAGGGTCTATTAGGGATGACATATGCGAGAGAGAAAGAGTGTTAGTGTTCAAGGCAGGTTAAGTCATCAAGGGAGCATGAGAAAAGAGATCCAAAGAGAAGAGAAAGGAGGGCCAAATAGACAAAGCAAGATTCAACACCGATAAGGTAGGGAATAGCCTAGTCACAAATTTTCACAACCCATTACACATACAAACAATGATTTTCATCACTAACCCTCATTATAAATATTTGTTTTTGATAGCTCAAACTCCATTTTGTTCAAGCCAAGGAGTCCTCAAGCTTGATGAGTGTTAGAAAAATCCTTGTATCAATTTTCATAATTTTGAGAACTTGTTTGAGCCTTCAAATTATCTTAGGAGCCTAATTTTTTATTAGGTCAGATACTAGGTCTGAACGAGTCCAAAACTAGTCTAGAAACTATAAAAAGAGCTAGAAGAGCTCATTCTAGAAGTTAACATTTTTGAAAGTTGAGCTTTTAATAGCATATTTGTATTTTGAAAGTAGTGCAATATAAGATTCCAATGTTCTCTCTCTTTGTCTTGCCTTGTGTGCACATGTGTGTATGCATATGCATGCTAGTGTGCTTCTCACTCATGCAATTGTGTATTCCACTTGCTCACGGTCATCATACTATCCTCACATCTTTGCATATTTATTTTGGACATAAATTGGGGAAAAACCTATTATGGAACCCATTCCTCCTTCACTACCATGCACTTGATCCCCTTTTAATCCTCTTTGACCCTTTTAATACAAGTTTGTCTATTTTACTTTTTTTTTTTGCCACTTTTTGAAGCTTCCTCCAATGGATAGTTTCCTCAATCAAATACATGCATCTATGTTGTTTTGAATGTTCAAATCTTTGTGAAAAGAGGTTAGCAATAGAAAATAAAAAAAATATCAAGTTTAGTTTCAAAGAGAGATTAATATCTTTTTTCTTTTTGTAATAGTAATTAAGTTAAAGCAAGTGTCAACAACTTGAACTTGTAATTCTTGAATATGTTTAAATTCGTACAAGCCAAATTATTTTTATGGAACTTCATGCCTATAGCTTTTGCAAAAAAATTTCTGGTTCATGAAGCAATTCTAGATCCCCTCATCTCTCCTTTTTCAAGTAATTCACTTTGTAAAATTATAATTACTTGATGAGGTATCATAGTTATGTTGTTGGCTTCTTCCATATCTTCTATCTTGTCATCTGTGATAGCATCCATTTTCATAATGACATATCTTTCCACATGTCCAACATGCATTTGAATTACATCATTTTTAATCCCATCCTACTGTACTTCAAAAACTCTCCCCTTCTCTCAAATTTCCTCTTCAATTACGTACATTTTTTGTGACTTGTTGATTTTGGTTATTTTCTCCA
Source organism: Ceratopteris richardii (assembly GCA_020310875.1). Taxonomy (NCBI): domain Eukaryota; kingdom Viridiplantae; phylum Streptophyta; class Polypodiopsida; order Polypodiales; family Pteridaceae; genus Ceratopteris; species Ceratopteris richardii. Next base: position 125,449,505 of record CM035440.1, on the reverse strand, counting down.
TTTTTTTCTTTTTACCACATCCCCTATTCCTTTTTTTTTTTTTTTTGGTTAGAACTGAGGGAGATGCATGCATCTTATCTTTTATACGTTTCCTTATATTTTATCCTTGATAATTATCAAGGAGATAAGTTAACCAAATTCTACAAAAATATATTTAACATACACAAAATTACAAAAGGTTTTTCCATTTTTCATCTTCCTTCAAACCCATCTAATACAACAACCATTACATTGTCATCACTATTAGAAGATGCACTCATAGACTTGAGTGCATCAGAAAAAATCCTTAACATTCTACACATGATCATTGATATAATACCAAGGGATTTCTTCGTATTGCTCAATACATTCTCCAATTTAATTTTCTTTCCTTTGTATTAGTATTGTATAGCTTCTCAAATTTTCATTTTAATGTTCTTTTCTTTGTATTGGTATTATATAGCTTCTCACATTTTCAATTTAATGTTCTTTCCTTTGTATTGGTATTGTATAGCTTCTCTAATTAGTCTAAAGTTTTCTTTATTTTGTTGAACGCTTATATGTGAACTATCATTGCATTTGTCACATTCTAAAATATAAAGAGTGTTATCTTTTTTTCCTTATCAATTTAAGATTTCAATACATTTACATGATTTGCGATTTCATTTTCCATGGGAACCTCTAGATCTTCATTACCTAATGCACCTTGAAACCTTCCCAACATGATAATTTGCATCTTCAAATTCAATTATTCTCATCAAATTTCTTGATTCCAACATCCTAACTACATCAAATTATTTGCACTCAACTTTACGTCAAACATGTAGTACATATTGTCTAGAAATTTTGGGCACAACACAAATTTATACATAAAAAGCAAAAATTTCTATATCGTATATGTAGATAAAATTTTTGAAATTACATATGATGAAGAATATGTAGAAGGGAAAAGATCATGCAATTTACCATATGGAGCTTCATTAATTATGGGCCCAATCTTTTGGGAATGAAATAATCATAAAATTTGGCTCAAACTAAAAAATTGGATATCTCCAACATAACTTACTGATAGAAAAATACTTAATTTTGTTGCATATTGAATCTTTTGGTGATGTGATTACTTATCTTCATTAATGCACCCAACTTAATTGAAAGATCTATTTAGCCTCCTTGGGGCTAATACCATGAAAAGAAATAGATATATGTGCTTCCTCACACTTTGTGGCTATCCTTACACAAGCAAAATTCTCCCACTCTTGCACACACCCTCCTCTCTAACACACAAGATGGAGATTCCAAAACTTTCTTCTTCTATTTCACTTCTCAAAATGAACATAACATAACATATAAGAGAGTTAGGTCATACAAATATGTATATATGTCTTACCCAAAACCAAATTCCAAATAATTACAAATTATAATTGGACTAACTTGAAAATATATATGCAAATTGTAAGTCTAATAAAGAGATTGAATAAAACCATAAAGAAGAATATTCATGACAAATTCAAAAAATCATCCATTGGACAATTTAATGATTGTGGTCACACAAGAAATAAGAGAGGCATTTTCCCAAGTCTCAGGAAAATCCTTGAATGGGTCAATTACTTTGGGAGATGTTTGAGACCATATTTGATAAAGTGGTCTCCTAGGCATCAATATTACGATCCCTCCTATTTTTATCTCTCCAGTGGTTATTTCTGGGTCTAGTTTCCATTCAATCTCTCTTAAGGATTTCTCTCCATATTTACCTTGTGCATAGGGGCTTACTTGTCTATATTGGTCTTCCTCATAGCCATGGCTTAGTATGGCTAGCACTAGAGTACTTCCCTTATGATCTTAACCATAAAAGAACTTAAAATTCATAGCATGATTTGGATTTAGTGATTGCTAGCCTAAGAAAGGTATAGCTTTTTTGTGAGGAGGTATTTGATAATATAGCTCTCTCTGGTTATAAGCAAGTTATGTGGATAGATAGGCTAAACTAAGTAGCCATGGAGTTAATGTTGTTCTCTAACTTATTGGTTTTTTGTAAGTGAACACCGTCTAATCAATTAGATCATTCACTTTAGCACTGGTGCCAAATCTATTGCTCTAAGCTAAAGAAATTAGGAGCCTTGGATATATTTTTTTCATCTATTTCTATTACTTCTTTGACACACTCATCTAAAATAAAACATCCTCTAGACCATAGATTTCCATTTTTCCTAGTGACAAATCAATGCTTCTAGAAATGATAAGACAAGCCTAATATGCATCCCAATATTTACTAGAACATCATGCAAAAAGTTTATTATTCTTGTTTTCTCACATTTGGAATCACTAATAAGAAATGATATCACGTACATCACTCCTTTTTGTAAAAATCCTTCACAACATCTATCGGATAGAAGGTGACACTATTAAGAGGTTGAAATCAAGTGAGAATAATGCTTATCAAGTCCAAATTAAAGGATTTCATATTGTGTTATGAATTCTTCCAATTTTTTAAGTCATAGAACTTGTTTGAATTCAACCACATGGTCATAATGTATGTCAAATCAACATAGGGGTTTGTGCACTTTGTTGATATATTTAGGTAGTGATGTGTGTGAACACACTAGGACCACTGGGGCAATTTTTTGCCTCTTTAGGAGGTTTTTTTCCCTGGATTATATATACTTCTATAGCCCTAATGGGTTATGTATCTTTGTACATTCTAGTGGTAATACATTCAATATTGTGTGTTGTGCTCCAAGCTTCTTCTTCTTCCTTGTGTTGTTTGTGTGCTTTTGCAAACCTCAAACTCCAAAAATTGGTATTAGACTAGGTCACCACTTCATCTAGGGCATCGTCAACACCCCTTCAGTCACAGTCTCAGAATTGCATGAAATTTGGTAAGTTCATTTTGGCCTCCGAACACACTATCGTAGTGCTTGTGCAGGTAGTTTCGTCTTTTTGTGCCAAAGATATATACAGGTTCTGGTTCGCTAATATAAGCACCTCAAAGTCTACTACAAGTTTAGAAAAACTCATCAGGGTAGTTATGTTCAACTTTTTCAGATACAGTAATTTTTTTGCATCAAGGTATGTTAGTCAGTTGCGATGGCTGAAAGCAATGATGTATTATGTATGTTGGCTATTGAGGATACGTTTGACGGTACTAATTACCCATTGTGGTCTTATATGATGCATCATGTATTCATTGCAAAAGGACTGTGGAATATTATGTTGTGTGTTGAAAAACACTTTATTTCACCTACAAACACAATTGTTGAAGGTGACGCAGATGGCATAGAAGATGGTGATATTCTTCATGTTCCTATTCGTGTTGGAGTTCTTACTACATCTACTACAAAGAAAATTCCTTGGGATGGCAGAGATACTCAAGCACATGCATTGATAGCCTCGTCTATCAAACGTGCCATTATTCCTCACATTCGCTCTTGCAGAATAGCTAAGGATGCTTGCGATACACTTATCACTTTATACCAAGAAAGGAATGAGCCTCGTGTTGCTTACCTCCAAAAATAGTTGGAGAGTGAGCACATGAATGAAGGTGATTCCATGGATAGTTTTCTGACAAAAAGATCAAAGATTTGAAAGAACAATTGATTTTTTTTTATGAAGTCTTGCCTGACAGTTCACTTGTGCAGATTGTTTTGAATGTTCTTCCCGATTCATATCAGAGTTTTGCTTCTACTCTTTGTTTGATGATGAAAGGCAACCCAAATGCCTTAACATTTGAGGAGTTAGTCTCTATTTTGTTGCAAGAAGATTAGTCTAGGCAAAATAGGTCCATTATGCATGTTGCAGATCAAGCTTTCTTGGCCAATCAGAAGGGCAAAGGTAAATGGAGCTCTTCTACTAGTAAGCACAAATCTGCTAATTCTGCACAATCAAAGAAGGAAGACACAAACGAGAAGAAAATAGAAAAGTAGAAATTGTTCTATCAATATTGTAAAGGAAATTATCATGTCATCAACATTTGTCCAAAACGGGCTGCCAAAGAGGCAAGGAAGAAAGTAGCTGGAATGGTTGTTGAAGAGGCCTCTACACCCAAAACAGAGTCTACTAATCTTGTGCAGAATGAAGAATGGGCATTTACCATTGTTTGTAGTTATGAACCATGTTCTCATGAATAGTTTATGTCTACAGTAGACTCAAATGTTTGGTAGTTTGATAGTGGGGTGACCAAACATATTACCTCACAGTACAATTTCTTCACTTCACTCGAGCCTGCCCCTAGAGGGAATACTATCACATGCGCCAACAACTCCTCTTATCATGTTATGGGATTTGGTAAGATCATTCTAACTACTACTGATGGTAGTTCTTTCACATTGTTGAATGCTTTATTTGTGCCAAGGATCAAGAAGAATCTGTTATCAATTTCAGCTTCAGCCAAGATTGTCTTGGTTGTGAAATTTCATGATGAAAGATGTACAATTCATGATCTTTCAAATGGAGATGTCATTATTGCTTCTACCATTTTACGTCGAGGGATGTATAAGCTCATAAACAATGAAAAATCTTTGAATGTTCAGCATGTGTAGTACATGATTCTCAGGCTATGTCAGATGCAAAGCTTTGGCATGCATGCCCTAGTCATCTAAATTTTGCTAGTTTGTTATGCCTATAGAAATCTGAAATGGTGTCCTCTCTGCCCAAATTTGAGGCACTGGGTAAACATGTTTGTGAAGGCTGTATTTTGGGCAAAATTCAGCGTTCCTCGTTTCCAAAAGATGGTTCAGTTTGAGCTACTCAAAAAATTGCACCTTGTTCACAGCGATGTCTCTGGTCCTATGCAGACACCCTCTTTTGGAAACAATCTTTACTTCGTGACTTTCATTGATGATTTTTCCATGCATGCATGGGTATATCCATTGAAAGCAAAGTCCGAAGTGTTTATGTGCTTCAAAAATTTTTTGGTTTTGGCTGAAAATCTATCAGCATGTAAAATGGGCACCCTCGGTTCTTATCGAGGGGGAGAATATATGTCTTCTAACTTTAATGCAATTCTAGCTAAAAGTGGGAGAAAACATCAATGTACAGTGCCATATACACCTCAATAGAATGGAGATGTTGAACAAAAGAATAGTTCACTCATGGAGATGGTGAGGTGTATGGTCAAGAGTCAAGCTTTACCACATAGTTTCTAGCTTGAGGCTGCCATGTGTGTAGCATATGTACTTAACAGGTGTCCCACTAAAGTATTGCAGTCTATCACTCCATATGAGGCTTGGCATGGTCGCAAGCCATCTGTTGCTCACCTACGTGTTTTTGGTTGTCTGGCATATGCATTAGTGCCTGAACAATAATGCAAGAAAATTGGATGATAAAGCGGTGAAATGTATTTTTATTGGGTACAGTTCTGAAAGCAAAGGCTATCATCTGTATCATCCACAAACTAAATGCATTTTGGTTAGCCATGGTGTTGTTTTTGTGGAAGATGTTATTCAGTCATTACTTTCATGTACTCAGGAGACAGTTGTTAGCTCCAAATACATGCATGACATTTTGTTGCCTCTTTTTATAGGTTGACAGTCTAGTGTTGGTCCTAATGAAGCAACTTCTCAGCCTTCATAGGTTTCATGTGATGATGCAAATCATTCCATTTCTGATGCAGACTTACATGATGCACTTGTTAATGAGAGAGCTGATATTGAGGAGGCAAAATCTATGCCGAAATGGCTTGTACAAACTTTGTGTGATAGCAAATTAGATGCACCTCTATCATATAGTACTTGTTCAGGCTCTCATAGTGCCTCTTTTGCATCAGATTGCTATGTTATGGCTGCCTCTAGTCTCTATGATGAGAACGAGCCTGTTTTGCTTGATGAACCACAAAATTTTGAAAATTGGATGGTTGTTATGCAATAGGAATATGATCCTATCATGAAAAATGGTACCTGGTCTTTATGTGACTTGCCTCCTAGCAAGAAGGACATTCACACTAAGTGAGTATACAAGTTGAAGTGTAAGCCTGATGGAACCATTGACAGGTATAAGGCTAGGCTTGTTGCAAAGGGTTATGCATAGAAAAGAGGCATTGATTTTGATGAGACCTTTGCACCTACATGCCGAATGACTATTGTTCATAGCATTTGTGCATTTACAGCCCATCAAGGTTGGAATGTACATCACTTGGACATTAAAACTACATTTTTGAATGGTGACTTGCATGAAGAAGTGTATGTTTTTTAGCCTCATGGATTTGTGCAGAAAGGGCAAGAAAACCAAGTGTGCAGATTGAAAAAGGCATTATATGGTTTGATGCAAGCACCCCGTGCTTGGTATGAAAAGATACATGCCTATTTGATTGCACATGGTTTTGAGAACATTCCAGCTGAAAGCACCTTATATGTTAAGCGTGCTAATGATGTGCTTCTGATCATTGTTGTGTATGTGGATGACATGTTGCTCACTAGTCCTCATGAGAAGCATATTGCTTATTTTAAGGCTGATCTGCATGCCTCATTTGAGATGTTAGATTTGGGGCATTGGCATCATTATTTGGGCATTCACTTTATGCAAGTTGATGGTGGAATAGCTTTGTGTCAAACCAAATATATTGACACATTATTGCAACCTTGAAGATTGCAAACCTATTGCCACTCCTGTGGAGACAGGTTTATGATTGAGTCTTCATGATGTTGGAGATGCATGCTATTCTCTATGAGCAGGCAGTTGGATGCTTGATTTATTTATGCATTACTCGCCCAGATTCAGTTTTCTATCTCACTGATGAGCAGGTTTATGAATTGCCTAAGTGTCAAGCATTGGCAGGCAGTTAAGCGCATCTTTCGCTACTTGAGTTGTACCCGACTAGTTGGATTGTTTTATCCCAAAGGGAGATCACTACCACCAGATTTACATGCTTTTTCTGATTCTAATTGGGCTGGTTGCTATGACACGTGTGTCTCCACCAGTGGTTTTTGCTTCATGCTTGGTAGCTCATGCATATCTTAGTTGAACAAGAAGCAGCCCCCTATGGCCACTTCCAGTTGTGAGGCTGAGTATAGGGCAGCTTCCATAGCGACTATTGAGTGTGTGTGGCTCAGATGCCTTATGGTTGATTTGGGTGTTGGTCAGTCTTCTGCCACCACCATCTTCACTGACAATTAGAGCTATCCCTACTCTCATGCATAACAATGATAGATTTGCTACAATTTTCATTCAAATAATCAAACTAATGCAATCCTCTTTTTGTAATCATACTTGTTCTAATGGAAAAATTGAAAGATCAATGTAAGTATACTTTCTCCATTCATCTGCAAAGCACCCAATATCAATACCATAATTTGATGGGGGCTCATCTAGATACTTGAGGTTTTTGAAGGCTGACAAATTTTTCTTTCTTGATGCCTTTTCTTGAGGCATTTCTCAATATTAATCATATTTGGGTGTTCAGGTAAATATATGTCTAGGGCTTTTCACATGTGATTCTAATCACTTCCTCAAAATGAAAGCAAATTGATTGAAGTTTAAGGATTTTCAGTTCTTTCTTGGATTCACCTTCTCCTTCAAGTTTAATGACACTTTTTCACCATCTACAATGTTTTGAAGAGTTTCAATCAAAATATACATTTTCCTATCCATGTCAACACAATGATCTTCTTCACATTGACCAATGGGGTTAGCAATAAGCTATATTTCCTTGTTTCATGAAGAAATACATGTTTGTTTAATTCATCTAGTTAAATGGTTTCAAATGAACATTTGTGTACATGTACTATAGTGTAGATCTAATATTATCTTCATTTTCCTTTCCATACCCATCAAGGTCATACCTTAATGGGTTGGATTGATACATGAAGGAAGAGGTTTCCATAGTTCATTTTCTTATAAAGGACTAACTTCATATAAAATATGACTTCCATCTTTCTCTATCTATAGGATTCTAATCTTTTTACCAAACTTTAAGATTGTTTGCAAGTGTCTACAAATTAGATAGAAAATTAGACTTTTCTAGGTTCCAATAAATTTCACTTGAACTATACCAAGAAAGATGGGCATTTCCAAAAAACTGTTGATATATTTAGGTAGTGATGTGTGTGAACACACTACGACTACCGGGGTACTTTTTTCCCTCTTTAGGAGGTTTTTTTCCCTCGGCTTGTATATACGCCTATTGCCCTAATGGGCTACTTATCTTTGTACATTCTCTAGTAATACATTCAGTATTGTGTGTTGTGCTCCAAGCTTCTTCTTCTTCTTCCTTGTGTTGCTTGCGTGCTTTTGCAAATGTCTAACTCCAACAATTGGTATCAGAGCAGGTCGTCGCTTCATCTAGGGCGCCGTTGACACTCCTCTGTTTGCAGTCTCAGATTTGCATGAAATTTGGTGAGCATACTCAAGGTGTTTCACAGATCAAAACTGCTTCACTTTGTGGTGCCGAAATCGTGATTTGAGCTCGTTTCGGCCTCCGAACACACTATCACAGCGCTTGTGCAGGCTATTTCATCTTTTTGTGCCACAGGTATATACCAGTTTCTATTCGCTAGTATAAGCATCTCGAAGTCTTCTACAGGTCTAGCAGAATTTGTCTGCGCAGTTCTGTTCAACTTTTTGAGATACAGTCAATTTTCTGCATCAAGGTATTTTAGTCACCAGCCATGGCTGAAAGCAGTGATATATTCCGTATGTTGGTTGTTGAGGATAAGTTGGATGGTACCAACTACCCATTATGGGCTTATATGATGCAACATGTATTGGTTGCAAAAGGATTGTGGAACATTGTGCAGGGTGTTGAAAGATATCCTATTACACCTGTAATGATAAGTACTGCAAATATAGGTGCTGGAGCTGATGAAGATGATGTCGAAGATGATATTCCGTAGATTCTTGTTCGTGTTGCTATTTCTGTTGCACCTACTACAGAGCAGATTCGCTGGGATGGCAGAGATGCCCAAGCACATGCATTGATAGCTTTGTTTGTCAAACGTCCCATTATTCCTCACATTCGCTCTTGCAGAACAGCTAAGGATGCTTGGGACACACTTACCACATTGTACCAAGCTAGGAATGAGGCTCGTTCTTTTTTTACAAGTGGACAGTCTAGTGTTGGTCCTCATGAGGCAACTTCTCAGCCTTTGCAGGTTTCATATGATGATGCACATCATTCCATATCTAATGCAGATTTACATGATGCACTTGTTGATGAGAGAGCTGATATTGAGCAGGCAAAAACTATGCCAAAATGGCTGGTGCAGACTTTGCATGACAGCAAATTAGATGCACCTTTGTCATATCATACTCGTTCAGGCTCTCATAGTGCATCCTTTGCATCAGATTGCTATGCTATGGCTGCGTCTAGTCTCTGTGATGAGAATGAGCCTGTTTCTTTTGATGAAGCACAGAATTCAGAAAATTGGATGGCTGCTATGCAATCTGAATATGATGCTATAATGAAGAATGGTACATGGTCTTTATGTGACTTGCCTCCTGGCAAGAAGGCCATTGGCACTAAGTGGGTATACAAGCTGAAGTGTAAACCTGATGGTACAGTTGACAGGTATAAGGCTAGGCTTGTTGCAAAGGGTTATGCGCAAGAAAGAGGCATTCATTTTGATGAGACCTTTGCACCTACATGCCGTATGACTACTGTTCGGAGCATTTGTGCACTTGCAGCCCATCATGGTTGGAATGTACATCAGTTGGACATTAAAACAACATTTCTGAATGGTGACTTGCATGAAGAAGTGTATGTTTTTCAGCCCCATGGCTTTGTGCAGAAAGGGCATGAAAACCAGGTGTGCAGGTTAAAGAAGGCATTATATGGTTTAAAGCAAGCACCACGTGCTTGGTATGAGAAGATATATGCCTATCTGGTTGCATATGGTTCTGAGAATAGTCCAACTGAAAGCACCTTATATGTTAAGCGTGCTAATGATGTACTTCTGATCATTGTGGTTTATGTTGATGACATGCTGCTCACTGGTCCTCATGAGAGGCATATTGCTGATTTTAAGGCTGATTTGCATGCCTCATTTGAGGTCTGATTTGGGGCATTTGCATCACTATTTGGGCATTCAGTTTATGCAAGTTGATGGTGGAATGGCTTTGTGTCAAACGAAATATATTGACACATTATTGTAGGGTTTTGGCCTTGAAGACTGTAAGCCTATTGCCACTCCTATGGAGACAGGTTTACGATTGAGTCTTCATGATGCTAGAGATGCATTTGATGTTGTTCTCTATCAGCAGGTTGTTGGATGCTTGATTTACTTATGCATTACTTGGCCAGATATTCAGTTTGATGTCTCACAGATGAGCTGGTTTATGCATTACCCAAGAGTAAAGCATTGGTAGGCGATTAAGCGCATCTTTCGCTACTTGAGTGGTACTCGGCTACTTGGGTTGTTTTATCCCAAGGGGGATCACTACCGCCAGATTTGCATGCTTTTTTTGACTCAGATTGGGCTGGTTGCTATGACACTCGTATGTCCACCATTGGTTTTTGCTTCATGCTTGGTAGCTCATGTATATCTTGGTTGAGCAAGAAGCACCCTACTATGGCCACTTCCAGTTGTGAGTCTGAGTATAGGGAAGCTTTCACAGCGACTGTTGAGTGTGTGTGGCTTAGACGCCTTATGGCTGATTTGAGTGTTGGCCAGTCTTCTGCCACCACCATCTTCACTGACAGTCAGAGCGCATTGGAAGTTGTGAGGAACCTTGTGTTCCATGTTCGCACTAAGCACATTGAGGTGCATTATCACTATGTCAGGGAGAGGTTCTCTGCTGGGGAGATCAGCTTGGTATATGTGCCCACGCAGGAGAACATTGCAGACCTTTTCACGAAGGCTCTACCTAGGGAGAAGTTTGAAGCTTTCCGCAAAGCTTTGGGCTTACTTCCTTTTGTGGAGTGATTTCCACATAGTTTGGCACGTCCTTATACATGAGTGCCAGCTCTTTGTTCACCGCATCACTCCCAGGGGGGATTTGTTGATATATTTAGGTAGTGCTGTGTGCAAACACACTAGGACCGCCGGGGCAATTTTTTCCCTCTCTAGGAGGTTTTTTCCCCCCGTTTGTATATATGCCTATTGCCCTAATGGGCTACTTATCTTTGTACATTCTCTAGTAATACATTCAGTATTGTGTGTTGTGCTCCAAGCTTCTTCTTCTTCCTTGTGTTGTTCGCGTGCTTCCACAGACATCTAACTCCAACAAAAACTAGCAATCACATCCATGGCCTAGTAACATAGGGTCATGTGACTTAATGATTGTACTAGAAAGTTATCATGAGACCTCACAAAGTATAAGTTATTGTATGATTGGTTTTAAAAGATCATTGTAGCCAAGTCAATGATGATCACAATCTCTATTAGCAATCATGAGATAAACTAGCTTAAGTAGTTGCATGAAGTCTTAAAAAGAAATTGTAATAGCTAAATGGATGGTGGCAATCATGTGAACATAAGCTAACCATTTTCGCAAAATAGATGGTGGCAATCATGTGAATATAAGCTTTCATGGGTGGGAAACTACAACTACTTCAAAGCACTCATAGTATCATTGATGATTTATGTTGAGACCATGGTAATGTAAACTAAAGCAATTGGGTAACCCTTTAACCTTTTCAAAGTAAACCTAGAGAAAATTACGATCATTTTTGTTATACATATGTAATCCCCATCAGTCTATTACATTTCATAAAAATAAAGCACTTGCCCCGACAATCATTCTTGCCCTAGAAGGTTCAGGAATCTCTAAATCTCTTGCTTAAATTGGCTATAGTGGTCTATATGATAAATTAGAATGACTAGAAAGTGGGGAACCACTCCTAATATTCCTCTTAGGTTTGCAAGTCCAAACACACATAACTACAAGATTTTGCACGTTCCATTAGCAATCATGGTTTATCTTTGTGACTCTCTCTGAACTATGTTTTTCACCAAATGACCTCCCAAAACAGTTTTTCTGAGTTTATATGTAGTCATCGTACTGCCCATGCCAAGTGAAAAGCTGAATCCTTGCTTAGCTCAACTTCTTCATTGGGTTGCTCCTCTTAGCTCTCCAGATTCGTTTCAAGAAGATACTACACTTGTCCTACAACTGGATCAACGCAAAGGTAACGGTTTGAAGTAATTCAACTGAAGTTTCACTTGTTCCTCCATGTTTTCTCCACAAAACATATAACCATCACATGAGCTATATACCTTTTGGGTGGCCTTCCATATCATCCATAGCAACTTTCCTAAGCCTATGAACAAGTATAGTGGTGACCAAACAAATATGTTATTTAATTTTATCTATCCAAGTACAGCAGCACTAGTGCTTAAAGGCATGGAACAAGTGAAGTTTTCCTCGAGTGCTATGAGTATTCTTCTATTTCAACTTTCGTACATTCACCCTATCGCTGAAAATAGGGGAGCACAAACAAGAAATCATATATTGCAATCTATAACTTTCCCAAATACCCTCATATACAGAACTTAAACAGGGCATCTGAGAAGCAGTTTATTGCTCAGAATAATCGCATATGTGCACGTACTTGCAAAATGAGCTTATATGACCATTCATTGAATGAAACGAAGGGGGGACAGGTGAATAACTCAATGGCACACCATTTTTCAAGCTTCCAAAATTCACAAAAATACATATGAACCAGCTTTGTGGAAAGAAGGCCATGAAATTCCAAGAGAAACCTTTTCTTCTCTACTTAAAGTGGCAAAGTTTTTGACAAGGGGGTGAAGGGTTTGAATTAAACCACACTTTGATCATGTGCCTCCTCACATTACATTGGACAGTACACTAAATTTCAACAAAATTGGGGTTGAAACAAATCTGAAATTTTTCTTTTGTCAAAGAATGATCAAGAATCATAGAAAAGATGGTGTATGTTTCACTTTGTTCTCCCTTGTCCTTCACAATTTGTTTCACCCTCGAAACACTTAATCATGGCAAGGGCCCTAAGGGATATTATGATAATTGGCACCTAAAGACGACACCTTCATATGAGCCTGTAGGGAAAACATACTGGAATGCAGAGCATGGTACATACGAAGAAGTTCAAAAGTTTTCACATTCATTAAAATACTCATCTGTTTTCGCAAATCTGTAGCAAAGGTTCTAGCAACTTAGAAACAGGATTTGCAATTCCATGTTTCGAAGTGCTCGTTGCAATCTCAAACCTATAACAGAAAATTAGATCACCTCAAGTAATAGTCCATTGCTACCCACCTATAAACTAGATTGCCTTGGTTTCAGCGTGGCTTCATCTGGAGTGGCAATCACCATGGAAGATGACTGCAAATATGAGGATAGAATTACACGATGGAAAAAGTTGGTTCTCATGTTTGAAACCAGATTTTGATTCAAAAAAAATATTTCTTACATTTCTCTTGATATGTCTGCATTTTGGACTTATCGATGGAATGAACTAAATTTGGTATTTTCACATAATCCCTTTCAATTGTATTTATTGAATGTTTTGTATAGTTCATTATTATCATATTTCATTGAAAAACAATTAAATATTAACTTCAATGACCAATGCTTATTATAACTAGGTCCTCACTAGAGGACGTCCTTATAGCATGCATGCATGTGCATGCATGGATGCATATTGATGTCAACCATTACACAACATCGTTAACACAAAACACACAGACAGACAGTAACTCGTAATTCATGGTTCATACTACTACATGCACTAACTCCAAATTTTTACGTTTCCTATTCTAAAAACCTTGGTGAGTAGGTGACCCTATATACTTACACTCGTATGTAACAGGGCTTCGACCTACACATCATTATATGAACAAGTATATAGATTGTGGGCACTATTAGACGAATAGATCTAAGTCACATGGACTTAAAAAAATATTATTCAGTTAATGACTGTAAATGTACACATTCTCGTGAACATGAGAGGAAATCCTCAAAGAAAAATTCCACGGTATAACAAGGGATTATCACATCCATAATACAAACTTGGGAAACGAAGGCAAAGGACTAGCCACATGGGGTAAGCTTCTTGTTTCCTGATCCCTTGGGATTCTCATCCTTCCAGTCATCCCATGCCCTGGCCTTGTACTCTGCTGCCTCATCATCACTTTCATCGTCCTTCTTTACTTCTTTCGCCCACGATGAATTTGCTTCCTCTTGGAGTTTGGCATTCCTTTCAGTCCACTTCTTCATTATCTCCATTTCTCTCAATCCTGCTTCTTCGATGCTCATGGTTGGCAACCTATGTATAGATCAAAATTTAAAATAAGTACAGTGATAATAAGATATTGAAGCTTATGCTCATGATGAGAATGGGACCTGTGACTTGGTTGAAATACTTGCGCTGCAATTCTCTGCCTGTCTGATGTTATAGGGTTTCCAACAAGACTAGCTGGACCAAACAAAGGCTGATGATGGTGATCATGCCCTTGAGCTAAGCTTGCTCTCCCTTCAATTACGTCTTGTGCAAAACTGGCACATGTTATTGGCTGGGCTGGCTTCGAGGTCTTTGCCCTTACAGCTGCATTTTTGTGCCATGCCTCAGCTTTGGATATCCTTTCATCTAGCATAGCCTGAGCAGTTGCATCCTGTCCATTCTGATGCAAAACACACCCATTATACAAATGATTGCCTAGCACCAAAAGAAACACACCCAACAACAAAAGCAGCAAACATACAAAAGGGAAAGGAAAGCTCAAAATACTAATGAAATTATGAAAGAGAGATATGACAGGGTACACGAGAATGAAGTTTGACTAAATGCAAAAAGGAACCTCACTCCAAGGTTGAATACTCTTAACTAATGAGAGCCCCAATATACAAGAGGATACTGGATCCCCAAGAACACAAGATCATGCAACATGGACACAAAGTAAGGATGGTATGATCTGAGAGCTTAGGCAACAAGCGAACTATCATTGAATGACTCCTACTGCTTAGTGCTAGCATGATTTCAAGTTTGTGGAAGGAAAATAAAGGGGGGGTGTCACCAGCATATATGTGAATGTATGCAGAAATCTAAGCAAACGAACCTCATGTCGCACAGCCAGCAGCTCCTCTTCTAGTTTGAGCATTTCTGAAAGATCCAAGGCCTGCATATGGCACAAAAGAATCATTGTGTAATGCTCTTATCAGTGCTTTCTGGGGAAAAAAATCTTCACATCTACACCCACAATCTCACCTTGCACAAAGAAAGGCCTATCTGTGCCAACCATGCCTGCAGAATTCAGAAAACAGAAAGAATATTTATTGCACATCCTACCATGATAGAATATTATCACCACTAGTGAACAACTCATACCGGAAGTTTACATCTTGAACATTGAACAACTTATACACAGATCTAAGAGTTGTGAGTATGGAAGCAATTTCAGTAATGAACTAGATTCTGAATGCGTGGAAGTCAAAAGTAGATATAATTGTAATGTCTCCCTCCATGTTATCAAGAATACCTCACGTTCCTCCTCTTCAAATTCATCTTCAATGTGATCTTCACCATGCTCTACCATAGATCCTTTAGATGCTGCCCCCCTTGAGCGACCTCTTCTCTCTCTCCTCTCCCTTATCTCCTGGAGCTTTGATTCAGCTGCTTTGGAACGCTTGAATCTGGCTATCTGATGGAGTGGAAAATTTTTAATTCATGAGAAGTAACCACTAGTATGTTTCACTTCATATATAGAGAGAATTCTCACTTTGGTTGCCCTTCGCTTCTCTGTTGTGATTGAAGCCTCTTGATTGAAGGCAATGATCTCTGCATCAGGTAGTAGCTCCAGTCTTTCACACGACGAAATGAAGACCTGACAGCCAAGAAGATGGTCTATCATTAAAAATTCTCCAGAACCTACAAGAGAACCCATCTTACTGTTTAAATAAAAATAAAACCTTCAGAATTAAGTTAGCAGATTTGATTGTCCGCAGGCGATCTGAACTATACATCTTCTCCAAGAATTCTGCTTTCAAGAAAGGCACCTGCAGGGTAAAAAATTCAGTACCTGAAATCTTCAGTATTGTTATGTGAGACCCTCAAAAGAGCATTTCAATATTTGAAAACGGTTATTGTGATGTGAAGACTTAATGGAACCAGTGACAGAATAGAATGTGAAGATCAAACTTAAAGCCAAGATAAATTTTAAACAACACCATTAAACGGTTCATTTCGAAGTGTGTGTATGAATCTAAATGGATCATTCAAGGATTATGAGGCATTACTCTTTTCTCCTCTGAAAATGTATACATGCATGTTGCACCATCTGAAAACTTTGAAAAAGATGTTATGACATTTAAAACAAACAGCCAAGGTAGCCGCTAGCCAGATCATTGCATCTTTTTGTGTATTCACTATCCAATGAAAAATTGGATACCTGTATCTTTTACTTCAAATGAGGTTTGAACATGATTGAAATAGACCAAAAATTTCATTTAATACCATCCAATAGTTCCCCAAGTTCCTCTCCTTCTGTTTTGATGATTTCCTTCTGGTGAAGAAAAATTGCAGAAGGGTATCACCCACAGAAGTATTTACAAAATATAAACTTTTCATTTGGACATGAAGCAGCTTCAGGACTCTACTTTAAGGCAATTTTCAAAATATTACTATTAAATTAATAATATAAATCGAATCTGAAGGCAATTTTCACTTGCAAATTTCATCTATTGGCTCCCTTGTGAGGTACAACACTGGATTATTGATCCAAGAAAACCTAAATATCCAAAGGAAAGGAGATACCGGCTACTGGAGCTATTCGAAGAGAAATAAAAAATGAATAAACAGCAGTGCAAGCAGATTCCATTGGGGGGTGAAAAAAATTCTGAAGTTAAGTGCAAAGAACATTTTAAAACAAAAACTCAAAGCCGCACTCGGTATAATAAATACAAACACAAAAACATAAGAAAATACAACAGCAACAACAAGACAGTGCACAAAAGAATAAAATTAAGATAGATAATGAAAAAAACATGCAAATAAGAAAACAAATTAAAAAAGGAAAAAGCATTAATTGATTTAAAAAATAAATGAGAAGCATCTAAATAAGTAATCAAAAAAGAATAAAAGATAATCCAATAAATTACCAAATTATCAAAGAGAAAAAAGAGAGACAAACATAAACAGTAAATAAATATAATAATCAATCATTCAACATTAAAAAAAAAAGATACAATAAAGAAACTAAAGAGGGAAAAAAATAACTAATGAAAAGATTTTTAAAAGTACAAAAAAAAAGAAACAAAAAGCGCATCTTCAGCTTGTATTGTCTGCCCAAAACAAGAAGTATCAGACTCCAAACTTTATCATTCATATCTTCCACAAGGAGCTATGACATGCCTTCTCACGTCATCAATACCCTACCATAGGAGCAAGCTTTAATAGACACTCTTACTAAATGAAAACTTCTAATAAAGTCAGTGTGCTGAGGTTCTATCTGTTCCAGAACACTTCTAATAAAGCCATGTACGCATGCACACATGTCACACACACAAATACATGTATGCATGTATGTATGTATGTATGTATGTATGTATGTATGTATGTATGTATGTATGTATGCATGCATGCATGCATGCATGCATGCATGTATGTATGTATGTGTGTATGGATGGATGGATAGATGCATGCATGGATACAAGTACGCATGCATGCATGCATGTATGTATGTAGGACATATGTATGTATGTATGTATATATGTATATATGTATGTATGTATGTATGTATGTATGTATGTATGTATGTATGTATGTATGTATGTATGTATGTATGTATGTATGCATGCATGTATATATGTATGTATGTATGTATGACATAAATATGTATGTATGTATGTATGACATACATATGTATGTATGTATGACATACATATGTATGTATGTATGTATGCATGTATGCATGTATGTTATGTTATGTATGTTATGTATGTATGTACGTATGTATGTATGTATGCATGCACGTATGTATGTATGCATGCATGTATGTATTTAGGTATGTATGTATGCATATATGCCTGCATGTTGTTTAGGTCAATTTCTGATTTACCGTTCTAAAACCCTAATTTCAGAATTAGGGCTTGTTGTACAAACAGCTCTAAATTGTTTTTATTCACTTCATACATCTTAGGCACTTTATGCACAATTTTTTGTACTTAGAACCCTAAATTCAGCCTAAATTCAGTTTTGTATTAGCATACATTCAATCTTGTATCATTGCACACATTGTAATTTGACATTCATATTAGATAGTGTAGGTAAGCATTCAGCTTACTGTTACACTTTGACAAATTGAGTATTCTCTCTATTTCTCATTCATCTAATTTTGAGTCTTAAGGTGTGTATGCTAAGGTTCATGTGTTGGAAGATTCTGTAAACCTGTGAATATTAGATCAACGCAGCAACAGTTATCGTCATAAACATTTTCATTGACTTGTCAGAAGACAGAATCCCATCAAAAGTCAGAAATCAAAAACCCGTCAAAAACAACTACGTATGGAGCTTTGCTCCTTTATCTCTCTATGACTTTGTCTATTCTCTCTCATGTCTCTATTTCATTTTTGTCTCTATATTGATCGTGGACCTTAAAAGCCAACAATTGGCATCAATGCAAGTTGAAATAGTGTACATAGAGCATGTTGAGAATAGTGCACATTTTAGAAAGATAAGAACACAATGGTAAGACACAATTCAAGCTCACTTCATTGTTTCGCAGGTGGAAGCAGATCCCTAAGACAAGCATTTCTCAAAACCTTGCTGAATACATGAAACAAAGGAAGTTAATTCAAAGAGGAGTCACATCAATCCTTTTTTATTTCACAAGCAATCACGCATTTTTGCAAATGTTCTTATCAGGTTATATTCAGGTTTTATATCAGATTTTTGAAGATTTGCACAATCGTCAAGACATATGATTAGATGAGCAAGGAGGGGAAACAAATCTACATTTCAGAAGTTTATGGTGGACAAATTTTCAACTTTTTGTATATTTTGTGTTATTTAGAAAGGTGTAGATGAAAGCATATGATTGATACTTGATAGGCTTGACCAATCTTGAGAGTTGAGGAAGTATGTTTAAGTCTATACTCTATCTTTTGCACTCCCTATATTTGTCCCTATCCTTCCAAAAAAAATTTGGATCAAAAAAGTATGTGAAAATTTTTTCTTTTATTTGTGGTATGGAGTGCTCTTCATGTACAAAGTCTGACATGATCTTGATTCTTTACAGGTACCTACAACAACACCTTTGTCAGCTAGCAACAACATTTTAGATTTTTTTCAAGTTTAATCAACCAACAAAATATATACCTACTTGGAATATTCCTGTGTGTCACCTTAGGAGGGGATTGTTGGAAATGGAACCTTCCACAAGAACGTTGCACATTTTTTCATAGTTGAACAGTTTTTTTCAAAGTCAACCGTGATCAAACCAATGCAAAATTGATCAAAAGTCAAGCCCTCAAATCACGTCAAAAGTCAAAATCAGGTTTAAAAACAATTTTTGAAACGAAAAGCAATATAATTTTAATATATTACGATCAAAACATCAAAACAAGATAAAAAATATCAAAAATAACATTTAAAAACACAATCCCGAAAAATCCAGCAAGATTTTTGCCGACGATTTTCGAAATCTCCTTTTTGAGCTTTTCAAGTGCTTTTTAACTTGGCTTATCAACTTGGATCAAAAACTATATAAAGAGAAGAGTTATGGCACATTATGCATCACTTTCTAGAGTGCTCAAGCCTTAAGGTTGGCAAGAAGAGGTCTCTTCAAACCTTAGAGGAGCTTGAGCTAGTGTTTCTTCATCTTCAATATGCAAGGCGGAAGCTAGGGTTCGTATTTCTTCTTCATCCACAAGGAGGACATTGACTTGGAGCTTATCTATACATGGAGGAGATCATCTTCAATTTATGGAGATTGTGAAGGTACAAAGATACGCAACAATATGTGCATTTATAAGCATATTATTATGTAGGGAAGACACTAGTGAGCCTTCGGTGCATTAAGATGGCACAAAGACTCCTTTGGACGTTATCGGTGCATGTGGATATGTACGAAGGTCATCATCTCCTCCATAGGCTGGACTTGACTAGCCGATGTAGATGGTTGAGATGTACTAGGTTGAGGGAACATCTTCATGATGAAGGAGAAGGTGGAGAGGCTGAAGATAGATAGTGAGGAAGACAAATAGTGAAGATAGTGAAGATAGATAGCTAGAAGTGTCCAATATCACCCCATACATGAGGGTGGAAGACATGTCAAGCTGAGCCATCATGGCTCCATGAGCTCTAATGGTTTTGTGCACATCACCTTGGCTTTTCCTTCATACAAGGAGAGAGTCACTCTATACCAATGTCATATCCTCCAAGATGCACCCTGCTAGGCAAGTCAAGTTACAAGCCAAATCTGTTGGAAAACAATGTCACAATGATCGAATTTGCCAAAAATTCCAACAACCTTAATTTTGGTACTTCGTCAAAATGTGGTCAAAGATGATCAAAATTTTACAGGCTCATTGGAAAGTACTCTTTGAGAGTTTTCTAATGATACATAACACTTGCTCATCTCACATCAAAAAGTCGACCAAAGATCAAACTCCTTTTCACACACCTTTTCATGCTAATTTAACGTGGGCACTTCAAATCCTATATAAAGAGGACCTAGGGAGCATCATAAATCATCAATTCTTGAAGCATTCAAGACATAAGAGTTGGGCTTAAGAACTAGGAGGAGTTTTCAAGGTATATATGTAAATTTGGAGTTTTTTGGCAACTTATCCTTGTTCTTCTTCACGGTACCAAGTGTACATGGTGATTTTGGAGAGTTGCAACACCCAATTTGGGGTTTCTTCACGTGTTGCTGTTACAACAGTATTTACCTACCACTTCATCACGAGAAGATATCATTGTTGCTTCTCTACATCAAAGAAAACCTAATTTCAAAATTAGGGTTTGCTTTAATAACTATTTTGTACCATTCATTTTCTTCTTTTTCAACATATTCGTTCACATAATATCTCTTTGCACACTTTCACTATATTTTGTACCTAGAACCCTTTAGATTAAGCTTTTATTCAAATTTATCATACATGCATTGTATATTGACATTTTGCATTTATTTATTGTTTGTAGTAGCATTAAGCTGCTTCACTTTTATAATTTTCTCATCTCTCTATTGTCATTTATCTCTCTTGATCAAGTCAAGATGTGTTATGTGCTAAGGTCAAGTTGTTGGAAAGATCTTGGATTAACCTCTGATTATAGTTTGAGCCTACTACATTTCCAACTTTGGTATCAGAGCCTAGTTGACATACACCCTTGTACTCAAGATGAGTGGCTATAGAGATAGATTGGAACAAGAGGGCAAGCTTGATGGAATGTCTAACTATCCAAAGTGGAGTTCTATGATGATGAATTACTAGTTTCCAAAGACTTGTGGAATATTGTCAATAGCAAGTACCCGAAACCAAGACATGCAGAAGAAAATGTTCTTCTTCATCCAAGAAGGATGATACTTTGAATTTTGCCCGACGGGTTGAAAAGTGGATCTTCAACATCGAAAGAAATGCAGATTGTATTATTGACAAATTAACGCTAGACTCGTAGTTCAAGGCTATGCAAACAAAAGATATTGACTATGGTATTGACTATGATGAAACATTTGCACCTACATCTACAATGACCATAGTCACAATGTATATACCTTCATAAGTTCAGAGTTATCCAAACTTACAAACCAAAGATAGAGAACACAAATACATACACATAAGAAAAAACAACAAGAGCAAGAGACCACAAAAAACAAGATAAATATAAGACAAGAAAAATACAAACAAGAAAGAAAATCAATACAAAACAAAACATACTAAAAAGTAGTAAACAATATTTAAATTTTAAAAATATAAATAAATAAATTTAAAAAATAATAATAATAATAATAGTAAAAATAATAAAAATAAAAAATAAAAATAAAACTATAAAAGAGAATAAATAAAAATAAAAATAATTACAGAAATATATATATACATACATACATACATACATACATGCATGCATGCATGCATGCATGCATGTATGTATGTATGTATGTATGTATGTATGTATGTGTGTGTGTGTGTGTGTGTGTGTGTGTGTGTATGTATGTATGTATGTATGTATGTATGTATATATATATATACAAAAACAAAAACAAAACAAAAAGTGTATCGTCAACTTCTACGTTTGTCCAAAACAAGAAGTATCAGAATTAAACTTTATCATGCATAGCTTGGACAAATAGCTATGACATCCTTACTCACGTCATCAATGCCCTCGAGTAGGTGCAGACTTTTATAAAGAGTCTTTCTAAATAAAGATCTCTAACAAAGTCAATGAACTAAGTTTCTATAACTTCCGGAAGTGAAGGGCAAACTCAGCCATGATAAAGTCACAATACTTTTTTGTCTTGCTTCATGTTTTAGCTCAAAAGTATACCAATTAGATATCAAGATAGCTTTTTTTATGATGATTTACATGAAGATATCTACATTCAACAACCAGAAAGTTTTGAGGAACAAGGTAAAGAACATCTTGTATGCAAGTTTACCAAAGAAGTTTATGGTTCGAAACAAGGATCAAGAGCATGGTATGAAAAGATACATTTGTACCTTTTTGAGAGCTCTGATGAAGCTCCTATCCTCTATATTAAAGAGGAGAAATGTTTTGATTATCATCATCATCTATGTTGATGACATCATCATGATAGATCCCAAGAATTTCGATCTTCAATTCCTTCAGTCACAATTTAAGCATACATTTGATGTTAATGACCTTGGAATTTCACATTATTACTTAGGCATTGAATTCAAATTCAAGAATGATTGTATCTATATGACATAGAAAAAGCACATTGAAAAATTATTAAAAAGGTTTGAATGATAGATTATAAACCGATGTAGATACCTATGGGTGTTAATGTGTTACAAAAAGTAGCCAACTAAGACCTTTTTGATGCTATGTTATTTAGTCAAGCAATTGGATGCTTGATATATCTATGTAATACACGTCCAAACATTAAGTTCGCAACTTCTCAAGAATCAAAGTTCATGCATAAACAACTCAATTCATTGGATAGTAGTTAAGAGCATATTCATATATCTGAGTATCAAGGTTCATGCGCAAACCACTCAAAATTCACTGGAATGCAGTTAAGAACATATTCAGATATCTGAAGGGAATTTGGATTATGTTATCCAAAGTCATCTCATTTTCTATTACAAAGTTTTGCAAATTCTAATTGGGCGTGTCGCATGTGATTTAAACACAAGAAGAAGCATAAGTGGTTATTGTTTCTATGTTAGAGATTTCCTTATCACATGGCTACCTAAGAAACAGTCAACAGTAGCTACTTCGTCAATTGAAGCAAAGTATAGGGCTTCCTTTACAGCTACACTTACACAATTCGGTTACAAAAAATCTTGAGTTATCTTGATGGTCATGTTCATCTATTTATGTAGATATTTTCAACAGCTTACAAGTCAAATTCTTATTATTATCGCAAAGAATCTTGTTCATCATGCAAGAACAAAGCATATTAGAGTTCACTATCATTGCATTCGAGTAAAGTATATAAAAAGAACACTAAGCTACCTTATGTACCAACAAGTGAAAATGTAGCAGATATTCACCAAAGCAATATCCAGAGATAGACATCAGAAGTTATGCAATTATGTAGACGTTTGAGCCTTATGTCATTATGACATTGAGGGGCGGATTGTTGGAAAACAATGTCAGAATGCTTATTGCTCAAATTTGTCGAAAATTCCATAACCCTAATTTCTGTACTTCATCAAAATTTGGTCAAAGATGGTTAAAAAAATTTATTGGCTCATTGGAAAGTACTCTTTGACAGCTTTCTGATGATATATAACACTTCATCATCTCGCATCAAAAAGACAACAAAAAGTCTAACCCTAATTTTTGCTTTTCACATGCTTTTCACGCAAAAAAATTGGTTGGAGTCTTTCATGCTTTTCATGCTAATTTTCATGGGCACTTCAAATCCTATATAAAGAGGACCTAGCGTGCATCATAAATCGTCAATTCTTTAAGCACTCAAGACAAGCTCTACGGTTAAGAACTAGGAAGAGTTTTGGAGGTGTATGTGAAAATTTGGAGTTGTTTTTTGGAAGGTTATCCTTGTTCTTTTTCACATTACCAAGTGTGCATGCTCATTTTAGAGAGTTATAGCACCCAATTTAGGATTTATTCACGTGTCACTACTCTACAAGGTGTTTACCCACCACTTCATCATGAGAAGATACCATTGTTGCTTCTCTACATAAGAGAAGACCTAATTTCAAAAAAGTTATCTTCACATCTCTCTATATTGTTATTTATCTACCTTTTGATTTTACACTTTATAGTCAAGCCATTGGATGTTTGATTTATTTATGTAATACACATCCTGACATTCAGTTTGTTGTTCCTCAAGTATCAAAGTTCATGCACAAACTTCTAAAAATTCATTGGGATGCAACTAAAAAATTTTCAAATATTTGAAAGGAATTATGAATTATGCTATGGTTTTTCCTAAGTCACTACATTTTATACTTCATTGTTCAACGACTTATATATTCTGCTTAGGCATCTGACACAGACTCAAAAAAGTCTACAAGTTCTTATTGTTTTTTTGTCAGAGAATGATTTATTTCTTGGTATTCTAAGAAACGACCTATAATGGTTGCATCTTCAAGTGAAGATTACCATAGGGCTTCTTTTATAGCCACATTTAAGGCTATATGGCTGCAAAAATATTTTAAGTTATCCTAATGTTTATGTTCATCTTCCTATGCAAATATTTTCAAATAGTCAAAGTGTTTTTGCTATTGCAAAGAATCCTGTTCATTATGCAAGGACTAAACATATTAAAGTACATTATCAGTATATTCGTTGTTAGATATTTAAGAAGCACATTGGACTAATCTATGTTCCTACAAGTGAGAATGTGGCAAATGTGTTTACAAAAGCATTTCTAGAATCAGACATCAAATGTGATGCATATTAATAAACCTTATGTCAATATGATAGTGAGGGGGGATTGTTGAAAGACAATGTCACATTAAGAGATTCAAACCTAATATCCAACGAATCCTAATTTTCAAAAAAGATCAATATGCTCAAAATGTTGTCATATAGTCTTATGGTTCTCATCAAGAGCTATCTAATGATATATAGTATTTTACCATCAAAGATCATTAAGGGCATCAAAATCCTAACACTCATTCCAAGTTATGAGCTTTTCAAAAATGAAATACATCACCTTGTAACTCTCATTCTCTAGAACAAGGAAAGCACCATATCTTAGACATATGTTTCTAGGAGATTTTGAAAAAATCATTTTCCATATGTTTTTTTCTGTCTATTTTCGTACAAATTTGCTTGAAAAGCATAATTCATCTCACACTCACACTTCTCACGCTTAAACTTGAGCCTCCTCAAGTAAAATCTACTTAAGGTGAAGATTTGGTGATTTTTCGCTTCCCACCTCTCCTACACACATTGAAGTGTGTGCCTCATATATCATGTAAGTAGCTGCATATATTCAAGTTTCCTTCAATTCTTGATGTTGTATCAAGTTTCTATTACCTATCCCTTCAAGAAGAGATGACTTGCAGCTTCTTATTTCAAAGGAAAAACCTTTATCTCCATTAGTGTTGCAGATTTTCACCGTATTCTCACATAGGTTGTACTCTCTACATAGGCTTTATTCTCTACATACAATTCTTCTATTCCTTTATTTCTAGCACACTCATTGTTCCCTCCAACTCTTAGGCGCTCTCTTCTCATAGATTTGTACCTAGAACCCTCTTACATTCAGCCTTATATTCAAATTTCATATATTATACACATTGTAGTGTTATTCATTCATCAAAGTAAACATTATTTTTAAGAGTAGTATTCAGCTTCTACTTCCATTCTCATAGTCATTCATATATCTTATTTGGTTCAAGCTGTGCGGGCTTAAGGTTCACCTGTTCGAAAGATCTTGGGAATACGTGTGTCCTTAATATTGGATCTACCTCACTTTCGACAGCCACTTCTATTTTCACCTTGTAATAGACAATGCCCTTAATTAGATGTAAAGATTTGACATGAATTCTTCTTAGACAGTACTTTATAACCATCTATAAGAAATATTGAGATAGAGAGCAAATTCTTCTTGATCTTTGGTACATACAAAATATTCAAAAATTTAAAACGCCAAACAATCACACGTACAACAAGTTTCCAGCTAGTGTATCTTCTCTGCTTATGTAATGATTCCACGTTTTCCCCAACCAATCCAATTAGAGTCGATATTCAAATAAATACTTGGTCAAAACCAGCACGTCAAAGAAAAAATAAAGCTGCATCGATGACAATGCAAGCCAACAAGCCAAGGGCGTAAGTAATCCATGAAGTTGAAAATCACCCAACTAAGACACAAATATTGATGTCGAAAACTGTTGTCCATATTTCAAAATATATATGCACGCCATTAGGCGTATTCACCTTGATATGCATTCAAACTAATGGGAAGATTGCTCTAGATGCTATCCAACCATAGTCTACAAATTACGCTGATTTGTGGCCACCGACCCAAATTAAGAAAGTAAAGGAAGAGCGGCCTCAATAACCAGCAGTAACTGACAGAAAGAGCACTAACCAAGAGGTATTTCAAATCTCCAGTGCTGATATCATCCTTTTGCTCATTAGCAGAGAAAAGTGCTAGCTTTTCTATCAGATTTTCACACTGACCG
This sequence comes from Ceratopteris richardii, assembly GCA_020310875.1. Lineage (NCBI taxonomy): Eukaryota > Viridiplantae > Streptophyta > Polypodiopsida > Polypodiales > Pteridaceae > Ceratopteris > Ceratopteris richardii. Next base: position 125,422,829 of record CM035440.1, on the reverse strand, counting down.
GTAAGCTCGTATCCTTCCCTAGCTTCATCCTGTCACATCGGATCATAGAGTATATGTATATGGATACCGTGACTATTTGAAAGCATGGTAGCGTTCACTTCTTGAGAAAGAGTACGTACCGAGGAGATTTGAGAATCGAGAGCACGCGAGTGCAGTCGGAATGCTTTGTCGAACAAAGCGGGCAGCGGCAGTTGTTCAGTCTGTCGTTCTTTGTGCGCCTTAGACGGCTCCATTAACGGTTTATCAGAACCTTCCATTGCTAAAAGTAGGGGAAAAATATGTGTCTGCTCAGGTACTGTGGAATTATTTGTACGCTTTGGCTCAGGAATCGAAGCCGGCGAAGGGTAACTATGTTCTACTTGACAGCTATGGCACTGCAGAATCTGATGGTCTATGACACATAATATAACGTAATCGTGATATATAAGATTTCTTCTCTTTTTTTTTGTTTTAAGGAAGTTCGGCGGAAGCCTAATCGTGATATACAAGTTTTCTTTAAGAGGAAGTTCGGCAGAAGTCTAATCTCTCTTGTTCGAATTGATTGAAACAACAACTCTAAAAGTGACTAGCATAATACTCATGGGACCTCTCGTATGCCACAAAAAAGACATTAAATTGTTTGAAGTCGACACTTAGAAAAGATTGACCAAAGTAAACTAGTATAATCTGCCCAAAAGCAATACATTGGCCCATTTTGTTTAAAGCATTTAATTGGCTTGTTCTTTTTTTTTAATATAAAGGAAGTTCGGCATTAGCCTACTCTCCTGGACTTGAATTAAATAAAGAAAAGTACAAAAGAAGGGGACTAGTGCCCATGGGACCCTCCAAATCCCACAAAGCAAAGGAAGCTTTTACAGAGCTTAGATGGCATTACAAAGAAGGTTAATCACCCTCTCATCACTCTCATGTGGGGCCCACTTGGGTTTAAGCTTGTTATTGATCAAAAGGAGTACTTGGTGATGCCTGAAGGGGGGGGATTTCCTACAGTTAACAATCCTTTTGCCAAGGAGGAACAACGATTTCTCAATTGACCACTCTTTGAGGGAGTCACCAAAGTTGAAAGCACATCTTTCCCGCCAAATTTTCCATAGGACCTTCCCTCTAATGGCATTCCAGAGAGTCTCGGAGCAGCCGATCGCTTCTCCCAGCACGGCTTGCTACCAACTGAGATGTTTCTGAAGTCTAATTTTCTTTCCAACCTTCTGCCAGAGTCTGTTGGAGTTGGGGCAGGTAAAGAAGATGTGTGAAACATCTTCGATAGACCGGTAGAAGCGTTTGCACCAGGGAGGAATCCCACAAAATTTGCTAGCCTTAAGGTTGGTCCAGATTCCATGATGAAGAATTTGCCATAAGAGGACAGACTTTTTGATTTCTATGAGGGGGTGCCTGATAGCCATGAACTTCATGTCCCACCGAAGCCGCGTCCATGACAAGCACCACTTCTTGTTGAGGTTAACCTAATAATCAATCGTTTCTTTGATGTTCGAGATTTTTGATAGGCTATTCCCATTGTGCCATTTGAGACCAAGCGAGCTCGACGTGTCGTGTCCCATGAGAAGGCGAACTTTGTGTCCGTCCCAGGCGAGACATCTACTTTGCAAAGTGTTCCATTCTTTGTACGAAATGTTGATGCAAGGGTCAATATCCTCGAAGTTGATCCAGCGGTTGCTGTCTTGTTTCCAGAGATGTTTCCATTTTTTGAAGCCTTTGTTCCATAACTTCTTGGCATTTTGAATGTTCCAAGATTCCACACTCCGGATACCATGGATCGGAAACCAGATAGAGTCGTTTTGTCTGATACCGGCTGCCCACTTCCAGTCTTCACTTATTCTTGTGTAGCATTTGACTTTATTCCAACTCTTCCATAGGGAGCACATGAGATTAGAGCCTTTTGGGAAGACGGAGATCGGGGAAAACAACAAGGTCAAGATGTCAAGATTCTTCCAATTTGGACCCATGAGAGCCCATTTGGCTTGTTCTTCCAATTTGGCTTGTTCTTTGGCTTATTCTTTTCTGGCCCATTTTGTTTAAAGCATTTAATTGACTTGTCCTTTTCATTTCATTTTTGAGCTTCAGTGTTCGACCTACTCTTTCGTAAGTTTGAAATGTGAAAGAACAAGTCCCATATGCAAAGGACTTTCTTTATCTCTTATTTTCGAGGGTTAGCAATGGACTTATTTGCGAGTACTAAATTTTGGACCTTCAATCCAATCCAAGGTCCAATGTGTTTATCATTGTAGCACGCATCCCGATATTGGCCTTTCTTTTGTAATAAATAGGAATTCAAAAATTTAAGGCAATCCATGTGTTCAAAAACAAATAGTCAAGTAATCAAAGGATGCAAAAAGAGATAGGTTGCATCAATGTGTTATAAAGTTGGTGGATGTTATCGCTTACAAAAATATTATAAGATAACAAAACTTTGATAGGATTGATGCATGTATTAAACAAGCATCAGAAATAGTACAAACTTTGTATAAGACTTTATATAACCATTGGTGTATGCATTTACCTAATCTTTCATTGCATACGGATCATCCATGCGTATAAAAAACCATATGTTCGTGCATGTGCTGAGGATTCTAAAAATTCTAGGAGAAGGTGAAGAATTTTTTTCATTTAGAAAATATTCTAGTTGTGTATGGGGGAAAATAGATTTAGAAAAGAGTCTAGTTTCTCATTTAGCTTGCTTATTCCCATAGAGAAGTATAATCTTAGCTTGAATCTTCCAACTTACTTTATAACAATATTCCCCCCTCAAAAGGAATATTGATACCCTCAAAAGGAATAGTTTTTGCATGGGTTCTAATTTATAAAGAGGGAAATTACTTATTTTCTCTCACATATGTATGTCCATTTTCACAACACCCATGCTTTGTGATTCTATACCTTTCACTCTTAGCTCCTCTTTTTCATACCATACATGTGCCATCTTAGTATTTGATACCACTAAATATTTAGTTGTCAAGACTAGAATACTTGTATACTAGTCATCCTTCGGCCATAGTATCTCTTGGGGCATGCTTTCTAGTGCACAAACCCCTTAAGTGTCTTCATAAAATGCTCTAAAAAGAACTTGAAATAAAATGGTAGGTATTTATTTGCTAAACATGCTACCTCTATGACATTCAAACACGTTGCATCATTGAAGTCTTCATATATCTCTTTACATGACATGCATCTTACAGATTTTTTGATTTTTTTTATTATTGGTCTAAATTATTGAGTGAGTCATCCTTTGATAACTCTAGAAATTATGAACTTCAACAACTTATGCCAAGCATGTGATTTTGTTGATGTTACTTCTTCAACTCGAGTAAAGGTGGATCTCATTGATCTCATGCAAAATTGATTTTTTTTTATTATTGGTCTAAATTATTGAGTGAGTCATCCTTTGATAACTCTAGAAATTATGAACTTCAACAACTTATGCCAAGCATGTGATTTTGTTGATGTTACTTCTTCAACTCGAGTAAAGGTGGATCTCATTGATCTCATGCAACCAGTTGGGTTTTTAAAGTTAAAGACAATTGATAATACTTATTGCATCTCTTCTTGTCTAATACTCATGATGCACATGGAACATTTATTCGACCAAGTTTAATCCATAACTATGCCACTTTCTATTGGATTTAACACTTTCTCTTGTGACTAAGATTTTCTCTTTTATCTTACAAAAAAATCTTCCACATTTTGAAATGAATGCATGGGATATAGGAGATGGTTAATTAAAACATAATACCAGTATGCAAATGTATGAAAGTTAGAATTTCCCCACTAGCTTTTTCTCGCAGTTACACCAATCAGTCTACATGCATATAACTTCCTTCCATGTGACCTTTGACCGTCACGTAGACTATGATCTTTGGAAGGTAACAACTGACACCTTCTTAGACTATTTTTAGGTATTTAAACCAATGGGCATCTAAAAAGTTCCATAAATTTGAACAATTTATAACATGATGTTTGTAAAATTGAGAATTTGCATAGCCTAACCAATCATGTATAAGCTACATGAGGATACTTTGTATTCAAGCTTCCCTTCTCTCAAGTGGTCATGATACATCTTCAATATCAGTACCATTTCATAACTCAATTGGCCCTTGGATGAGTGCTAACAAGTACACATCCATGTTTTTTACCTTATAGTATTTGCACTGGTAATGCTAGCATCAAATAAACTCTCTTTGCTGTAAGTCATGGTGGAATGATATATTTCACTAAAGATACAATCCATGTACTCCAAGAAGAGATATTGATTTACTCAATCCATTCCTAGGCCAAGATGTAGATTGGGTGCTTTGTAATTGAATTGAGGTAATTTGTTTTCTATATGTTTCCATCGATAGGCAAAATAGGAAAATATTTAAGCACTTTTATTTATATAGTTCAAAAGTGATGTGTGTGAACACACTTAGGACTATCGAGGCACTTTTTTCCCTCTTTAGGGGGTCCCCCCCTGATTTGTATATATATATATAACCCTAATGAGTTACTTATCTTTGTACATTCACTTGGTAATTCATTTAGTGTTGTGTTGTGCTCCGAACTTCTTCTTCTTCTTCCTTGTGTTGTTCATGAGCTTCCACATACCTCAAAGTACAAAAATTGGTATCAAAGCAAGTTGTCGCTTCATCTAGGGTGTCGTTGACATCCCTTTGATCATAGTCTCAAAATTGCACAAAAATTGGTGAGCATACTCAGGGCAATTAGGAGTTCAAAACATCTTTGCTATGTGGCATCAAAATTTTTTATTTGAGCTTGTTTCGAACTCCGAAAGCACTATCATAGTGCCTATGTAGGCAATTTCTTCCTTTTAAGACAATATATATAGGTTTTGGTTTGCCAGTACAAGTGCCTCAAAGTTGGCTACAAGTTTAGCAGAGCTCGATCGGGTTGTTCTATTCAACTTTTCGAGATACAGATACTTTTTTGCATCATGGCATTTTGCCAATGGACATGGCTGAAAGCAATGACATATTTTTTATGTTAGATGTTGAGGATAGGTTGGATGGTACTAATTAACCATTATGGGCATATATGATGCATCATGTATTGGTAACAAAATGCAAAGGATTTTTTGCATCTTTGAAAAATGCACCCAAGGGAGGACATGTTGTACGATGATTCTTATCCTATTATTGGAGTTGGAGAAATTCAGCTTACACCTACAATTTGAGGTATTTCTACTCTCAAGGATGCATTATATATACCCCATATCAAGAAGAATTTGATTTTGGTTCCTATTATTGCTAGTGTTGGACTTCATGTACATTTTGTTGATAACAAATGTATGGTTCATGGTTTTAGCAATAATAATGTCATTGTGATGTCGGGGACATTATGCAATGGCTTGTATCACTTGGATACATAAAAGAGAGTTGCCTCAAATTCCTTTCTTACACATACTTCTTCTATGGCTAAAGTGGAGTTATCTCATGCTCACTTTGGTCATTTAAACTTCAATAGTTTGCTTTATTTGCAAAAGAAGGATATGGTTATTAGTTTTCCTACACTTGAGCCCGTTAAAAATATTATGCAGAGTGTTAAAAAATGTCCTACTACACCTGTAAACATAGTTATTGAAGGTCATGCAAATGGTGTTGAAGATGATGATCTTCAAAATCATGTTCCTACTTTGGTTCCTATTGCACCTAGTACATAGGAACTGTGTTGAGATGGTAGAGATTCTCAAGCACGTGCATTGATAGCTTTGTCGCTAAAGTGTGCCATTATCCCTCAGATTTGCTCTTGCAAAATAGCAAAGGATGTTGGGGATACACTTACCACTTTATACCAATTATGAAATGAGGCTCGTCTTGCTTACCTCCAAAAAGAGTTAAAGAGTGAGCATATGAATGAAGGAGATTCTATGGATAGTTTCTTGATAAAGATCAAAGACTTGAAGGAGCATTTGATTTCTATTGATGAACTTGCCACATAGTTCACTTGTGCAAATTGTTCTTAAAGTTCTTCTAGATTCATATCAGAGTTTTGCTTCTACTCTTTGATTGATTATGAAAGGGAATCCAAATGCCTTAACATTTGAGGAGTTAGTCTTGGTTTTGTTGCAGGAAGATAAGTCTGGGCAGAATGGGTCCATTATGCATATTGCATATCAAGCTTTTCTAGCTAATCAGAAGGGCAAAGGTACATGGAGCTCATTTACTAGTACGTAGAAATCTATTAATGCTTCATAGTTGACGAAGGAAGAAAAAGATGAAAAGAAAACAAAAAAACACAAAGAGTTTTGAATATATTGTAAGGGAAATGAACATGTCATAAAGAGTTGTCCAAAACTAGCTACAAAAGATGCAAAGAAGAAAGAGGCTAGAATGGTTGTTGCAGAGGCCTCTTCACGTAAAGCAAAGTTAATCTTGTTCAGGGTTACTATTGTATGCAGTTATGAACGATCTTCTCATGAGCAGTGTATGTCTGCAGTAGACTCAAATGTTTAGTACTTTGATAGTGGGGCAACCAAACATATTACCTCACAATGCAATTTCTTTAGTTCACTTAAGCTTGCCCCTATAGAGAATACTATCACATGTGCTAACAACTCCTCTTATCCTGTGATGGGAGTTGGTAAAATTATTATGACTATTATTGATGGTAGTTCTTTCACATTGTCAGATGCTTTGTATGTACGAGGGATGAAGAAAAATTCGTTGTCAGTTTTAGCATTAGCCAAGATTGGCATAGTTCTCAAATTTGTTGATGAGAGATATGCAGTTCATCATCTCTCAAATGGCAATGTTATTATTGCTTCAAGAATTCGATGTCGTGGGTTGTATAAGCTCATAGACAATGCAAAATCTGTGAATGATTAGGCATGTGTAGCTCAAGATTTTTAGGTTATGTCAGATGCAAAGCTTTGGCATGCATGCTTTGGCGATATGAATTTTGCTAGTTTGCTATGTCTGCAAAAATCTGAAATGGTGTCATCTCTACCCAAACTTGAGGCACCCTATAAACATGTCTTTGAAGACTATACTTGGAAAAAATACAGCGTTCATCCTTCCCAAAAGATGGTTTAATTCGAGCTGCTCATAAATTGTAGCTTGTTCATAGTGATGTCTATGGTGTGCAGACATTTCTTTTGGGAACTACCTTTACTTCATGAATTTTATTGATGATTTCTCTAGGAATGCATGGGTGTCTCTACTGAAAGCAAAGTCTAAAGTGTTTATGTGCTTCAAATAGTTTCTGGTTATGGTTGAAAATCTGTGAGCATGTAAATTGGGCACCCTCCATTTTGATCGAGCGGGGGATACATGTCTTATGATTTTAATACATTTTTGGCAGAGCATGGGATAAAACATTAGTGTACAGTGTCATATACACCTAAAAAAAATGGAGTTGCTGAAAGAAAGAATAGGTCTCTCATGGAGATGGTGAGGTGTATGTTCAAAAGTCAGGCTTTACCACATCGCTTCTGGCTTGAGGTTGTTATGCGTGTAGTATAAGTTTTTAATAGGCATCCCACCAAAGCATTGTAATCCATCACTCCATATGAGACTTGGCATGGTCGCAAGACATTCTTTGCTCATCTGTGTGTCTTTGGTTGTCTTGCATATGCATTAGTGCTTGAACAACAACACAAAAAATTCAATGATAAAGTAGTGAAATGTATTTTTGTTGGGTGCAGTTTTGAACATAGTTATTGAAGGTCATGCAAATGGTGTTGAAGATGATGATCTTCAAAATCATGTTCCTACTTTGGTTCCTATTGCACCTAGTACATAGGAACTTTGTTGAGATGGTAGAGATTCTCAAGCACGTGCATTGATAGCTTTGTCGCTAAAGTGTGCCATTATCCCTCACATTTGCTCTTGCAAAATAGCAAAGGATGCTGGGGATACACTTACCACTTTATACCAAGTATGAAATGAGGCTCATCTTGCTTACCTCCAAAAAGAGTTAAAGAGTGAGCATATGAATGAAGGAGATTCTATGGATAGTTTCTTGATAAAGATCAAAGACTTGAAGGAGCATTTGATTTCTATTGATGAACTTGCCACATAGTTCACTTGTGCAAATTGTTCTTAAAGTTCTTCTAGATTCATATCAGAGTTTTGCTTCTACTCTTTGATTGATTATGAAAGGGAATCCAAATGCCTTAACATTTGAGGAGTTAGTCTTGGTTTTGTTGCAGGAAGATAAGTCTGGGTAGAATGGGTCCATTATGCATATTGCATATCAAGCTTTTCTAGCTAATCAGAAGGGCAAAGGTAAATGGAGCTCATTTACTAGTACGTAGAAATCTATTAATGCTTCATAGTTGACGAAGGAAGAAAAAGATGAAAAGAAAACAAAAAAACACAAAGAGTTTTGAATATATTGTAAGGGAAATGAACATGTCATAAAGAGTTGTCCAAAACTAGCTACAAAAGATGCAAAGAAGAAAGAGGCTAGAATGGTTGTTGCAGAGGCCTCTTCACGTAAAGCAAAGTTAATCTTGTTCAGGGTGAAGAATGGGCATTTACTATTGTATGCAGTTGTGAACGATCTTCTCATGAGCAGTGTATGTCTGCAGTAGACTCAGATGTTTAGTACTTTGATAGTGGGGCAACCAAACATATTACCTCACAATGCAATTTCTTTAGTTCACTTAAGCTTGCCCCTATAGAGAATACTATCACATGTGCTAACAACTCCTCTTATCCTGTGATGGGAGTTGGTAAAATTATTATGACTATTATTGATGGTAGTTCTTTCACATTGTCAGATGCTTTGTATGTACGAGGGATGAAGAAAAATTCGTTGTCAGTTTTAGCATTAGCCAAGATTGGCATAGTTCTCAAATTTGTTGATGAGAGATATGCAGTTCATCATCTCTCAAATGGCAATGTTATTATTGCTTCAGGAATTCGATGTCGTGGGTTGTATAAGCTCATAGACAATGCAAAATCTGTGAATGATTAGGCATGTGTAGCTCAAGATTTTTAGGTTATGTCAGATGCAAAGCTTTGGCATGCATGCTTTGGCGATATGAATTTTGCTAGTTTGTTATGTCTGCAAAAATCTGAAATGGTGTCATCTCTACCCAAACTTGAGGCACCCTATAAACATGTCTTTGAAGACTATACTTGGAAAAAATACAGCGTTCATCCTTCCCAAAAGATGGTTTAATTCGAGCTGCTCATAAATTGTAGCTTGTTCATAGTGATGTCTATGGTGTGCAGACCTTTCTTTTGGGAACTACCTTTACTTCATGAATTTTATTGATTATTTCTCTAGGAATGCATGGGTGTCTCTACTGAAAGCAAAGTCTAAAGTGTTTATGTGCTTCAAATAGTTTCTGGTTATGGTTGAAAATCTGTGAGCATGTAAATTGGGCACCCTCCATTTTGATCGAGGGGGGGATACATGTCTTCTGATTTTAATACATTTTTGGCAGAGCATGGGATAAAACATTAGTGTACAGTGTCATATACACCTAAAAAAAATGGAGTTGCTGAAAGAAAGAATAGGTCTCTCATGGAGATGGTGAGGTGTATGTTCAAAAGTCAGGCTTTACCACATAGCTTCTGGCTTGAGGTTGTTATGCGTGTAGTATAAGTTTTTAATAGGCATCCCACCAAAGCATTGTAATCCATCACTCCATATGAGACTTGGCATGGTCGCAAGACATTCTTTGCTCATCTGTGTGTCTTTGGTTGTCTTGCATATGCATTAGTGCTTGAACAACAACACAAAAAATTCAATGATAAAGTAGTGAAATGTATTTTTGTTGGGTGCAGTTTTGAACGCAAAGGCTATCATTTGTATCATCAATAGAATAAATGCATTTTGGTTAGTCATGATGCTGTTTTTGTGGAAGATGCAATTCAGCCATTGATTTCATGTATTAAAGATACTCTAATTAGCTATAGAGATGTGTGTGATAATTTGTTGCACCTTTTCACATGTGGACATTCAAGTGCTGGTCCAAAAGAGGCAATTTTGCAGCCTTTACAAGTTCCACATGATGATGCATATCATTCCATTTCTAATACAGATTTACATGATGCACTTGTTGATGAGAGGGCTGATATAGAGGAGGTGAAAAATATCCCTAAATGGCTGGTGTAAACTTTGAGAGATAGCAAATTAGATGCACCTCTATCATATCATACTCGTTCAAGCTCTCCTAGTGTTTCCTTTGCATCAGATTGATATGCAATGGTTGCCTCTCGTTTTTCTGATGAGAATGAGCCTATTTCTTTTGATGAAGCACAAAATTTAGAAAATTGGATGGTTTCTACGCAATCAGAATATGATGCTATTATGAAGAATGGCACCTTTGCCTCCATGCAAAAATGCCATTGGCACTAAATGAGTATACAAGCTAAAACGTAAACTTGATGGAACAGTTGATAGGCATAAGGCTAGGCTTACTGCAAAAGGTTATGCTCAAGAGAGAGGCATTGATTTTGATGAGACCTTTGCACCCGCTTTTTTGAATGAACATCATTCATAGCATCTTTGCACTTGCAGCTCACCATGGTTGGAATGTACATCAGTTTGACATTAAAACTTCATTTATGAATGGTGACTTACATGAAGAAGTGTATGTATTTCAGCCCTGTGGTTTTGTGCAGAAAGGGCATGAAAACAAAGTGTGCATGTTGGAAAAGGCATTGTATGGTTTGAAGCAAGCACCATGTGCTTGGTATGAAGAGCTACATGTTTATTTGATTGCACATGGTTTGAGAACAATCCAACTGAGAGTATCTTATATGTTAAGTGTGCAGACGATGTACTTATGATCATTTTTTTTGTATGTTGATGACATGTTTCTCATTGGTCCCATTGAAAAGCACATTGCTGAATTTAAGGCTGATTTGCATGACTCTTTGAGATATCAGATTTGGGGAAGCTGCATCATTATTTGGGCATTCAGTTTATGTAAGTTGATGGAGTAATAGCTTTGTGTCAAACAAAATATATTGACATATTATTACAACATTTTGGCCTTGAAGATTGCAAACCTAGTTCCACTCCTATGGAAACATATTTACCATTGATTCTTCATGATGGTGAAAATGCATTTGATGTTGTTCTCTATCAATAGGCTATTTGATGCTTGATTTACTTATGGATAACTCGTCTTGATATTCAATTTGTTGTCTCCCAAATGACCAGGTTTATGCATTTACCCATGTGTTAAGCATTGGCAGGAGGTTAAGTGCATCTTTCACTACTTGAGTGGTACCCGACTACTTAAGTTGTTTTATCCGAAGGGGGGGTCATTACCGCCATATTTGCATGCTTTTTCTGACTCTAGTTGGGTTGGTTGCTATGACATGCGTGTCCACCATTGGTTGTTGCTTCATGTTTGGTAGCTCATGCATATCTTGGTTGATCAAGAAGCAAACTATTGTGGCCACTTCTATTGTGAGGCTGAGTATAGGGCAACTTTCATAGAGATTGTTGAGTGTGTGTGGCTCACACAACTCTTGGTTAATTTGGGTGTTGGTCAATCTTCTGTGACCACCATCTTCACTGACAAGTCAGAGCACATTGGTAGTTGTGAGGAACCCTCTATTCAATGCTCGCACAAAGCACATTGAGGTGCACTATCATTATGTCAAGGAGAGGTTGTCTACTGGAGAGATCAGTTTGGCATATGTGCTCATGCAAGATAACATTGCATACCTTTTCACAAAGTCTCTTCTTAGGGAGAAGTTTGAAGCTTTCCACAAAGCTTTGTGCTTGCTTCCTTTTGTGGATTTATTTCTTTCCACATAGCTTGGCACTTCCATATACATGAGTGCAAGCTCCTTGTTCATGAAGTGCACATCCACATATGGCTTTGGATTTGTGCCATAAACCAAGCCCCATAGATCCTTTCCCATGAGAGAGTTAGTATAAACCTCCATACTTTATGATTTCCCTCTTCAAATTTTTCAATTTGGGCATTGAATTTAGCCATGGAATGCTTCTATCCTCTTTAACTTTCCTTCTTGAAACAATGAAGAGCTCTTGTGTTGAGTTATTTTACTTTGAGAGCATTCCTTTGTAGATGTGTGGAGGTAGCTTGAGCCTCACCTCTCTTGCTCCTTCTTTTGAGTATGATATTCCCAAATCCCATAGTAAACATAACTTGGAACATTTTTTTATGATAGACCCAGCATACACCTTTTTTCTCTTTGAGGTGGTGTTCAAATTGTATACTAGATCAGCATTGCCATGCTCAAAGCCCAAAATCTCTATTTGTGGATACCACATTTTTTTGAAAACTATGAGGAAAAACTTGCATCAAATAAAAAATTTGGAGCATCATTTGGCATGCAACATCAGGAATGCCTTCTATGCAATCTTCCTAGAATTTGAAAGTTTCAAGCATGTTGTTATAATAGACTTATTGTATGGTCCTATAATAAATGGACACTTGAGATAGTATTTACATTGAGCTAGTATGGATTGTAAATGAGGTTTTGTGGTGCATGATTCCAAGTCTAAAGTCTAACATCATGAAATACATCCTATACTAAAGTCTGTAGGGTTGCACAATAATCATAAAAAGAGCTTTTACTTCAGTATTCATTCTTCAAATTCTCTGTTTGATTCCATTTGAACCTCGAGTCATGTGGATTGCATCCTCATAATTCCTCTATGGTCGTGAGCTATTCTAGATGTGGGATCTCCATTATTTCTTGTGCTTCTTCTATTACCTTACCTCCAATGACAAGTTTCTTTTTGTAATCATTCCCTTAACTTGATTACATAATTGTTCCATTTCTACAAGAAGTTTGTAGTTATTGAGAGCAATATTGCAACAAACAATGAGAGTTGAAGACCCACAATAGAGAAAAGATAGAGGAAGATAGAGGGAGACTCTCATAAGCACATGTATCGAGAATAAAGGATAAGGTAGAGCACTTACATGTATGCACAGATATGGAGATAATGTGTGCCTTATGATTACAAATAGGATACACATTTTTTTATACACAAATGGAGACCCTTTTGACCAATGAGAGCAAAGATAAAGTAAGAATAAGATTGCTTTCCTTTGTTCGAGAGTTTTCAATGGACAAAACAAGCTCATCTCCAACAATCCCCCCGTTGAGCTTGAATTTGGTGATCTTAGGGTTTAAAGCCATGGGCTTGAGGACTTTAGATTTTTTAGGGCATCCTAAGTGGCTTTTAAGATCTAGTCACATATGGCACCATCTAGCATAGGTCTTTAGGGGTTTTAATTGTTGGAGTTTGAGGTCTATGGAAGCATGCAAACAACACAAGGAAGAAGAAGAAGCTTGGAGCACAACACATGATACTGAATTTATTACCACTAGAATGTACAAAGATTAGTGACTCCTTAGGGTTATAGGCATATATTCAAGCGAGGGCAAAAAAGCCTCCTAAATAGGGAAAAAGTGCCCCAGTGGTCCTAGTGTGTTCACACACATAGCTACCTAAATATATCAACAAAACCCCCCTGGGAATGATGTGGTGAATAAAGAGCTTGCACTCATGTATAAGGAAGTACCAAGCTATGTAGAATCAATCCACAAAAGGAAGTAAGTCCAAATCTTTGCGGAAAGATTCAAACTTCTCCCTAGGCAGAGCTTTTGTGAAAAGGTGTGCAATGTTCTCCTATGTGGGCACATATGCCAAACTAATCTCTCTAGTAGAGAACCTCTCCCTAACATAATGATAGTGCACCTCAATGTGCTTAGTGTGAGAATGGAACAAGGTTCCGCAAGTGCACAGATGCTACGAATGGTAGTCATTTGGCAAGTAGGAGCAAAGGTCTCATCAAAATCAATGCCTCTTTCCTAAGCATAAACCTTTGTAACAAACCTAGCCATCAGGTGTATGCTTTAGCTTGTATACCCACTTAGTGCCAATGGCCTTCTTGCAAGGAGGCAAGTCACATAAAGACTAGGTATCATTCTTCATTATAGCATCATATTCAGATTGCATAGAAGCCATCCAATTTTCTGAATTTTGTGCTTCATCAAACTAAACTGGCTCATCCTAATCAGAGATACTAGAGACATCCATAGCATAGCAATCTGATGCAAAAGAAGCACTATGAGAGCCAGAACAAGTACGATATGATGGAGGTGCATCTAATTTGTTGTCACACAAAGTTTGCACTAGCCATTTTGGCATAGTTTTTGCCTCCTCAATATCAATTCTCTCATCAATAAGTGCATCATGTAAATTTGCATCAGAAATGGAATGGTCTTCATTATCACATAAAACTTGTAAAGGCTGAGAAGCTGCCTCATTAGGACTAGCACTAGACTATCCACCTATAAAAAGAGACAACAAAGTGTCATACATGTCTTTGGAGCTAACTAATGTCTCCTTAGTACATGAAAGTAATGGATGAATAGCATCTTCCACAAAAACAACATCACGGCTAACCAAAATGCATTTAGTTTGTGGATGACACAAAAAATTCTTTGCTTTCAGAACTATACCCAACAAAATTACATTTCATTGCTTTATCATCTAATTTCTTGTGTTGTTGTTCAGACACTAATGCATATGCCAAACAACCAAAATCATGCAGATGAGCAACTAATGGCTTGCAACCATGCCAAGCCTCACATGGAGTGATAGACTGTAATGCTTTAGTGGGACACCTATTCAGTACATATGTTGCACACATAACAGCCTCAAGCCAAAGACTATGTGGTAAAGCCTGACGCTTGACCATACACCTTGCCATCTCCATGAATGACTTGTTCTTCCTTTCAATAAATCCATTTTGTTGAGGTCTATATGGCACTCTACACTGATGTTTTATCCCATGTTCAGCCAAAAATGCATTAAAATAAAAAAACATATATTCCCCCCCTTGATCAGAACGAAGGGTGCCCATTTTACATGTTAACAAATTTTCAGTCGTAACCAAAAACTCTCTGAAGCAGATAAACACTGCGAACTTTTCTTTCAATGGATATACCCATGCATGCCTGGAAAAATCATCAATGAAAGTCACTAAGTAAAGATAGTTCCCAAAAGAAGGTGTCTGCATAGGACCATAGACCACTATGAATAAGTTGCAATTTTTGAGTAGCTCGAGCTGAACCATCTTTTGGGAAATAGGAATGCTGCATTTTGCCCAAAACATAACCTTCACAAACATGTTTACCAGGTGCCTCAAGTTTGGGCAAAGATGACACCATTTCAGATTTTTGCAGGCATAGCAAACTAGAAAAATTCAGATGGCCAAAGCGTATATGCCAAAGCTTTGCATCTGACATATCATGAGAATCTTGATCTGCACATGCTGAATCATTCACAGATTTTGCATAATCTATGAGCTTATATATCCTATGACATAAAATGCGAGAAGCAATAATGATGTCATCATTTGATAGATCATGAACTATACATCTGTCGTCAACCAATTTCACGACCAAGCCAATCTTGGCTAATGCTGAAACTGATAACAGATTTTTCTTGATCCCTGACATAAACCAAGCATCCAACAATGTAAAAGAATTGCCATAAAAAATAGTCAGAATGATCTTACCAAACCCCATGATAGGATAAGAGGTGTTGTTGGTGCATATGACAGTATTCCCTGTAGGAGCAAGCTTAAGTGAAGTGAAGAAACTACACTGCGAGGTAATATGTTTGGTTGCCCCATTATCAAAGTACCAGACATCTGAGTCTACTACAAGCATACATTGCTCATGAGAAGATGGGTCAAAATTGCAAACGGTAGTAAATGCCATTCTTCATTCTACACAAGATTAGCAGACTCTATTCTCGATGTAGAGGCCTCTGCAACAACCATTCCAGCCTCCTTTTTCTTTGCCTCGTTTGCAACCAGTTTTGGACAATTCCTTATGACATGATCGTTTCCTTTACAATAGTTGCAAAATAATTTCTGCTTCTATGTTTTCTTCTCGTCTTTGTCATCCTTCTTTGATTGTGCAGAATTAGTACATAATGGACCTATTGTGTCTAGACTAATCTTCCCGCAATAGGACGTAGACTAACTCCTCAAATGTTAAGGCATTTGGATTGCATTTCATCATCAAACGAAGAGTAGAAGCAAAACTCAGATATGAATCTAGAAGACCATTGAAAGCAATCTGCACAAAGTGAACTGTCAGGCAAGACTTCATCAGTAGAAATCAATTGTTCCTTCAAATCTTTGATCTCTGTTAGAAAATCGTCCATGGAATCTCCTTCATTCATGTGCTCACTCTCCAACTGTTTTCAGAGGTAAGTAACACGAGCCCCATTCCTTGCCTCGTATAAAGTACTAAGTGTATCCCAAGCATCCTTACCTGTCATGCAAGAGTGGATGTGAGGAATAATGGCATGTTTGACAGGCAAGGCTATCAATGCATGTGCCTGAGCATCTCTACCATCGCAATGAATTTGCTCTGCACTAGGCGCAGTAGGAACCACAACACGAACAAGAACATGAAGAATATTGCCATCTTTAATGCCATCTGCATCAACTTCAGTAACTATATTTGCAGGTGTAATAGGACGTTTTTCAACACCTTCCATAATATTCCACAGTCCTTTTGCAAGAAATACATGACGCATCATATAAGACCATAATGGGTAATTGCTACCATCCAACTTATCCTCAACAACCAACATACGGAATACATCACTACTTTCAGCTATGGCCACTGACTAAAATACCTTGATGTAGAAAAATGATTGTATCTCAAAAAGTTGAATAGAACTACCCTGTCGAGTTCTGTTAAACTTGTAATAGACTTCCAGATGCTTATATTGACGAACCGAAACCTGTATATATGTTTGGCACAAAAAGACAAAATTGTCTGCATAAGCACTATGATAGTGCATTTGGAGGCCAAAAGAAGCTCATATCGCGATTTCAATAAATTTCATGGAATTCTGAGACTGTGATCGGAGGGGTGTCGACGACACCCTAGATGAAACGATGACCTACTCTGATGCCAATTGTTGGAGTTTGAGGTTTGCAGAAGCATGTGAACAACACAAGGAAGAAGAAGAAGCTTGGAGCACAACACACAATATTGAATGTATTACCACTAGAATGTACAAAAATTAGTGATTGTTGAAGATAAATATACAAGCTCATTTTCATATGAGCCATGCTTGGATAAATTTACCAAAAATAAAGATAAAGGAAAAGTAGAGGAAAAAAGGAAAAAATAAGAAAAGAAAAAGTCTAGTCAAAACTTCATGATGAGTAAGAGATACAATATCTTGCCTTGTAGTTAGTAGCATGTAGTGGAGAAAGTGGTGAGTTAAGAAGGAGGCACAAACTTCTTCACATGCTCATTGGTTATAAAAGTGAAGTGGGAGCACATTCAAAACAAGGAGAGAAAGAGGCAAGAGCTCTCAGTAGTCGGATCTGGCCATTTTGTTATTTTGGCTTCCCTTAGACTCCTTCTAGCTGCACGTCAGTTTGTATGCAGCTCTGTTGCAGAGCTCATATCTCCGTGCATATGTAACCATTTTGTGCATTTAAACATTCATTGGAAAGCTTATCTTGTGTAGTTTTTTCATATCAAATATCTCTTTGAAATCTTATGTATTTTGTGAGATATCAGTGAAAGAGTGAAGTCCAGTTTTTCAATATACCTATGTAGATAGGTAGTCTATTTTGGTTGGTTCAGTTTCTCAACCAAAACATATCCAAATTGTGTGATTTTTGTCTTGTTGGAAAGCTCTTGACATCTACCTTCACTGTATCAAATATCTCATTCAGATCATTCATACTCTATGAGATATTGGTCATAGAGCAAAGTCTAATTTTATAGTGTACTTATGTGTGCAGGTGGTCTATCTTGGTGAATTGAATTTCCTGATCAAAACTCATCCAAATTACTTGATTTTTAGCTTCTTGGAAAGCTATTTGTGTCTACTTTCTCTATACCAAATATCTTGCTCAAAGGATATATATTCAGAGAGCTATCAGTCCGAGAGTGAAGCTCAGTTCTTCAGCATACCTGTGTGGATAGGTAGTTCATCTTTGACAATTGTGTTTCCTAATCAAAACTTGTCCAAATTAAGTCATTTACAGCTTATTAGAAAGCCCTCTTTGTCTACTTTGATTGCCTAAAGTCTCAAGTCCATTTGAGTTTTGTATTGAGAGCAGCAAGCTATCTAAGGTGCAGACGTTTGTCCAAGTGCTGGACATACAAGGGTTCACTACACACTTCCGTTGCGCATAGGAGAACTCATTCTCCACAGTTGGTATCAGAGCGAACTTGGTGTTGAAGCTTCATCATCGGAGCTGGAGTTGAAGCAAAGCAAAAGAGGAGCTACAAAACAAGAGGGAGCTTCACAAACGCAAGAGCAAAGGACTATAACTATTCGAGGTAACTCTCAAAGTCTTTGATACTCTTCAATGGCTGACTTGGGTCAACAAGTAGAGAAGTTGGACAAGGATAACTATCGAGTGTGGAAGGTTAGAATGACCAACTACCTAATGGGAAAAGGCTTATGGGGTATTGTGAGTGGCGATGATGCTCAACCTCAAATCAATCAAGCTATGGCCACCGAAGTCCAAAGGAGGCAAGCAAAAGAATGGGAAGAGAGGAATAGGAGAGTCATGTTCCTCATTTCGCAAGTCATTACTAATGCCATGGTAGGGCATATTCAACATCTAGAGAAAGCTAAGGATGCTTGGGAAGCTCTTGAAAGGATGTATTCAACAAATACCAAAGCTAGGAAACTTCAACTCAAGAATGAGTTGAACACAATCAAGAAAAGTTCGAGTCAATCCATAGCTGAATATACTTCGAAGATAAAGGAGCTAAGCGATGCTTTAGCTTCTATTGGCACAACGGTTGAAGACGAAGATCTTGTGTGTTATACTCTCAATGGCTTGAGAGAAGATGAAAGATGGAAGCCTTTTATAACTTCCATTAACTTGAAAGATGTATATCCAGGTTTTGAACAACTAATCCCTCATCTTGTCACATAAGAGCTTAGCTTCGGTGGTCCCAAAGGAAAGGACAGCCACAACCAAATGTTATATGCAGGTCGAGGCAAAGGAAGAAACTCAAGAGGAGGCTCAAGAGGAAAAGGAAGAGGTCACAACCACTCCAACTACAATCAAAACAATTCGGAAGACAACAAGGATGCATCAAATGCCAACACACAAGGAAGAGGTCGAGGTAGAAGTAGAGGAAGAGGCCGAAGCTCCTACAATTCTCATAAAGGTATAACATGCTATCATTGTGGTAAAGTAGGACACTATGCTAGTGATTTTTGGCTGAAGAATCGAAGACCAAATGGAGGCAATCAAAGGAACCAAAGCAACTATGCAAGCACCTCAAGTGAAGGAAGCAAGGACACACTACTTGCAATGAGACATGAGTATAGAAGCTCTTGTGAAGATGACAAAAAATGGTACATTGATTCAGGTTGTAGTAACCATATGTCATGCCAAGGAAGTTTGTTCACTAATCTAGAAGTACCAAGTGGAAAAGGATGTGTTGAAACAGGTGATGATACTCAACACATGATTTAACACATTGGAGATATAAGGCTTGGAGATACAAGCAGAGCAAAGGTACTATCTAATGTTCTTCATGTTCCTACAATTTCAAAGAACTTGATTTCAGTAGGACAAATGGTAGAGAAGGGTTATCATGTCATATTCAATGAGAATGGGTGCTTCATAAAGAATCCAAAGGAAGGCTTCAAGGTCATTGCTTGAGGTAGAAGAGAAGGAAGGATGTTCACTTTGGATGTCCAACATCCACATGGAAAGGTCATGTACATTCAATGTGGGAACAAGAAGATTTCAGAGCTGGACTTATGGCACAAAAGAATAGGACACATCAACATTCCAAAGCTCAAGGACATGAGCAAACATGAAGTGGTAAGAGGTCTTCCAAAATTTAATAGCATTGGACTACATGAGTTATGTGAAGCTTGTCAACTAGGAAAGCAAACGAGGCAGCCATTCAAGAGGAGCAATTATGTGGCTCCAAATGTCTTGGACTTGATACATACGCATGTATGGGGACCAACCCAAGAGGCATCAATGGCTGGTAATAGATTTTTTGTCACCTTCATTGATGATCACTCAAGAAAGGTATGGCTGTTTTGTATGAAGCAAAAATCAGAGGTGTTTTCTATATTCAAAAGATTCAAAGCTAAAGTTGAAAAGGAAACAGGAAGGTCTATCAAAACCTTAAGTTCCGATGGTGGAGGAGAATACTTCTCCAAAGAATTTTCAGATTTTCTACAAGAGAATGGGATCAAAAGGCAATTCACTTGTAGGTATACACCACAACAAAATGGAGTAGTTGAGAGGAAAAATAGGCAAATTGCTGAAATTGCAAGATGCATGCTCAACGAGATGAAGGTACCATTGTACTACTGGGTTGAAGCTACCACAACCTCCATTTACTTGATGAATAGGTGCACAACATTGGGAATACATCACTTGACTCTAGAAGAGGTATACTCCGGTAAGAAACTTGATCTTACACACCTCAAAGTGTTTGGATGTGTTTGCTTTGTTCACATTCCATAAGAAGTTAGAACAAAGATGGAACCAAGGTCAGAAAAATGCATTTTCATCGGCTACTCGACGGAGCAAAAAGGATACAAGTGTTACAACCTTAGAACAAAGGAATTAAGAGTCTCGCGAGATGTGGTCTTTGATGAACTAAGACCATGGTATGAAGATAAAGGAAATGAAAAGATTTTTGAAGAAGATTGTGATGATTATGAAGGAACAAATCAAAGAGAAGCTCAACAATCAAGCACAAAGGCTTCAGGTCCAGAGGCATCTACATCAAATGAAGAATGTTCAACATGGAGGGGGAGTCATTCTTTGTCTCCAAATTCAGCTCATAGTAGAGCCAAAGAGGCAAGTGCTACTCCAAACAGTGAGGTAGATGCAAGTGAAGAAGAATATGAAGAGGTAATCACTCCGATGGTAAAGCTAAATAGGTTAAAGAAGCAACTCTCTAAAGGCAATGAAAGAAGATCTTCAAGGACAAGGTATCCAACTCAAAGGTTGAGTTATGATAGTTTTATGGCGACACATTTTGCATACATGATGCAGGTTATCAAAGACAAAGAGCCTGAGACATATGAAGAAGCTTGCACACAAAAGGAATGGAAGCAAGCTATGAAAGAGGAGATCAAAGCTCTCAAAGATAATCACACATGGGAGCTAGTGCCAAAGAAAGAAGGTATGAAGATTGTTCCACACAAATGGGTGTTTAAAGTAAAGAGGAATGCTGATGGTTCACTAGCTAGATATAAAGCTAGATTAGTTGCCAAAGGATTTAAACAAACACAAGGCATAGATTATGATGAAGTTTTCAGCCCTGTTGCAAAGATGGGAACTATCAAAACCCTAATAGCAATTGGTGCTTCAAGGAGATGGCCATTATATCAACTCGACATCAAAAATGCCTTTCTCAATGGAGAACTACAAGAAGAGGTATACATGAGTCAACCGGTTGGATTTGAAGATGAAAACCATCCAAATTTTGTTTGCAGGTTGAAGAAGGCACTTTATGGCTTGAAGCAAGCACCAAGAGCATGGAATCAGAGATTGGTAGAGTATCTAACTAAGTGTGGATACAACCCAAGTAGTGCAGATCCTTCGTTGTACATGAAGAAGGAAGAAAATAGAGACGTATATATTTGCATATATGTCGATGACCTCATTATAACAGGAAACGATGTTACAGGGATTAAAGATATCAAAAGGAAGCTTGGTAAGGAGTTTAAAATTTCAGATCTTGGAGAGCTAAAATATTTTTTAGGAATTGAAGTTGTGTATGGAAAGAGTGGCATCTACTTGATGCAAAGGAAGTACTTGTTGGATGTTCTTTTCAGATTTGGAATGAGTGAATGCAAACCACTCACTCAACCCATGGACACAAATACAAAGATTTGTTCAAATAATGGAGAACCATTGGAAGATGTAATGACATACAGAAGCATTGTAGGATCATTGATCTATGCAAACATTACAAGACCTGATTTGTCTTATGTTGTTGGTGTACTTTCTCAGTTTATGCAAGCCCCGACAAGTGAACACTTAAATTTAGCCAAGAGAGTGTTTAGATACATAAAGCATACAGTTAATCATGCTTTGTTTTACAAGTTTGATGAAGAACTGCAGGTCAAAGGCTTTAGTGATGCTGATTGGGCATATTCAAAGGAAGATAGAAGATCAACCTCAGGTTATGTGTTCATGATAGGAAGCAAACCTATCACATGGAGCTCAAAGAAACAACCTACTGTTGCACTTTCATCTATGGAGGCTGAATATAGAGGATTAGCTTTTGCCACATGTGAAGCAATGTGGATTAAAAAGCTTTTGGCTGATCTTGGAGTGCAAGTTGGAACCATCCCTATATATGGCGATAACATGTCAAGTATTTACTTGGCAAGCAATCCTATGTTTCATGCAAGGAGCAAGCACATAGAGGTCCACTACCACTATGTAAGGGAGAAGGTGATGAGCAAAGATGTGGAGGTAAAGTTCATCATAACCAAAGAGCAAGTTGCAGATATGTTTACAAAGTTCTTGGATGCTTCTAAACTCAAAGGCTTCAAGGATGTGATAAATTTGCAGGACATGGATGAAGATAACTCCCAAATGAGCTTGAGGGGGAGTGTTGAAGATAAATGTACAAGCTCATTTTCATATGAGCCATGCTTGGATAAATTTACCAAATATAAAGATAAAGGAAAAGTAGAGGAAAAAAGGAAAAAATAAGAAAAGAAAAAGTCTAGTCAAAACTTCATGATGAGTAAGAGATACAATATCTTGCCTTGTAGTTAGTAGCATGTAGTGGAGAAAGTGGTGAGTTAAGAAGGAGGCACAAACTTCTTCACATGCTCATTGGTTACAAAAGTGAAGTGGGAGCACATTCAAAACAAGGAGAGAAAGAGGCAAGAGCTCCCAGTAGTCGGATCTGGCCATTTTGTCATTTTGGCTTCCCTTAGACTCCTTCCAGCCGCACGTCAGTTTGTATGCAGCTCTGTTGCAGAGCTCATATCTCCGTGCATATGTAACCATTTTGTGCGTTTAAACATTGATTGGAAAGCTTATCTCGTGTAGTTTCTTCATATCAAATATCTCTTTGAAAGCTTATGTAATTTGTGAGATATCAATGAAAGAGTGAAGTATAGTTTTTCAATATACCTATGTAGATAGGTAGTCTATTTTGGTTGGTTCAGTTTCCCAACCAAAACATATCCAAATTGCGTGATTTTTGTCTTGTTGGAAAGCTCTTGGCATCTAATTTCATTGTCACAAATATCTCATTCAGATCGTTCATAGTCTGTGAGATATCTGTCATAGAGTAAAGTCTAGTTTTATAGTGTACTTATGTGTGCAGGTGGTCTATCTTGGTGAGTTGAGTTTCTTGATCAAAACTCATCCAAATTACTTTATTTTAAGCTTGTTGGAAAGCTATTTGTGTCTACTTTCTCTATACCAAATATCTTGCTCAAAGAATATATATTCAGAGAGCTATCAGTCCGAGAGTGAAGCTCAGTTCTTCAGCATACCTGTGTGGACAGGTAGTTCATCTTTGACAGTTGTGTTTCCTAATCAAAACTTGTCCAAATTAAGTCATTTACATCTTGTTAGAAAGCCCTCTTTGTCTACTTTGATTGCCTAAAGTCTCAAGTCCATTTGAGTTTTGTATTGAGAGCAACAAGCTATCTAAGGTGCAGATGTTTGTCCAAGTGCTGGACATACAAGGGTTCACTACACACTTCCGTTGCGCATAGGAGAACTCATTCTCCACAGTGATCCGTTAGGGTTATATGCATATATACAAGCCAGGGGTCTTAAAGAGGGAAAAAAGCACCCCAATAGTCCTAGTGTGTTCACACACATCACTACCTAAATATATCAACATTAATTTGGTTTTAGGACCAATCGGGTATTCTAAGGATTTTAGGGGCCTTTATAGACATAGACCTTTTACATTTTGGTTTGTAGAATGGGGTTTTACAACACATCATTATCATAGATGATAGAGTTGATTTCATCGTGTTCCATTTCTTCTACAATATGAGATTTACCTTTATTATCCTTGGTGTTATTGTTATTGCATCCTCCTTGATCTTTAGTTTGCTTTTGAAGAAGCGCACCTTGATGAAGCATGATTCCTCTTCTTTCAATATTTTCATGGTCCAAAGATTTTGTTCCTTTGCTTTGAGTATGTTGCATAGGATCCATTTATTGGTATGCTTGTCTTCTTTTCTTCTTCTTGAAATGAGTTGATGTCGTCCTCCAGGGTGGGGATTGGAAGTTTTTCATTGAGGATGGTCTTGATGTTGGAGTATTGCTCTGGAAGTACTTTAATGATGTTATCCACTTTATCTTCATCATGTATCTTTACATCACGATGTGCTAATTGTGTACAAAGACTTTTAAGCCTATTAGCTAAGGATGCAACACTCTCCTCATTTTCACACATAAGGCTATAAAATTGGACCTTCAATGAAATTTTTGAATGTTTGGCCTTAGAACCAAATACGCGCTCAAGTGCACACCAAGTTTCAAAAGGGGATTGGGCTTCATTGATGTGACGGATGTATTCATCATCTAATGAGGTGAGAATAATGCCTAACACTTGTTCACTTTTAGTTGCATATTGTGTTATTTGATCCCTACTTGTAATAGTTTCATTGACAAATATAGGCTTTACAACATTCCACAAGCTTTTTGTCATTTAATACCTTTGAGGTTTTGTTTGCCAAGTATGAGATCCTATGCTTTGGCCAAACATCATCTTTAAAGAAGTAAATTCTACCCCTTTGAACTTATCAAACCCTTTATTTTCGCTCATTATTTATAGGAGAGGTCTTAAGACTTGGAGACTCTCCAAGATCAGTGTCTCACTTCTTACACCAATTTTTATTTCAAGATTTTTTTTATAGGAAGTTTTTATCAGTCAAGATGAGGGTAGTGTCTAATCCCATGGAACCTAAAGAAAATATATGTACATGGCATGCTTAGACTTATATAAATAGGAATCATTACAAAGCATTTAAGGCTTGATAGAGTTAAAATAGTTTTATCATTGCAAATCAAGAGATCCTTTAAAAAAAATATTAATCTCATGAGCCTCCCAAACTTTTGAAAGTATGAACAATGTTTATAATGCAAATTTGGATATCAAAGAAAAGTATGTTGACACAAGCTCATTAAGGTTCGTTCTTGACATATTGTGTACAATGTCGATGATCATTCATAAAACTATGCTTCGAAATGAAGCCAAATGGGTGTATTGCTAAACTTGTGCTGAACAATGACCCTCTATTCACCCAAGACTATGGTTTTATCATGAGCATGAGTGCATCTCTCTAGACCCAAATTTTACCAAGTTGTATGCTAGACCCAAATTTTACCAAGTTGTATGCTATTAAGAAGGCTCTGATACCAACTGTAGTTATTGAGATCAATAGCACAACAAACAATGACATTTGAAGATCCACAACGGAGTAGAGATAGAGGAAGATAAAGGGAGACTCTCATAAGCACAAATATCGAGAATAAAAGATAAGGTAGATTCACTTACATATATGCACGTATATAGAGATAAGGTGCGGCTTTTATTATAAATAGGAGAGATATCTTTTATACACAAATGGAGACCCTTTTGACCAATGAGAGCAAAGATAACGTAAGGATAAGATTGCTCTCATTTCATAGAGAGTGTTCACATGGAGAACACAAGCTCATCTCCAACAAAATTCGGTAGGTGGCTCTGTTGCAATAGATGGTGAGTGGGAAGTATTGCATCTTTCAAAGTCTTTAGTTCCTCATATTGTGCTTCATTGGCTTTCGAAAAAGAAATATAATCTTATGATATGGTCTTCATTTTATCATAAGGGACACTATAAAGCAACTACTATCAACAAGAACATTGGTTGGATCCAACAAAGAATATAGATTCTCGTAGTTCTACTTTTGCGACCCTGCATTCTCTTCGTAGTTCTATGCTGGTGCAACAAGAATCACGTGGGGTGGCAGGTAGGTTGAAGCTTTGTACGCACACCATGGCCTCCTTGATTCTAAGAAGGACATGATTGATGAATTGAATGTGGGTTTTCATATCCCATTCTGAAAGAACTGCACAGTGCATGCCTACTCCTCGTGTGCAAAAGCAATGAATACATCTATTTGCCTATGTAGACCTTGTAGAGAATCTATATATATGAGTTGATCTTTTACCTCTTTGAATTCTTGTTGTTGTGCTTGCTTGACTTGCATATTTTTGGGGAATTCTTCAAATAAAGGAGCTTGAGTGCAACTAGGGGGAAAGTAGAGAAAGATAAACACATGTTGCACCCAAAAGTTCTCCTCACTTGGATTAATACAAGAAGATTACAATGCTTTTGCTTTTGTGAAACAAAAAAATTTACTCACTACAAGTTACACTTTAATAGAAAAATTACACCCAAGTACAACAGAGTACTTCCAAGTATAACAAAGTACTTCCAAGTATAGCAAAGTATTGCCAAGTACTATGCAGGTAGTTATATTGGATAGGTCTATCCAATTTGTACTCCTTAGTGTGTTGGGTAAGGACTACCTCAAGTGCATAGGCAGTAGTATCCACATGTACATGGAAGTCTTTGGATTCATCTAGAGTAACTGTTGGGGGATTCTATAGTTGAAAGTGGCTTGAGTATTTGTAGGAGAAAAGTAAAGAAGAAGAAGAAGAAATAAAAGTTGCACCAGAAACATCTGTGCCCTGATTAACATAAAAGGTTACAATAGCTTTTGTCTAGAATGAGACAAAATACTCTCTATGCATAACCCTTTTAAGACAAAGAAGTACACACAAGTACAACAAAGTTCCACAATTACTTGTGTAGTCAACCTTTGTGCCGTTGCTTCATCTTGTTCAATAGCTTGCCCTTGCGCACCCCTTGCGCTCAAGCCTCCAATAAGGTTGAAGTCATGGTCACTTCTATTGTTGACTTGCAACACCTCCTTGATGATACTATGTCACACTTTTGTTGCTCTTTGTGCCAATGCCCTTTGTCCCTTCGCAAGCCTTTCTCCTCTAGTTCTCTTCACTCTCTCTGCACACTTTGTCTCTCTCTGCACACTTTTTCTCTCTCTATGCACTATATAAATGTATGTCACTCTCTCTTGCTCTCAGAATGTAGTGTATCCTCTTACTTTCTTAGTGTATGTCATCCCAAGAATGGTCCTTTGCTGTGTTGATTCCTCTTATGTACATTGTCCGAAGGATTTTTTATCTCCGAATTACATGCAGAAAACTTAAAATCATCTTAAACAAATGGTGAACTCTATACCCTCTCAAAAAGTGTTCTAAGTGCTTTGATTAATCTCTCTCTTTAGTACCTACAGACAGAAGAGGACGAAGATGTGAACTGATCAGAAACCTCCAATTGAATTTTTCCTTTGCACCTTCCACTTAGTGTTCATTTGCACTTTTATTTGACCACTTTACTTTAATGAACATGTGAATGTGCATATAAATATGTGTTTATGCATATGGATGAATTTATGTATATGGGCATCTATGGTTTTTCATGTGTGTAAGTATGTATGCACTCATATGTGTATTTGTGTGTGAGTTATGCATGTGTATATACATGCTTGTGCATGTGTACTTATGTGGTGATATGTGTGTGAGCATGTATGTGCATGTATGGATTACCTTAAGTGTTGGGTACGTGGTTTTTGAATATATAAATAATACTCTACGGTATGTGTGCATATGTACATGTTTATGTGTGTGTCTGTACTTGAGTAAGAATATGCATGTGTCCATGTGTATGCATGTGCACTAATGTGAATGTGTTTGGATGTATACCTTTATGTGTATCCAACAGTGTTTTACCTTGTGTACCTAAAGGGAATGGGCTAAACCTTAAGAGTAACCTAAAAATGTGTTTTGAAACCCTACATGTGTGTGTATTCATGTGAGAGTATGAAGCTATGTTTGTGAAAGTGTGTGTATGTGTATGGGCTTGAGAAAGTGAAAATGTGTATGGGTCTATGTGTAGATGTACTTGTATGTTTTGTGTGTATGTGTGTGACCATTTGTGTATGTAGTATGAAGGTGAATACTAATGTGTGTGTATGTAAATATTAAAATTTCTAATTAAATTAAACTTAATATAGACCTAAATTATGAGTATTAAGGAGCAATAAAAATAAAAACTAAATTAAATTAAAAAAAAACTATTATGTATGTGAAAAACTATCTAAATAAGCTATATGTTTTTCAAGTGCAAGTCTGAATGATCATGTGTAAGTTAACTAAGTGCTTGGACAATAAGCCCAAAGCTTGATGAAAAGCTTCAAACTTTTCCCATGGAAGAGCTTTGGTGAATACGTCTACCACATTATCTTGTGTAGGCACATATTGTTGAAGTTTGAGGTCTGCGAGAGCATGCAAACCTCACAAGGAAAAAGAAGAAGCTTGGACCACAACACACAATAATGAATGTATTACCAAGTGAACGTACAATAACAAGTAATCCATTAAGTTTATAACTGTATATACAAGAAAGAAAAAAAAAAACTCCTGATGAGGGAAAAAAGTGCCCTGGCAGTCCTAAGTGTCTTCAGACACATCTCTACCAAATTATATCAACAAATCCCCCCTGGGAGTGATGTAGTGAACAAGGAGCTGGCACTCATGTATAAGGAAGTGCCAAGCTATGTGGAAAGAGATCAATCCACAAAAGGAAGTAAGTCCAAAGCTTTGCAGAAAAGCTTCAAACTTCTCTTGAGGCAGAGCCTTTGTGAAGAGATCTGCAATGTTATTCTATCACATATGCCAAAATGATCTCTGCAGAATTCCAAAATGATCAATGCCTCTCTCTTGGGCATAACCTTTTGCACAATCCTAGCCTTATACCTATCAATTGTTCCATTAGATTTACATTTCAGCTTGTATACCCATTTAGTGCCAATGGTCTTTTTGCCAAGAGGCAAATCACATAAAGAACAAGTACCATTTTTCATAATAGCATCATATTCTGATTGCATAGCATCCATCCAATTTTTTGAATTTTGAGCTTCATTAAAAGAAGTAGACTCATTCTCATTACAAAGAGTAGAAGGAGCTATTGCATAACAATCTGATGCCAAAGAAGCACTATGAGAGCCTGAACGAGTACAATAGGATAGAGGTGCATCTAATTTGCTATCTCTCAAAGTATGCACCGACCATTTAGGAACAATTTTTACCTCTTCTATCTCTCATCAACAAGTGCATTATGTAAATCTGCATGAAAAATGGAGTGATTTGCATCATCATGTGAAACATGTAAAGGCAAAGAAATTGCCTTATTTGGACCAAAACTTGATTGTCCATGTGTAAAAACAGGCAACAAAGTGTCATATACATCTTTGGAGCTAACAAATGTCTCCTTAGTACATGGAAGTAGTGGGTGAATTGAATCTTCCACAAAAACAACATCATGGCTAACCAAAATGCATTTAGTATGTGGATGATATAGACGATAGCCTTTGCTTTCAAAACTGTACCCAATAAAAATACATTTCACTACTTTATCATCCAATTTCTTGCATTGTTGTTCTGGCATTAATGCATATGATAGACAACCAAAGACACACAGATGAGAAATTTATGGCTTGCGACCATGCCAAGCCTCATATGGAGTGATAGATTGTAGTGATTTAGTGGGACACTTGTTCAGTACATATGCTCCACACAAATGGCCTCAAGCTAGAAACTATGTGGTAAAGCTTGACTTTTGACCATACACCTTGCCATCTCCATGGGTGACATGTTCTTTCTTTCAACAAATCCATTATATTGAGGTGTATACAACATTGCACACTGATGTTTTATATCACATGCACCCAAAAATGCATTATAACCAAAAGGCATGTATTCCCCCTTCGATTAGAACGGGGGAGCCCAATTTACATGTTGATAGATTTTCAGCCAAAATGAGAAATTATTTGAAGCTAATTATAGGTTGACAGATTTTCAGCCAAAACCAGAAATTATTTGAGGGATAGTGGCATGTTTGAAAGACAAAGCTATCAATGCATGTGCCTGAGCATCTCTACCATCCTATCAAAATTACTTTGTAGTAGGTGTAGTAGGAATGGCAACACAAACAACAATTTCAAGATTGTCATCTTCAATGCCATTTGCATCACCTTCAATAATTGTATTTGCACATGTATTAGATCATAATTTTTCAACATCCTACACAATATTCCACAGTCCTTTTGCCACCAATACATGACACATCATATATGTCGATAATGGGTAATTGGTGCCATCCAACTTGTCCTCAACAACCAACATATGGAATACATCATTGCTTTCAGCCATGGCCACTAACTAAAATACCTTAATGCAAAAAAAAAAAATGTATCCAAAAAAGTTGAACATAACTACCCTATTGAGCTCTCGTAAACCTATAGTAGACTTTGAGACACTTGTACTAGCAAACTGGAACATGTATATATGTTTGACACAAAATGACAAAATTTCCTCCACAAGCAATCTGATAGTGCGTTCAGAGGCCAAAATGAGCTCATATCAAAATTTTGGCACCACACAAAGAAGATGTTTTGAACTCCTAATTGCCCTAAGTAAATTCACAGATTTTCATGTGATTATGTGACTGACCAAAGGGTTGTCGATGACACCCTAAACGAAGCAATGAACTACTTTGATATCAATTGTTGGAGTTTGAGGTGTGTGAGAGCATGCAAATAGCACAATGAAGAAGAAGCTGCTTGGAGTACAACACACAGTACTAAATGTATTACCAAGTGAATGTACAAGAATAAGTAACCCATTAGGGTTATAAGCGTATATACAAGCTGAGGGAAAAAACCTTGTATTGAGGGAAAAAAGTACCTCGGCAGTCCTTGTTGGTGCAAATAATTCCGAGCCTACATACTTGGACAATTAGCATTTATTCCATATAGTCATTTAAAGTCACATATGACTATTCCCTTGTAAAAAGCAAGTTACTTTTATCCTTGTAAAATGCATATGTTAATTGCACTACTCTCACATGGAGTTAGGAGGAATCAAATCTCGAATTACTTGGTAGATGATTGATGAGAAAGTAAGTCCTAAAGTTTAGGATTCACTTTATGGTAAGAGCTTGAATTTGAATTCAGAAATTGGCTCCAACTCCAAGCTATAAACATGGATCGAAATCTCGCATGAGTAGAGCCCAATTTGGAGATCGTTTGAGAGGGATCTATAGTGTTTAGTGAGCTCATTCTATAGCTTCATCATTAGCCTAACATTATGTAATTATACATTGCCAATGTCTTTGTAAGTCTATGTGATTTAATACATATACATTGATCATATCTCTCTCTCTCTTCTCTGTCATGATCATCTTAGAACAATGAAATTCTCAGACTTGGTTCTCAGTGCATACTTGATCATTTGATGTGATTTAAAGTGGTATAGATTCAACATACTATCTATTTCACATTACAAAGTTTCATTTCATTGCTTTACTCAATCTTGAGATATCGTTGAAACTCCACTCACTGGTCTGCATACTGTGGCAGCCCAAAAATGTCGGGATAGTCATCCAACTTGCTAAGCATCATTCTCAGTGTACACTTGATCATTTTTATTGAAATAACTTGTGATTGGTAGCTACCTTAGTTCTTTTTTTAATAAAAGGAAGTTCGACCTTAGCCTACTCTCTCGGACTTGTACTAAATAAAGGAAAAGAACAATACAAGTGAAGGGGACTAGTGCCCACGAGACCCCCCAAATCCCACAGAGCGGGCGAAGATCTAACAAAGTTTAGATAAAAGAACATACTTTTTGATTTCTATGAGAGGGTGCTAAATAACCATGAACTTCATGTCCCACCGCAGCTGCATCCATGATAGGAACCACTTCTTGTTGAGGTTAACCTGATAATCAATGGTTTCTTTGATGTTCGGGATTTTTGTCAGGCAATTACCATTGTGCCATCTAATACCAAGTGGGCTCGGCATGTCGTGCCCCATGAGAAGGCAAACTTTAATTAATTAATTAGCTATCTAACTTAATTAGATACCCCCAAAAGGAATTTAATCAATTGCTAACAGATTGAGAGCACTATTCATTTTACTCAACATGTGTATAGACCAAAATAGCAAGTCTTAACTCATAGCTAAATTTCCTACTCATCTGTTTTGATCCATTGATTAGAGGATCATACTCCAAAGCACTTAGGTTATTATTTGAGGTCATTGGGAAGCTCAAGAGGTCCACTTTACACCTCTCAACTTGTTCTTGGCTAGTGTGAAGCAGGGATTTGCAACACCACTTCATCTTTGGAATTTATCCACCATCTCCTCCAACAGTGGTATCAGAGCAACATCAAAGCAAAATGGGAGATGGATTTCCATCATTCATTGACAAATTGGACAGGGGCGACTATCTAGTATGGTCCCTTAGGATGCAGATTTATCTCCAAGGGAGAAGCTTGTATGGATACATCTTTGGGGATGAAGAAATGCCAGAAGCAAACATCAACCTATAAGAGAGGAGCAAGAAAGTTTAGCTATATGGTGTGCAAAGGATGCTTTAGCCAGGTCTTATATACTTAACTCAATATCTGATTTCTTATTACCTCATACTAGGAATTGCAAAACCTCCCAAGAGACTTGGGAAGTACTTTCTTCATACTTCTCATCAAATACAAGGGCTAGGAAGAACCAGCTTTGGATGGAATTCACAACCTTGAAGAAGCAACCAAAGCAAAGTGTAGCTGACTATGTGACCAAGATGAAGGATGTAACTGACCAACTTGGGAGCATTGTAGAATAAATAGAAGAGGATCAGATAGTACGGCATATCATAAATGGCATCAAGGCTGATGACAAATGGGAGTCCTTCACTACAACAATGGACCTATATATGGACATGCAAACACTTGATCTCAAACACATTGATGGGGCAATTCTTCACACATGAAACAAATCTCAACAAGAATGGAGATAACTCTCGAGGTAATCAATCTTTTACCCTTTACACAGATAGAAATAAGATTAAGGATAAAGGCAAAAGTAAAAAGGAATGAAGAAGAGGCAAGTACCTCTCAGGTGAACTTCACAAGTAGAGGAAGAGGTACGAGAGGAAGGGGTAGATGAGGAAAGAAAGGCAGGGGGAGATCACACAACTCTTCAGCTTGCAAAATCTGTGGTTTAACCAATCATACCACATATTATTTCTTCAAGAACACAAAAGAATCAGAGAGGAAGAGGCTTCCACAGAGGAGGCTATGGAAAATCCAGAAGAAGGTTCAATAATGGAGGAAGTAATTACCATCATAATCACAACCAAGGCTACAACAAAAACTATCAAGGAGCCTTTAGAGGTAGAAGAGACTACAACAACTATACAAAAGACCAAGAAGACTCTCTATTGATCATGAACACGACCTCCAAGCAAGGTAAAGATGATGAGCATCTATTCCATATTGATTTTGGATGTTCCAATCATGTAGCTGGAAATATAACATTGCTATCTGATCTTGAAGAACTTAAAGGGAAGCATGAAGTCCAGATAGGTGATGACACTAGGCACCCTATTAAGAAGATTGGAAATGTTAAAGCATATGATGGTAACATGAGCCTCTTAAGTAAGCTACTATATGTGCCAACCATGACAAAAAAACTAATCAGTGTTGGGCAGATTGTTGAGAAGGGCTTACATGTTAGATTCACAAGGCATGGCGCATATGTGGAGGATCCTCAACAAGGCTTCAAGAGGCCGATTGCAAAAGGTGAGAAATCTGGTAGACTCTTTACATTTGAAGTTGAAGATAACAGAAATATTGCTCTCTTCAATTACAAAGATCAAACCCTATCTGAATTGGAGATATGGCATAAGAGACTAGGTCATATAGATGAGAGGACAAAAAAGCAAATATGCAGGGATGAGAGTGTGCTTGGCATTCCAAATGTGTCCAAGCAACACATGATTTACAAATGTGAGCATGCCAATTTGGAAAATCACACAAGCAACCATTCAACAGAAAAGGATACATGTATGAAGAGTAATTGGAGCTTGTGCACATAGATGTGTGGGGTCCTAGTAGAGAGCCATCAATCTCAAGATCAAGATACTATGTTTCATTCATAGATTACTATAGTAGATGGACAATACTTTACTTTATGAAGCATAAAGATGAAGTCTTCACTTGTTTCAAGAAGTATTTGACATTGGTTGAAAACCAAACAGGTAGAAGCTTGAAGAGGCTCAAATCTGATGGAGGTGTGATCATTTCTCACATGAATTTGACTCCTTCTTATAGGAAAGAGGCATAAAGAGAGAAGTTACAACCAAGTACACTCCTTAACAAAATGGAGTGGTAGAGAGAAGGAATAGATAAATAGTAGAGGCTGCAAAATCAATGTTGAATGAAAAGAAACTTCCAAATTACTTATGGGTAGAGGCTGTTTCCACAGCCATATACTTAATTAATAGGCTTCCATCCAAGTCCTTGGATGGAATGAAACCTTATGAGGCATGGAATGGTAGGAGACCTTCCCTAGACCATTGTAAAATCTTTGAATGCATTGCTTATGCACATATACCCTCACAAATTAGAGGAAAGCTTGATCCAAAAGCTAAAAGATGTATATTCATTGGCTATGACCAAAATCATAAAGGATATACGTTGTATAATCCCACTAACAAAGGATTTATAGGTAGTATGGATGTGGTGTTTGATGAAAATAACTCCTGGTTTGAAGATGATTGTAAGAAAATAAGGCTACCCTATGACTTGGAAAATGATTTTCCAACTCTGACCCAAGAAGAACCACAAATATAAGAAGATGTCAACTCAGAAGATAAAGTATACATGACTAAAGATTCTATGTCAAAGGAGCCTTCTTCATTTGAAGAAGCAAATCAGAAGGAAGAATGGAGAGAAGCTATGCAGGAGGAAATAGAAGCACTTCAAGAGAACAATACTTGGGATTTGGTCCCCAAAAAACCAAGCATGAAGGTAATAGTTCAAGTGGATTGACAAAGTAAAGAAGAATTCAGATGGTTCAATAAATAGGTATAAAGCAAGGCTAGTAGCAAAGGGTTTTTCTCAAACTTGTGGAGTAGATTATGAGGAGACCTTCTCACCTGTGGCTAAGATGCCAACAATTAGGGTTTTCGTAAGTATTTTTGTTTCAAAGAATTGGAACTTGTATCAGTTAGATGTCAAAAATGCATTCCTTAATGGATGGATTTCTGAAGAGGTTTACATGGCTCAATCACGAGGGTATGAAGACATGCACAAACCAGATTATGTATGCAAATTAAGGAAAGCACTTTATGGTTTAAAACAAGCTCCTAGATCTTGGAACCATAGGCTTATCACATATTTGCACGACCAAATTTTTGTTGCTAGCCAAGCAGATTATTCTTTGTTCATAAAGAAGACTAACTCAAAAGTTATTTATTTATCTGTTTATGTGGATGACATCATCATTACAAGGAATGATGCCAATGACATCAAGCAAATCAAGGCTTAGATGATGAAAGAGTTTAAAATCAGTGATCTTGGTTTGTTAACATATTTTCTTGGATTAGAACTTATATATTCAGATTTTGGTGTCTTTATTACTCAGAGGAATTACATTCATGATATGTTGGTTAAATTGAAGATGGAGAACACTAAAGTTGCAGGTACACCCATGGAGCTCAACCACAAACTTAGTTCTCATGAGGGAGAACTACTTGAAGATATAATAGGTTATCAAAGGCTTGTAGGGAGTCTCAATTATGAGTCTGTGGATGTGTATGTGACATGCGTCAAAGAACTGAAAGAGCATTTGGCAAACATAGATGAGATTATTTTGGATGCATCAATCATCTCTACATTGTTGAAAGGATTACTGATGAGGTTGTGTCTCTTCTTTTGCAAGAAGAGCAATTTAGAGTGAATAGGAGTGTTTTGATTGAGAGAACACAAGCACTTGCTATCTCACAAAAAGGGAAAAGCGAGTATGGTTTATCTTTGGGTTCATCAAAACCAAAACCCCAACCTTCCTCTTCCACTCATTCCTCTAATGATGCTTATTTGTAGAAGAATAAGAGATGAAAATATTGCGGAAAGGTTGTTCATACTATTGATGAGTGTAGAAATCTTGCTAAGTGCAATGAAACGAAGAAGCAATCCAGCATGTATATTGTTGGAAAATTCTTCAAATGCAAAGAATGATGCAGTCGACATGGCTCAATATTTTCATTCATGGGTTGTCACATGTCATTATGATGCATCATTGCCTTCTAAATGTATGGTTGTGAATGAGGATGATTCGGATTGGTTCCTTGATAGTGGTGCTTTAAAGCACATGACTTCATGCAAAAGGTTTTTTGCATCTTTGAAAGATGCACCCAAAGGAGGACATGTGGTGTGTCCAAATAATGCCTATTATCCTATTATTCAAGTAGGAGAAGTTGAGCTTACCGCTGCAAATGGAGGTGTGATTCTCTTGAAAAATGATTGTATGTACTCTGTATCAAGAAGAACTTTATTTAGTTCTTTTGACTTGTATTGCTTAGATGCATACAAGAGGGTAGCTTCAAATGCCATGGTTGCTCATACTTCCTCCATGGTTGAAATGGAGCTTTGGCGTGCTTGTTTAGGTCACTTGAGCTTCAATAGTTTGCTTTACTTGTAAAAGAAGGACATGTTCATTGGTTTTCCAACACTTGAGTCCATTGAAAAGCATGCATGTGAAGATTGAATTATTGAGAAAATGCATCATGCTTCTTTCCCAAAAGTTATTCGTACAGGCACTACAAGAAAATTGTAGCTTGTTCATGGTGATGTATGTGGTCCCATCAAGATTCCATCATTTGGGAACCATGTATATTTTGTTGCCTTCATTTTTGAATATTGTGCTGCCTTCATTTTTTATGCTACTCGACATACATGGGTGTATCATATGGAAGCAAAGAATGGGGTATTTCTTGCTTCAAATCATTTTTAGCTATGGCTATTTTTTTTTGGAAACAAGCTTTTGACTTTATGCATAAATCGTGTCAGTGAATACATCTCACATGAGTTTAATGCTTTTCTTTGTGAAAGAGGAATTTCACATCAATGCATGGTGCCATATACACCTTAGCAAAATGATGTTCTAGAGCATAAAAATAGAACACTTCTTGAAATGGCACAAGGTATGGTTAAAGGAAAGTGCCTTCTTGACAAGTTTTGGATGGAAGCAATCATGTGTGAAAACTATGTGTTGAATCACTGCCTTACAAAAGCATTGACATTCATCACTCCTTATGAGCTTGGAATGGACATAAACCTATGGTTAGTCATATGTGTCTATTTACTTATGTGGCATATGCTCTTATGCCATCACAACAATGTCACAAACTTGATGACAAGGCAAAGAAATGTATATTTGTTGGTTATAGTGCTAAAAGTAAGGGATATCATTTGTACCATCCATTCACGAACATAATTATTGTGAGTTGAGATGTGGTACTTGCTGAAAATTCAATTTTCCCTCTACTTAAATGCAAAAAATAGTCATCCTCACAAGATGCGTTTGATACACTCATCCTTTGTTCCAAAGTGGTTCTCTTGACTATGACCATGTAAACCAACCAATTGAGGCTCAAAGGGTTAAAAATTCTAGAAAAATAGAGCAAAAAATGTAGAGAATTTCTAGCCAAACATGGCCAAAATCTTATAGCAAAAAATGGTTGGAGTTGTTGGAAATTTCCAACCACATATGGCTGAAAATTTGGGACAAAATATGGATGAAAACGAGCATGGAATTCAGCCCATGCATGATATACATGTTGACGGTGTATTACATAATGAACGCATGTCTATCAAAAGTGCACAAACCATGCCAAATTGGTTGAAACATACTTTGGAGGACAAAAAATTGAGTGCACCTTTACTCAGTAGAACAAGATCAAGCTCTTGCCATGCAACAAGTAATTTTGTGGATTATCTCTTGTTGAAACAACATGTAATGAAGAGCCACTTAATTTTGAAGATCCATTTTATGATCCACATTGGATGAGTGCTATGCAATAAAAAATGGATTTCATACATAGGAATGATACTTCTGAGTTATGTGTATTTCCAAAAGGAAAACATGCCATTGGTACAAAGTGGGTTTACAAGATTAAGAGAAAGTCAGAAGGTAGCATTGATCACTACAAAGCTAGATTGGTTGCCAAAGGATATGTGTAACAATATGGCATTGAATATGAGGAAAATTTTGCACCTACTTCACGCATGACTACCATTCGTACCATGGTTGCATTGGTTGCCCAATGAGGTTTGGAAGTACATCAGTTGGACATAAAAACAACTTTGTTGAATGGTGATTTGCAAGAAGAGGTTTATGTAAAGCAACCTCTTGGATTTTCCATGAAAGGGAAAGAGAATATGGTTTGTCGCTTGCATAAACCCTTGTATGGTCTCAAGCAAGCTCCACGTGCAACAGTGAGTCATAACAAACGAGAACTATGTCATAAAAAGAGAAACTCTATGCACTAAAATAGCATTTTTTTGCATGATGTTAAAATATTCTTTATACGAGTATACGAGGTTTTCTAAAACCCCCCAAAAATATGCAAATTTTGAACATATTTTCAAAATTTTGACTACTTTCGGGTAGCAGAATTTTGCTAATTTTAGAGTACCTTATCTAACACTTTTAAGAGAGAATTATGAAATGGATAAAAAAAGCCTTATTTTATGAGAATACTCATTTAGCTTGGATCAAACGAAAAGGAAATGAGCTTGAAAAGACTAAAAATTGATGCTACTAACTTGATAACATTATATAATTTTAGGAAAAACAATGAATTGTGTCCATGTGTAGCTGATTCAATGAATAAAAGTTATTTGTATTTGTATGAGATCCTTTCCTATCTAGCTAGTAGATTGAAATTGATTTTGTTTGGTGTGAAATGAATTGGTTGAGATTATAAATTTTGGGTCTTTTTTGCATCGCTCCAAGATACTTTAATCAAATATTCTAAAACATTGCGTTTTTCCTTGGCCCTAGTCTTTGGTCTTTAGAAAATTTGTATAAGCAAAAAAATATATACTTTGTGAGAGGAAGTTTGATCTTACTGTTGGAGAAACACTCACTAATTGGACATATATTTGAAGGTCAAAGCTTTAGAAGAAAACCACATGCCTATGTGAAAGGACAAATTCACAAGTGTATTATATTTGTAAAGTTAGTTCACTTTAGTTCTAGAAGTTTTTTAAAAATCACGAGAATGAGAAAATCTATATAATTTAGTTTGTATCAACTGGTACGAGAGTGAGAAGAAGTGGAAGAGAGTGATAGAATGTGAGAAGGAGTTCATTTTGTATGACTGAGTATACTCGAGCTTCTCTGAGTGAGAAAGCATCTGTAAAGTTTCTGAGTTTTTCATAGCTATGAGAAGAATTAAGTAAATTTTTGTGTATGAGACTCTCTCCATCATCTCCATGTTTGTCTACTGTGTGATGAGTTCAAAAGTTCAAGTTTTCCAAGCAACTCGATGCCTGGTATCGAGTTTGTGTTGATAAGTCCGTGTTTTATTCTCTGAGTGTTATGTACTGCTAGAGCTTCTTAAAAACATGACGTTTGTGGAGCAACTCGATGCTTGGCATTGAGTTTCAGCATAAAGTCGATGCCTGGCATCGACTTCCCACGTAAAAGTGGTTTTGATCATATGTGTGTTAAACACGCCTATTTCAAGAACAAAAAAGTGGCTAAAAAAGCTCAAAGTCGATGCCTGGCATCGACTTTTTTTTTAATATAAAGGAAGTTCGGCATTAGCCTACTCTCCCGGACTTGAATTAAATAAAGAAAAGAACAAAAGAAGGGGACTAGTGCCCACGGGACCCCCC
>CM035440.1:125375525-125378025 GCA_020310875.1 Ceratopteris richardii | reverse complement strand
GCATATGTATGTGCATATGTATATGCATATGCATATGTATATGTATATGCATATGCATATGGATATGTATATGTATATGCATATGGATATGTATATGTATATGTATATGTATATGTATATGTATATGTATATGTATATGTATATGTATATGTATATGTATATGTATATGTATATGTATATGTATATGTATATGTATATGTATATGTATAGGTATATGTTTATGTACATGTACATGTATATGTATAGTGTATATATATATATATATATATATATATATACAAGTACTAAGACCTTGGTATGAGAAGATTCATGTCTATCTTCTATCTATTGGTTTTGAAAGCTCATATGCATCTCCCACTCTTTATGTTAAAGCTGAGAAAGATGTTTTGATTATTATTATCATGTATGTTGATGATATAATCATGATAGGTCCCAAGGATTTAGACCTTCAATAGTTTAAAGCACAACTTAAACATACATTTGATGTAAATGACTTAGATATTTTCAATTATTATCTTGGGATTGAATTCATGTACAGAGATGAGTGTATCTACATAACACAGCAAAGATGCATTGAGAAATTATAGGAAAGGTTTGAGATGATAGATTCGAAGCCTATGCAAATACCTATGGATGTTAATGTGTCATTACATATAGAAGCAAATTCCGAATCATTTGCTACATTATATTGTCAAGCAGTAGGTTGCTTGATATATCTATGTAATACACATCCAGACAGTCAGTTTGTAGTTTCTCAAGTATCCAAGTTCATGCATAGTGAGCTCAAGATTCATTGGAAATTAATTAAGAAAGTTTTCATATATATGAAGGGAACTTCCAATTATGCTATGATATTTCCGAAGTCTTCACATTTTTTATTTAAAGGTTTTTCAGATTCTGATTGGCTAAGTGATAAAGAATCAAGAATAAGCACAAGTGGCTATTGTTTCTTTTCTAGAAGATTGTCTTATCTCTTGGTCATCCAAGAAACAACCTACAATTGCTACACCTTCAAGTGAAGCAGAGAATAGGGCTGCCTTTACAGCTACACTTGAATCAGTTTGGTTATAGAAGATTCTCAGATATCTTGATGTTCAATTTCACCTTCCAATTCATATATTTTCATATAGTAAGAGTGTTATTGCTATTGCAAAGAACCATGTTCATCATGCAAGGACAAAGCATATAGAGGTTCATTACCACTATATTCAGGAACAGGTATCTAAGAAGCATATTGAGCTGGTCTACATAACTACAAGTGAAAATATTGCATATATTTTTACCAAAGCATTTACTAGAGAGATTCACAAGAAGTTTTTCAAGTTATTGAACCTTGTACCATTATGACATTGAAGGGGGGGGATTGTTGGATACAATGTCAAAATCGTCCACATAGCAGCCATATTATGTGTATTCTATGGTAGAGTGTACAAAAAAATGGCATGGGATCCTGGCTTAGGAGAAACAATTCATAGCCAAATGACCCCGTTTTGAATCCAGTTCAATGCAGCATCGATGTCTTTCAAAAGCAAGTTTTTTGGAACTAAAAAGCAATCACTATCTTTGGAAAGCTTCTGTTAATTTTGGCAAAGATTTATTCAAGCGTCGATATTGCGTTATTACTTTTGTGATTGCTTTTGGAGATTCATCGTGGAGGGAAGCCAAAGCCAAAACCCTAAACTTGAGGCTCAATCTCAAGGATCAAACAATCCTAGAGGTGACTAACTTCTAGAGGAATTGTGTGCAGGTTTGGAGGAGATTCTAGAAGCTAACCATCAACATCTTGCTTATTACTGTGAGTAGCAAGGCTATTTCTATTTCTCACTTGCTAGTTCATTAGTTTATGATGTAGGGTTTCTAAAACCCTAATATCAGAAATTAGGGTTTGCTATAATACAACTCTAAACTATCCATATTTAGTCCATACTCACATACACACTCTTCATACCTTTTAGGCACTTTACACACAAACTCTTGTATCTAGTTTCTGAAAATCTACCTAGATTCAGTTTGTATCATCTACACACGATCAATAAAGATAGTGTAGATAAGCATTCTAGCTTACCGTTACACTTTGAAATCTTGCCTATTCTCTCTCTATCTCTCACTCATCATCTTTTTTAGTATTAAGGTTTGTATGCTAAGGTTCACCTTTTGGAAGATCATGTAAACATGTGATTATTGTTATTGAGGCCCACCTCACTTCCAACAGTGTCTGGCCTCGTTAAAAATTAGGTCCTAATGCTCATTTGAAGGCTCAAATGATATCCAAAAATTACAAAATTTGAAACATGGATTCTAATTGAGATCCTCAAGCTTGAGAACTACTTGGCTTCACAAAATGGAGCATATATTTACAAAAAATCAGATTTTTTATACAATGAAGTATTGATAAAAATCACTTTTTTATAGAGAATTGAATGTTTTTTTCATATTTGAAATGTTTGGCTTGTCTCATGTGCTCCCTCTTCTCCTATAATTGCTCTATTCTCCACATCAC
>CM035440.1:125210525-125373025 GCA_020310875.1 Ceratopteris richardii | reverse complement strand
TCAATAACTTGAAAAACTTCTTGTGAATCTCTCTAGTAAATGCTTTGGTAAAAATATATGCAATATTTTCACTTGTAGTTATGTAGACCAACTCAATATGCTTCTTAGATACCTGTTCCTAAATATAGTGGTAATGAACCTCTATATGCTTTGTCCTTGCATGATGAACATGGTTCTTTGCAATAGCAATAACACTCTTAC
The DNA here is from genome assembly GCA_020310875.1 of Ceratopteris richardii. Taxonomy (NCBI): domain Eukaryota; kingdom Viridiplantae; phylum Streptophyta; class Polypodiopsida; order Polypodiales; family Pteridaceae; genus Ceratopteris; species Ceratopteris richardii. Next base: position 125,372,824 of record CM035440.1, on the reverse strand, counting down.
TATATGAAAATATATGAATTGGAAGGTGAAATTGAACATCAAGATATCTGAGAATCTTCTATAACCAAACTGATTCAAGTGTAGCTGTAAAGGCAGCCCTATTCTCTGCTTCACTTGAAGGTGTAGCAATTGTAGGTTGTTTCTTGGATGACCAAGAGATAAGACAATCTTCTAGAAAAGAAACAATAGCCACTTGTGCTTATTCTTGATTCTTTATCACTTAGCCAATCAGAATCTGAAAAACCTTTAAATAAAAAATGTGAAGACTTCGGAAATATCATAGCATAATTGGAAGTTCCCTTCATATATATTAAAACTTTCTTAATTAATTTCCAATGAATCTTGAGCTCACTATGCATGAACTTGGATACTTGAGAAACTACAAACTGACTGTCTGGATGTGTATTACATAGATATATCAAGCAACCTACTGCTTGACAATATAATGTAGCAAATGATTCGGAATTTGCTTCTATATGTAATGACACATTAACATCCATAGGTATTTGCATAGGCTTCGAATCTATCATCTCAAACCTTTCCTATAATTTCTCAATGCATCTTTGCTGTGTTATGTAGATACACTCATCTCTGTACATGAATTCAATCCCAAGATAATAATTGAAAATATCTAAGTCATTTACATCAAATGTATGTTTAAGTTGTGCTTTAAACTATTGAAGGTCTAAATCCTTGGGACCTATCATGATTATATCATCAACATACATGATAATAATAATCAAAACATCTTTCTCAACTTTAACATAAAGAGTGGGAGATGCATATGAGCTTTCAAAACCAATAGATAGAAGATAGACATGAATCTTCTCATACCAAGGTCTTAGTACTTGCTTTAGTCCATACAAAGCTTTGGTAGGCTTACACACTAAATGCTCTTTAACTGTCTCTTCAAAACCTTCTGGCTATTGAACATAAACATCTTCATAAATGCATTTTTGATATCTAACTAGAATACTTTCAAACCAAATAATGTAGCTAAACAAAGTATTGTTCTGACTACTGTCATTCTAGATGTAGGAGCAAAAGTCTTATCATAGTCAATACCTTTCTTTTGTGCATAACCTTTGACAACTAATCTTGCTTTATACCTATTTATGGTACCATCTATTTTTCTTTTGATTTTGAAGATCCACTTAACACCAATAGCTTTCTTACCTCATTAAAAATCCTTGTTTTGCAATCTGTTATGTAATGACTTGGTTCTTAGAGTAATGGCATACTCCTTTCTTTGAGTTGGATGTAGTGGAAGACTTTTCTTTGGGTGTAGAGGAAGTGTTATGGGAATAGGAATGGAAGGTTTAGGATTAGAAGACTTACTTTCATTTTGTTCATGCAGATTGGACATGATCCAAGGATGATAGAAGAAGTGCATCATGTTTTTTAGCATTTCCAAGATCTAAACTTGTGTCTTGGAGTTCCAAGAAGTAAGCTATAGTTGCACTATCCTCAACTTAAGCTCAATATAGAGGTTTGACCATAGAAATTGTTGAGCCCATCAAAGTCATATTGGTCAAAGTTAACATGGTCAAAGTCAATATAGTCAAAGTCAAAGCGGTCAAGAGTCAACATGGTCAAAGTCAAAGGGTTCAAAGTTCAGTTGTCAAGGTGTATAGGTAGTGCACAATCACTTTGTTCACAATGGTTATGTTTTGCAGAAAGTGGATGCAGGTTGCATATTGTCTTTCTGTAATTTCTCTAAGGTTCAAAGGGTTTTTAAAGTGTTTGGAAGGTTCATGTGAACCCTCCCTTAGGTACACATTTGAAGAATTGAAGGGCAAAAAGTGAAGCTATGTGAAGTGGAAGCGGTATCCAAAAGTGAAAGTATGGCCCCCCATTTAAAATTTTGTTTTAGTTCTAAAGTCACATAGGAAAAACCAGGGAATCATTGGCTGTACACACTTTGAGAAAATCTTGGGAAGTCAAAGTGAGCACCAAGATACTCTATCAGTTAGGAGTGTACATACGTGAACTGACACTCAACTCAAGGCATGCATTATTCTTGGTTAGACTTAGCAAGGTGAGCATAGTATAGAGTAGGAGAGAGAAGAGCAAGAGACATGGAGTCAGTGTGAGATGCAGAGAAGCAAGTGCAAAGTGTGAAAAAACTGTGACTTAGGGGTGTGCAAAGGAGTGCTAAGCAAGGGCCACAAGGTCCCATTGAAGCTGTGTATGCATTGACAGAAGGTATCCATCCCTCCTCCCCTATTGGAAGCTTGAGTGCAAGGTGTGCACAAGTGCAAGCTCTTGGAGAAGGTAGAGGTCTAGTGCAAAGAAGGTCGACGGCAAAAAGAATCTTGGGTATTTTCTAACCTTTTTTGATTGTGTACTCTTTGGATTGTGCATTATGCACAGAGATCATTTGGCTTTGTGCTATACATCATCATTGTATTTTTCTTTTCATAATCAATCCTTAGAAGCTTCTGGTGTCTGTATTTCTCTTCTTATCCTTCCTCCTTCTCCTACAAACACTCAAGTCCCTTTTTGCACAAGAATCCCCCAACAAAATTTGGCTTGCCTTGCGGGACCACAAGGAGGCTTGAGCATAGGAGAAGTAATAGTTGCAAAGTGTAGAAGAGTGCAAGGCTACCGACAATACTATACTGGCTTAAGAGGTAATCTTTCTTTGATTGGAATTCTCTTAGCCTAAGAGGAGTATGAGCAGCTCATGACTACATCAACCCGGTCTCAAACCTTGAGAGTCCCTTACAAAGCAACAAGAAGGAAGGTTATTTGAAGATCAATCAGTTCATTATCATCGACATCATTAGTAAAGAATATGGCAGACCAGGTAGACCTGGAAACTTTACTCTCTATATTAAATATCAAATTTCCATCTTTTAAAGGATTAGCACAAGAAGACCCAGATGAACACATTAGGAGATTTTTGGCCTCATGTAAGACAAGGGGTCAGATGGGAAGAGAAGGTGCATTTTTATTCTTTTCCCTGCAACATTAGAAGGCCTAGCAGACAAATGTTTTAATCAGTTTGCCGACAACCATTTCACCACATGGGACCTGATGAAGAAAGCATTTAGGACACACTTCCAACAAGGGAACACAACTGAAAACATTATTGTGGAGTTAGAAAATCTAAGACTAGGTCTTGGGGAGACCTTTCCAGAAATTTTCACGAGAGCCAAGGCATTGATGGCTAAATTGCTAGACCCTCCCCATGACTTCTTCATCAAGAAGTGGCTGGCTAAACCACTTCCAATATCAACACAATGTAAAATAAAGGAGTTCGTGTTACTGACAACAACAATAGAGGATTTTATTAATACAACCACAAGATTGGAGCAAATTAGGCATCAATATGGGCCAAGCTCTTCCAATTTATCATATCCTGCAGAACCTGAGGACCCAATTATTCAGCCAAGGAAAGAACTTGAGAGCTTGAAAAGGAATAAACCCCACAAGAGGAGGAAAGTGCAGTAACTCAGCCGAGGCAAGAAATTGAGGCCCTAAAGCTACAAAAAGAAGAGGAAGCCGAAGCACAAGAGTTGGCACGACTTAGACAGGAGTCACAAGAACTCTAGGGAGGTGGCATCAAAAATGGATTATGGTGCACCATGTGAAGCAACCAGGGTCATGTGGCAAGTGAGTGTCCACTTTTAAGTGTAACTTGTGAGTTATGCGGGAAAACTGGGCATGAGGCCTAGAAGTGTCATTCAAGGGGGATGCCTGCACAACCATAGTGGGCACAAGGAGAAGCCCAACCTCCAACTAGTGTGATGGCAACAACACCCACTCAATGCAACAATTATAACCAATGGCCTAGGAGTAATTTTGGAAATGGGCCTAGAATGACAATTATTTTTTTTGAGGTGTGGAGAATGTGGGCACTACCAGAGTAAAGATACTCTGCCAAAAAATGCCCACCTTGCAAGAATTGCCTAGAGGCGAGGGACCATTATCTATATGCTGTCCTAAGAACCAGGCCACACATTCAAATGATTTCTGTGTGCAAAGAAGAAGTTGTAGAACAAATCAATGTGCCATCACCATCTAGCAGAGTGGCGCAGTTAGAAGAAATTCACTCTTTTGCAGTGCATACAAGAAGCAAGGGGAAGGCTCAATTAGACATAGGTCAAGAGTCAAGGATTAATGATTGAAGAAGGACAAAGGGACATCTGAAGACAAGGCCAATATTTATGAAGATGCAAGACAAAATCAAGATCTCTTAGGTACTAGTGATGCCATCATGCATGCATTCAATTGAGCTCATGAGGAGTTTGATAAGACAAAGAGCCCATGCTCTTAAGGAATCAGAAGATTCAAGGCTATTCAAATCCATGAAAAAGGAGGTCAGTATTTTTTATTTAATAAAGATGGATGTGAAATTCAGGTTAGAGCTCTTGCAAATAATTTATGAGGCTTCCACAACAACTTTAGTGGCAAATACTGCTACTATGCATAAAGATAGAATTGTAGGGGAAGCTCCCCTCACAGATTATAAGAGCCCTCGGTTAACAGTCACTATCAGAAGACATGAGTTTCAAGGTTATTGTAGATGGTCGTTCTGGCATTAACTTGATGCCTGAACATACCATGAAAAAGATTGGACTACAACCTTCAAGATCTACCAATTTCTATAACATTGGAAGACCAAAACACACTAAGGCCTATGGGAGTGGTCCCTGGAGTCCCAATCAAGATATAATGTACCATCTTTAACTTGGATTTTGTTGTCTTAAAGCTCCCACAAGTAGAAGGAAGTTTCCCCCTGTTGATTGGGAGACCTTGATTAAGGCATGCCGATGTGCTACATGACTGGGGTAAGGGCACAATATGGGTAAAGCAAGAGGGAAAAGAGTTGTAGCATATATTTTTAGAAGAAGAACGAGACAACCAAAGACATACTAGCACCATGCAGACAATTAGTATTTGTATGGAAGAAGGATTATTGGACAACCCAGAGGCATATACACACACACACACACACACACACACACACACACACACACACACATATATATATATATATATATATATATATATATATATATATATATATATATATATATATATATATATATATATATATATATATATATATATATATATATATATATATATATATATATATGAAGAAACGAATTTATATGAAGAAGAAAACATGTTGCTTGGCTCCAAACAGAAGACCTATCTTCCTGCTGTGGAATTTTTCTAAATCACTTAAGTAGCGATGAAGTCTATGAAGAAAAATCAGAGCTTATTTAGGTTACTAATTTGGGTGAACCAGGCAAAAGCCATAGAAGAGAGAAGAAAAGAGAAACATTTAAGGGAAACATTGATGAAGCTACTTCAAATCCTATATCAGTGGCCACTTTGTTTTGGATACTGGTATGGATATACATGTTATGTTAATTTTTAGTGCAGGGCTTTACAAGGATGTGGAAGGAGTACCTACAAATCTTTGGAAACAGAGGACTCCATTGGTTGAAGAAACTCGAAAAGAAAAAATGAAATTTTACAGATTAAGTCATAGAGTAGGTGAAACAGAGATACAAAAGATGGAGTATGGGGGAGATATTACTCCAATGAAAGATTCAGGGTGGCCCTATCAAATGGTCAATGTGCCCAAAAGGAGGATAGATCAAAGGAAGTGCAGTACAATTGGAGATTATGGAGGGCAAAGAGTTTCAGTCATCATATCAGGGCTCAAGGCCTATCATTATCACAAGTGAAGATTTCTAGATCACCTGGAACTTGCAAAATCTGTCCAGGTTGTACATAGCCTTCATCATTTTTTGCTTAAGTTTTATTAGTTTTTAGCCATTTCGATGCTTGTTCTTTGGGTTTTTATGCAAACTAGAAGCCATTTCATAGCCCTTTGCATGAACAATTTTTTGGAATTTTCTAAGCGTTTTTAGAATTTTTAAAGAATTTTTCATTTTTTTTCCTTTTTCAATGTCATTTTTCTTGATAAAATGGAGGAAAAAAGGAATCTCTCTTGTGGTTTTGAGTGGGATTAGTGGTCTAGAAATTTACAATTTTTTTTGAGAATTTTTCTAATTTTTTGGAGTTTATTTGGATTTTTATCTATTTTTATGGTATTGTTCCAAAAAAAAGTGCCCTCGGTGGCTGATTTCTTATTATTTTTATTTATTTACAAAAAAACCTCTCTACATCCCTCTACCCTCTCTCTAATCTGTCTCTTCCCCCCTTCTACACCCGATCCCCCCCTCCGGCCCCCCCTCGGCCCCCCTCTCCCCCTCCCCCCCTCCTTACCCTATCCCTCTGAGCCCTCTTAGCCCTCCCTAAACTTTCCTCCTACACTCCATTCTCCATCATCTACTCTTCAATGCACAATTTCCACTTTTGGTTCTTCACTGGTGCTTGTTCTTTACTGCTCCTGGTGGACTTGGTAGTTGCTCAAGTGTCCTTTTGAAGATTTTAAAGAGCAGGAATCATACATCTCTGCTCAAAGTTTTGGTTGTTAGCTCTCTGGGACGCAGAGCCCATTAAGTGGTGGGCAACTATTAAGCCCATCAAAGTCATATTGGTCAAAGTCAACATAATCAAAGCAAAGTGTTCAAGAGTCCACATGGTCAAAGTCAAAGGGTTCAAAGTTCAGTTGTCAAAGTGCACAAGTAGTGCACAATCAATTTGTTCACAATGGTTATGTTTTGCAAAAAGTGGATGCAGGTTGCAGATTGTCTTTTTGTAATTTCTCGAAGGTTCAAAGGGTTTTTAAAGTGTTTGGAAGGCTCAGGTGAACCCTCCCTAAGGTACACATTTGAAGAATTGAAGGGCAAAAAGTGAAGGTATGTGAAGTGGAAGGGGTACACAAAAGTGAAAGTATGGCCCCCCATTTAAAATTTTGTTTTAGTCCTAAAGTCACCACAGGACAAAACAGGGAGTTGTTGGCTATACACACTTTGAGACAATCTTGAGACATCAAAGTGAGCACCAAGATACTCTATCAAGTAGGAGCGTATGCACGTGAACCAACACTCAACTCAAGGCATGCATTATTCTTGGTTAGACTAAGCAAGGTGAGCATAGTCTAGAGTAGGAGAGAGAAGAGCAAGAGACATGGAGTCAGTGTGCGATGTAGAGAAGCAAGTGCAAAGTGTGCAAGAAGTGTGACTTAGGTATGTGTAGAGGAGTGTTAAGCAAGGCAATCAAGGGCCACAAGGTCCCACTGAAGCTCTGTGTCTGTCGACAGAAGGTGTCCATCCCTCCTCCCCTATTGGAAGCTTGAGTGCAAGGTGTGCACAAGTGCAAGCTCTTGGAGAAGGTGGAGGTCTATGTTGATGTATTTAGGTAGTGATGTGTGTGAACACACTAGGACCGCCGGGGCACTTTTTTCCCTCTTTAGGAGGTTTTTTTCCCTTGGCTTGTATATACGCCTATTGCCCTAATGGGCTACTTATCTTTGTACATTCTCTGGTAATACATTCAATATTGTGTGTTGGTGCTCCAAGCTTCTTCTTCCTCCTTGTGCTGTTCGCGTGCTTCCGTAGACGCCTAACTCCAACAATTGGTATCAGAGCAGGTCGTTGCTTCATCTAGGGCGCCATCGACACTCCTCCGTTTGTAGTCTCACAATCGCACGAATTTTGGTGAGCATACTCAATGTGTTTCCGAGATCAAAACAGCTTCGCTATGTGGTGCCGAAATTGTGATCTGAGCTCGTTTCGGCCTCCGAACGCACTATCGCAGTGCTTGTGTAGGCTATTTCGTCTTTTTGTGCCAAAGATATATACCAGTTTCTGTTTGCCAGTTTAAGCGTCTCGAAGTATGCTACAGGTCTAGCAAAACTCGTCTAGGCAATTCTGTTCAACTTTTTGAGATACAGTCAATTTTCTGCATCAAGGTATTTTAGTCACCGGCCATGGCTGAAAGCAGTGATGTATTCCGTATTTTGGCTGTTGAGGATAAGTTGGATGGTACCAACTACCCATTATGGGCTTATATGATGCAACATGTTTTGGTTGCAAAAGGATTATGGAACATTGTGCAGGGTGTTGAAAGACGTCCTCTTACACCTGTAATGACAGGTACTGCAAATACAAGTGTTGGAGCTGATGAAGATGGTGTTGAAGATGATATTCCGCAGATTCCTGTTCGTGCTGCTGTTTCTGTTGCACCTACTGCAGAGCAGATTCGTTGGGATGGCAGAGATGCCTAGGCACATGCATTGATAGCTTTGTCTGTCAAACGCGCCATTATTCCTCATATTCGCTCTTGCAGAACAGCTAGGGATGCTTGGGATACACTTACCACATTGTACCAAGCTAGGAATGAGGCTCCTGCTGCTTACCTCCGAAAACAGTTGGAGAGTGAGCAGATGAATGAAGGTGATTCTATGGACAGTTTCCTAACGAAGATCAAAGATGTGAAGGAACAGTTGATTTCTGCTGATGAGGTTATACCGAATAGCTCACTTGTGCAGACCGTTCTGAATGCTCTTCCTGATTCATATCAGAGTTTTGCTTCTACTCTTCAGTTGATGATGAAAGGCAATCCGAATGCCTTATCATTTGAGGAGTTAGTTTCTGTTCTGTTGCAGGAAGATCAGTCCAGGCAGAACATGTCGATTATGTGTGTTGCAGATCAAGCTTTCCTGGCTAGTCAGAAGGGCAAAGGAAAATGGAGCTCTTCTACTAGTAAGCAGAAATCAGCAAATGCTGCACATTCGAAGAACCACGATAAAGATGAGAAGAAATCAGAAAAGCAGAAATTGTTTTGCAAGTACTGTAAAGGGAATGATCATATCATAAAGAACTGTCCAAAATTGGTTGCAAAAGAGGCAAAGAAAAAGGAGGCTGGAATGGTTGTTGCAGAAGCCTCTACACCAAAAACAAAGCCTACTAATCTTGTGCAGGAAGAAGAATGGGCGCTTGCTACTGTATGTAGTTTTGACCCATCTTCTCATGAGCAGTGCATGTCTGCAGTGGACTCAGATGTTTGGTACTTTGACAGTGGGGCGACCAAACATATTACCTCGTAGCGCAGTTTCTTCTCTTCACTCGAGCTTGCCTCTACAGGGAATACTGTCACATGCGCCAACAACTCCTCTTATCCTGTTATGGGAGTTGGTAAGATCATTCTGACTACTGCTGATGGTAGTTCTTTCACCTTGTCAGATGCTTTATTTGTACCAGGGATCAAGAAAATCTGTTATCAGTTTCTGCATTAGCCAAGATTGGCTTGGTTGTGAAATTTGTTGATGACAGATGTACAATTCATGATCTATCAAATGGCGATGTTATTATTGCTTCTGGCATTTTATGTCATGGGCTATATAAGCTCATAGACTATGAAAGATTTGTGAATGATTCGGCATGTGCAGTTCATGATTCTCAGGCTATGTCAGATGCAAAGCTTTGGCATGCACGCTTTGGACATCTGAATTTTTCTAGTTTGCTACGCCTGCAGAAATCTGATATGGTGTCTTCTTTGACCAAGCTTGAGGCACCTGGAAAACATGTATGTGAAGGCTGTATTTTGGGCAAAATGCAACATTCCTCCTTTCCAAAAGATGGTTCAGTTCGGGCTACACAGAAATTGCAGCTTGTACATAGTGATGTCTGTGGTCCTATGCAGACACCCTCTTTTGGGAATTACCTTTACTTCGTGACTTTCATTGATGATTTTTCCAGGCATGCATGGGTATATCCACTCAAAGCAAAGTCCGAAGTGTTCATGTGCTTTAAACAGTTTTTGGTTTTGGCTGAAAATCTGTCAGCATGTAAAATGGGCACCCTTCGTTCTGATCGAGGGGGGAAATATATGTCTTCTGATTTTAATGCATTTCTGGCTGAACGTGGGATAAAACACCAGTGTACAGTGCTGTATACACCTCAACAGAATGGATTTGCTGAACGAAAGAATAGGTCACTCATGGAGATGGCGAGGTGCATGGTCAAGAGTCAGGCTTTACCACATAGTTTCTGGCTTGAGGCTGTCATGTGTGCAACATATGTACTGAACAGGTGTCCCACTAAAGCGCTGTAGTCTATCACTCCATATGAGGCTTGGCATGACCGCAAGCCATCTGTTGCTCATCTGCGTGTTTTTGGTTGTTTGGCATATGCATTAGTGCCTGAACAACATTGCACAAAATTGGATGATAAGGTAGTAAAATGTATTTTTGTTGGGTACAGTTCTGAAAGTAAAGGCTATCGTCTGTATCATCCACAGACTAAATGCATTCTCGTTAGCCGTGATGTTGTCTTTGTGGAAGATGCTATTTAGCCATTGCTTTCATGTACTAAGGAGACATCTGTTAGCTCCAAAGACACATACGATACGTTGATGCCTCTTTTTACAGGTGGACAGTCCAGTGCTGGTCCTAATGAGGCAACTTCTCAACCTTTGTAGGTTTCATATGATGATGCAGATCATTCTATTTCTGATGCAGATTTACATGATGCACTTGTTGATGAGAGAGTTGATATTGAGCAAGCAAAAACTATGCCAAAATGGCTGGTGTAGATTTTGTGTGACAGCAAATTAGATGCACCTTTGTCATATCGTACTCGTTCAGGCTCTCACAGTGCCTTCTTTGCATCAGATTGCTATGCTATGGCTGCGTCTAGTCTCTGTGATGAGAATGAGCCTGTTTCTTTTGATGAAGCACAAAATTCAGAAAATTGGATGGGTGCCATGCAATCTGAATATGATGCTATAATGAAGAATGGTACATGGTCTTTATGTGACTTGCCTCCTGGCAAGAAGGCCATTGGCACTAAGTGGGTATACAAGCTGAAGCGTAAACCTGATGGTACAGTTGACAGGTATAAGGCTATGCTTGTTGCAAAGGGTTATGCACAAGGAAGAGGCATTGATTTTGATGAGACCTTTGCACCTACATGCCATATGACTACTGTTCGGAGCATTTGTGCACTTGCAGCCCATCATGGTTGGAATGTACATCAGTTGGACATTAAAACAGCATTTCTGAATGGTGACTTGCATGAAGAAGTGTATGTTTTTCAGCCCCGTGGCTTCGTGCAGAAAGGGCATGAAAACCAGGTGTGCAGGTTAAAGAAGGCATTATATGGTTTAAAGCAAGCACCACGTGCTTGGTATGAGAAAATACATGCCTATCTGGTTGCACATGGTTTTGTGAACAGTCCAACTAAAAGCACCTTATATGTTAAGCGTGCTAATGATGTGCTTCTGATCATTGTTGTCTATGTTGATGACATGCTGCTCACTGGTCCTATTGAGAAGCATATTGCTGATTTCAAGGCTGATTTGCATGCCTCATTTGAGATGTCTGATTTGGGGCATTTGCATCACTATTTGGGCATTTAGTTTATGCAAGTTGATGGTGGAATGGCTTTGTGTCAAACGAAATATATTGACACATTATTGCAGCGTTTTGGCCTTGAAGACTGTACGCCTATTGCCACTCCTATGGAGACATGTTTACGATTGAGTCTTCATGATGCTGGAGATGCATTTGATGCTGTTCTCTATCAGCAGGCTGTTGGATGCTTGATTTACTTATGCATTACTCGGCCAAATATTCAGTTTGTTGTCTCACAGATGAGCAGGTTTATGCATTGCCTAGGAGTCATGCATTGGAAGGCGGTTAAGCGCATCTTTCGCTATTTGAGTGGTACTCGGCTACTTGGGTTGTTTTATCCCAAGGGGGGATCACTACCGCCAGATTTGCATGCTTTTTCTGACTCAGATTGGGCTGGTTGCTATGACACTTGTGTGTCCACCAGTGGTTTTTGCTACATGCTTGGTAGCTCATGTATATCTTGGTTGAGCAAGAAGCAGCCTACTGTGGCCACTTCCAGTTGTGAGGATGAGTATAGGGCAACTTTCACAGCGACTGTTGAGTGTGTGTGGCTCAGACGCCTTATGGCTGATTTGGGTGTTGGCCAGTCTTTTGCCACCACCATCTTCACTGACAGTCAGAGCGCATTGGCAGTTGCGAGGAACCCTGTGTTCCATGCTCGCACTAAGCACATTGAGGTGCATTATCACTATGTCAGGGAGAGGTTCTCTGCTGGGGAGATCAGTTTGGCATATGTGCCCACACAGGAGAACATTGCATACCTTTTCATGAAGGCTCTGCCTAGGGAGAAGTTTGAAGCTTTCCGCAAAGCTTTGGGCTTATTTCCTTTTGTGGAGTGATTTGCACATAGCTTGGCACTTCCTTATACATGAGTGCCAGCTCCTTGTTCACCGCATCACTCCCAGGGGGGATTTGTTGATATATTTAGGTAGTGATGTGTGTGAACACACTAGGACCGCCGGGGCACTTTTTTCCCTCTTTAGGAGGTTTTTTTCCCCCGGCTTGTATATACGCCTATTGCCCTAATGGGCTACTTATCTTTGTACATTCTCTGGTAATACATTCAGTATTGTGTGTTGGTGCTCCAAGCTTCTTCTTCCTCCTTGTGCTGTTCGCGTGCTTTCGCAGACGTCTAACTCCAACAGTCTAGTGTAGAGAAGGTCGACGATAGAAAGAATTTTGGGTATTTGTAACCTTGTTTGATTGTGTACACTTTGGATTGCACATTATACATAGAGAGCATTTGGCTTTGTGCTATACATCATCATTGTATTTTTCTCTTCATAATCAATCTACAGAAGCTTTCGGTGTCTGTATTTCTCTTTCTATCCTTCTTCCTTCTCCTACAAAATCTCAAGTGCCTTTCTGCACAAGAATCCCCCAAAAAAATTTGGCATGCCCAGTGGGACCACAAGGAGGCTTGAGCATAGGAGAAGCAATAGTTGCAAAGTGTAGAAGAGTGCAAGGGTACCTACAATACTATACTGGCTTAAGAGGTAATCTTTCTTCGATTGGAATTCTGAGGAGTATGAGCAGCTCATGACCGCAACCCAGTCTCAAACCTTGAGGGCCCTTGCAAAGAAACCAGAAGGAAGGTTATTCGAAGATCAACCAGTCCACTATCATTGACATCATCAGTAAAGAATATGGAAGCCCAAGTAGACTTGGAAACTTTACTCTCTAGATTAAATATCAAATTTCCATCTTTCAAAGGATTAGCACAAGAAGACCCCGATGAACACATTAGGAGGTTTTTGGCCTTATGTAAGGCAAGGGGTCTGATGGGAAGAGAAGATGCATTTTTTATTCTTTTTCTTGCAACATTAGAAGGGTTAGCAGACAAATGGTTTAGTCAGTTTGCCAACAACCATTTCACCACATGGGACTTGATGAAGGAAGCATTTAGGACACAGTTGCAACAAGGGAACACAACTGAAAACATTGTTGAGGAGTTAGAAAATCTAAGACTAGGTCCTAGGAATACCTTTCCAAAATTTGTCACCAGAGCCAAGGCATTGATGGCTAAATTGCCAGACCCTCCCCATGACTTCTTCATCAAGAAGTGGCTAGCTAAACCACTTCCAAGATCAATACAATGTAAAATAAAGGAGTTAGTGTTATCAACAATAACAATAGAGGAGTTTATTAATACATCCACAAGATTGGAGCAAATTAGGCATCAGTATGGGGCAAGCTCTTCCAATTTATCATATCCTGCAGAACTTGAGGACCCAGTAATTTAGCTAAGGAAAGAACTTGAGAGCTTGAAAAGGAATAAACCCCACAAAGAGGAGGGAAGTGCAGTAACTTAGTTGAGGCGAGAAATTGAGGCCCTAAGCTACGAAAAGAAGAGGAAGCCGAAGCAAAAGAGTTGGCATGGCTTAGATAGGAGTTACAAGAACTCCGGGGAGGCGGCATCAGAAATGGATTATGGTGCACCATGTGCAACAACCTGGGTCATGTGGTAAGTGAGTGTCCACTTTTAAGTGTAACTTACCAGTTATGCAGGAAAGCTGGGCATGAGGCCCAGGAGTATCATTCAAGAGGGATGCCTGCACAACCATAATGGGCACAAGGAGGAGCCCAACCTCCAACTAATGTGATAGCAGCAACACCCACTCAAGGTAACAATTATAACCAATGGCCTAGGAGTAATTTTGGAAATGGGCCTAGAGGGACAATTATTTCTTTCAAGTGTGGAGAATGTGGGCACTACTAGAGTAAATGACTCTACCAAAAAATGCCCCCCTTGCAGAAATTGCCCAGAGGCCACATACCATTATACTAATTGCTGTCCTAAGAACTAGAATCTTCATGTAGGCCACACATTGAAATGATTTTTGTGTGCAAAGAAGAAGTTGTAGAACATGACAATGTGCCATCACCATCTACCAGAGTGGTGCAATTAGAAGAAATTGACTCTTTTGCTGTGCTCAATTATACATAGGTCAAGAGTCAAGGACTGATGGACTGAACAAGGACAAAGGGACATCTGAAGACAAGGACAATACTTCTGAAGATGCAAGGCAAAAAGAAGATCTCATATGTCATCACACATGCATTCAACAGAGCTCATGAGGAGTTTGATAAGAAAAATAGAGCCCATGCTCTTAAGGAATCGAAAGCTTCAAGATTACTCAAGTCCATGAAAAAGGAGGTCAGTATTTTTGATTTAATAAAGATGGATGTGAAATTCAAGTTAGAGCTTTTGTAGATAATCAATGAGGCTTCCACAACAACTTTAGTGGCAAAGACTGCTTCTATGCATAAAGATAGAATTATAGGGGAAGCCCCCCTCACATATTATAAGGGCCCTCAATTGATAGTCACTATCAGAAGACATGAGTTTCAAGGAGTTATTGTAGATGGTGGTTGTGGCATTAACTTGATGCCTGAACATACCATGAAAAAGATTGGACTACGACCTTCAAGCCTTGCCAATTTTACTGTAACATTGGCAAACCAAAGCATAATAAGGATTATGGGAGTGGTCCCTGAAGTCCGAGTCGAGATAAGAGGTACCATCTTTAAGTTGGATTTTGTTGTCTTAAGGCTGTCACAGGTAGAACGAAGTTCCCCCTGTTGATTGGGAGACCTTGGTTAAGGCATGCCAATGTGCTACATGATTGGGTTAAGGACACAATGTGGGTAAAGAAATATGGAAAAGAGTTGTAGCTGATATTTTTAGAAGAAGGACCAGACAACCAAAGATATACCAGTACCATGGAGACAATTAGTATTTGTATGGAAGAAGAATTGTTGGACAACCCAGAGGCATATATATATGAAGAAGCCAATTTATATGAAGAAGAAAACATGCTAGCTTGGCTCCAAGAAGAAGACCCATCGTCCTGCTATGGAATTTTTCCAAATCACTCAAGTAGAGATGAAGTCTATGAAGAAAAAGAGGAGCTTAATCAGGTTACTAATTCGGGTGAACCAAGCAAAAGCCATAGAAGAGAGAAGAAAAGAAAAACATTTAAGTGCAACACTAATGAAGCTACTTCAAATCCTATATCAGTGGCCACTTTGTTTTGGATACTGGTATGGATATCACCTATTATGTTAATTTTTATGGAAGTAAGGGTAGGGCTTTACAAGGATGTGGAAGGAGTACCTCCAAATCTTTGGAAACAGAGGATTCCATTGGTTGAAGATGCTGGAATAAAAAAAATGAAATTTTGTAGACTAATTCACACAGTAGGTGAAACAGAGGTACAAAAGATGGAGTGTGGGGGAGATATTATTTCAATGAAAGATTCAAGGTGGCCCTATCAAATGGTCTGTGTGCTCGAAAGGAGATAGATCAAAGGAAGTGTAGTACAACTGGAGATTATGGAGGGCAAAGAGTTTTAATTAGCCATCATATCAGGGCTCAAGGTCTATCATTAGCACAAGTGAAGATTTTTCGATCACTTGGAACTTGCAAAATCTATCTAGGTGGTACATAGCCTTCTCGTACCATTTTTTGCTTAAGTTTTATTAGTTTTTAGCCATTTTCATGCTTGTTCTTTGGGGTTTTATGCAAATTAGAATCCATTTCATTGCCCTTTGCATAAACAATTTTTTGGAATTTTTAAAGCATTTTTAGAATTTTTCATTTTTTTCTTTTTCAATGTCATTTTTCTTGATAAAATGGAGGTAAAAAGGAAGCCCCCTATGGTTTTGAGTGGGAGTTATGAATTTTTTTGAGAATTTTGTCTTTTTTTTTGGATTTTTTTTAATTTTGTTGGAGTTTATTTGGATTTTTATTTATTTTTATGGTATTGTTTAAAAGAAAGTGCTCTTGGTGGCTACTTTTTTATTATTTTTATTTATTTCCAAAAAACCTCTCTACCTCCCTCTACCCTCTATCTAATCTCTCTCTTTCCCCCCATCCCCCTCCCCCCTTCGCGGCCCCCCCTCCCCCCCACCCCGCTCCCCCACCCTGATGCTCTCTCTCCCGCACCTTCCCCCCCCCCCCCCCCCCCCTTGCGTCCCCCCCTCTCTCTGCCCCCACCCTGGCGTGCTCAATTTTTTCCAATTTTGGGTCATTTTCATGTTTTTTGACCCTGGTGGACTCAATTTCTGCATTATTTTTGCCAAAATCTAGACTTTAATTCTCTTTTTAGTCCAAAGCCACATGTTTTATGCACATTGTTCATGTGTTTTTTATTTTGCACATGGTCCACATCGTCTATTCTCACCATATTTTACCTTATGTTTCACATTTTTCCTTATATACCCTCTATAGCTTTCAAGTTTTATCATTTTGGCCCTCTCTAGAGCCCCTAATCCTACTCCCTGCCCCTCCCTTTATCTTTCTACCCAGCCCCACCCTTACCCCTCCTTACCCTATCCCTCTCAGCCCTCTCATCCCTCCCTAAACTTTCCTCCTACCCTCCATTCTCCATCATCTTCTCTTCAATGCACAATTTCCACTTTTGGTTCTTCACTGGTGCTTTTTCTTTATTGCTCTTGGGCAACTATTGAGCCCATCAAAGTCATATTGGTGAAAGTCAAAATGGTCAAAGTCAAAATAGTCAAAGTCAAAGTGGTCACATGGTCAAAGTCAAAGGGTTCAAAGTTCAGTTGTCAAGGTGCATAGGTAGTGCACAATCAATTGTTCACAATGTTTATGTTTTGCAGAAAGTGGATGCAGGTTGCAGATTGTCTTTCTGTAATTTCTCTAAGGTTCGAAGTGTTTTTAAGTGTTTGGAAGGTTCAGGTGAACCCTCCCTTAGGTACAGAGTTGAAGAATTGAAGGGCAAAGAGTGAAGTATATGAAGTGGAAACTATATGCAAAAGTGAAAGTATGGACCCCCATTTAAAATTTTGTTTTAGTCCTAAAGTCACTACAAGACAAAATAAAGAGTCATTGGCTGTACACACTTTGAGACAATCTTGGTACATCAAAGTGGGCACCAAGATACTCTATGAGTTAGGAGCATATCGAACTGACACTCAACTCAAGGCATGCATTATTCTTGGTTAGACTAAGCAAGGTGAGCATAGTCTATAGTAGGAGAGAGAAGAGCAAGAGACATGGAGTCAGTGTGCGATGCAGAGAAGCGAGTGCAAAGTGTGCAAGAAGTGTGACTTAGGTGTGTGTAGAGGAGTTCTAAGCAAGGCAATCAAGGGCCACGAGGTCCCATTGAAGTTGTGTGTGTGTTGATAGAAGGTGTCCATCCCTCCTCCCCTATTGGAAGCTTGAGTGCAAGGTGTGCACAAGTGCAAGCTCTTGGAGAAGGTGGAGGTCAAGTGCAGAGAAGGTTGGTGGTAGAAAGAATCTTGGGTATTTTGTAACCTTATTTGATTGTGTACTCTTTGGATTGCGCATTATGTAGAGAGAGCATTTGGCTTTGTGCTATACATCATCATTGTATTTTTCTCTTCATAATCAATCTACAAAAGCTTTCGATGTCTGTATTTCTCTTCTTATCCTTCTTCCTTCTCCTACAAACACTCAAGTCCATTTCTGCACAAGAATCCCCCAACAGTGAAGTATTTCAATGGTGATGCACCACAATGCACTCTCCTTCTTGAGAGCTCCACGACAATATCCTTGGAGTAGAAAACTGAGCTCCTAGGGCTGCACATGGTACTCCGCATAGAGGCAGCAGAATACGCAGGAAAAACACAGCACATAGGGAGCACGAACACATACTTCTTAGGTGTTACAAATGCGGTCGAACTTAGAGTCTGTGGTTGACCAAGCCACTATATGTTTTATTAAAGAACCTATACAAAGAAGTGTCCGGTGGCCATTTGGCCTTTCACATGGACTCTAACAGTAACAATCTACCACTAAAGGCCAATATGGCCAAAGTAACTATGGGAGAAAAATAATGAATGATAAAGAATACCTGAGTGTAAGTATACAAACTATACCTCCCACTTGATGGGCATGTTACACAGTATACAAGTGACTGTGTAAGATCATGAATCATGTTGGAAATTTAGTAGGCCCATAATTAATACCACAGGTCCAAGTTCCATAGGTTCAGGATTTACAACATAAATTTCAGCAATCTTCCAATATTGACAAAACATGAACATACCACATTTAATCATACAAATGATGAGACAAAGATAGAGAAAGATTAGATAGCATGTGTAAAGTGTTATGTAAGCCACTGCTTACTCACACTATCATATATACAAATGTTCAAAGTACAATGTGGGAGCAAAACTCTCAACCACTCTATGTGAACAAAAATAGATGGATGAGTGAATGTACAAATGTGACAAGAATATTCAGATGTATGGATAGAAATTTGAATATACATGAGATGTGTGACCTAATAGGTTGTAGAAGAGTGAATATGAGTGACAGAAAGAGGAAGGATCAGTCTAAAACTGATAATCAACAAACCCTCATCTAACCTTATGCTATGGAAGACCCTAAGTTAGACACATGTGTGAAAAGATCACATACTTACAAAATTAGCATAGAATGCTAACAAGTTTGCTATCAGAAATCCTCAAATTCATATGATCATACCTTCTCAAACACCTCATCCAAATATGCATAAAGCATATATGTACTGATTCTCTTGTACCTATGCTGAATAGGACTCCTCCTGATATGGATGCCACTTCCATATACTTCAAGTAGTACTTGTGTGCATAAAGAGAATATGTACCTGAATTCTTAACATAAGATGTAAATCTTATGTTAACCACCATCCAATGTCTTTGAAGTAAACCGAAATCTTCATGTAGAAGATAATATTCAAATACATCATGTGAATGGCCGATCCACACCACCAAGCTGCTAATAGCCTCTCCATAAGCAAGAGTGTGAGCACATTCTTCTTCTCCAAGAAGAACTCCATAGCCGCTCCTCAACATGCTCCAAGATAGGACCATGGCTGCCCCATGTGTGCTAGAGCACCACCTCTACCGAGGGACCAAGAATTAGCATTGCCAATTGGTGTGTGATGTCTAACAAAGTGACCCAAGACTCTCTTATATAGGTTTTAAAGCTCCATGTGAAAAACTCCCAAAAAAGCGCTTTATTTTAATCACATCGCTTTTCAAATTGCTTTTGCTTTATTTTAAGTGAGTTTGCTTTATTTTTAAAGTTGCTTTTAGCTAACTTTAAAAATAACTTCTTGACTTGGTTTTGCACACTTTTGACTACTTGATGAATGATCTGACAACATTTTTATGATCCTCATGCCAAGAGCTATCATATGAGGTCAAAATCCTAAATCAACAAAAAGTTAGGGTTAGGGTTTTCTCCCAAATTTGATCTCTGATGATTGCATGTCATATACCATTAGAAAGCTCTCTTCAAGCTCTACAAGATAGGCTCGTAAAAATTTTACCCATTTTTGTGCCAAAAATGACTAAGTACCAAAATTAGGGTTTCTACCCTAAATGGATTTTGGACTGATGTGACATTGTTTTCCAACAATCTCCCCTGCAATGTCATATTGGTACAAACTGAATTGGATATGTGACTTCATTCATCTGCAAACTATCATAAACTTCAAACTTGTACTCCCGAATGGACCTTCAAACCTTTTCTTCAAAAGTCTTCTTTAAAACTGAATTGGACTTTCTTCAAACTTCAAAAAACTGAACTTGCTAAATATGAATCATAATATCTGAGAAAATATGCAAACTAGATATCCAATAGTGTATACATCAAGCAATCACTTCTTGACAACATATGTAGCATAATTTGACATTGAAGCTGTTATCTCCTGTCTTCTCAAACTTGTAAACATACACTAGGATCCACATATTTGCATTTACCTTATGAAAGGTTTCTCAACGTACTTCTGCTGTGTCATGTAGATACACTAACCAAAATCAAGAACTGAATCTTGGGACTTGTGATTGACAACTCACAACTTAGTGTATTATGAGCACTGCTGGTTCATCTCTTACTGTACTCAAGTCAACTCAACTCAACTTATGAGTCTCATAAAAAAATCTATGATGTCATCATGTCCTCATCTTTGTTCAATCTATAAGTCTTGTTGATATATTTAGGTAGTGATGTGTGTGAAGACAATAGGACTGCCGGGGCACTTTTTTCCCTCTTTAGGAGGTTTTTTTCCCCCGACTTGTATATACGCCTATTGCCCTAATGGGCTACTTATCTTTGTACATTCGCTAGTAATACATTCAGTATTGTGTGTTGTGCTCCAAGCTTCTTCTTCTTCCTTCTGCTGTTCGCGTGCTTCCACAGACGTCTAACTCCAACAATTGGTATCAGAGCACGTCGTCGCTTCATCTAGGGTGCCATCGACACTCCTCCGTTTGCGATCTTCGAATCACACGAATTTTGGTGAGCATACTCAGCGTGTTTTAGAGATCAAAACGGCTTTGCTTTGTGGTGCCAAAATCACGATTTGAGCTCGTTTCGGCCTCCGAACGCAATATCGTAGTGCTTGTGCAGTCTATTTCGTCTTTTTGTGCCAAATGTATATACTAGTTTTTGTTCACCAATATAAGCATCTCAAAGTCTGGTACAGGTCTAGCAGAATTCGTCTGGGTAGTTCTGTTCAACTTTTTGAGATACAATCAATTTTCTGCATCAAGGTATTTTAGTCACCGACCATGGCTAAAAGCAGTGATGTATTCTGTATGTTGGCTATTGAGGATTAGTTGGATGCTACCAACTACGGCTTATATGATGTGACATGTGTTGGTTGCAAAAGGACTGTGGAACATTGTGCAGGGTGTCAAAAAACATCCTATCACACCTGCAACTGTTACAACTGCAGGTACTGAAGCAAAAGGTGTCGAAGATGGTGATATTCTACATGTTCCTGTTCGTGCTGCGATTTTTGCTGCACCTACTGTAGAGCAGATTCGTTGGGATGGAAGAGATGCCCATGCACATGCATTGATAGCTTTGTCTGTCAAACGTGCCATTATTCCTCACATTCGCTCTTGCAGAACAGCTAAGGATGCTTGGGATACACTTACCACATTGTACCAAGCTAGGAATGAGGCTCGTGTTGCTTACCTTCGAAAACAGTTGGAGAGTGAGCACATGAATGAAGGTGATTCTATGGATAGTTTCCTAACGAAGATCAAAGACTCGAAGGAACAATTGATTTTTGTTGATGAGGTTATACCAGATAGCTCACTTGTGCAGACCGTTCTGAATAGTCTTCTTGATTCATATCAGAGTTTTGCTTCTACTCTTCGGTTGATGATGAAAGGCAATCCAAATGCCTTGTCATTTGAAGAGTTAGTCTCTGTTCTGTTGCAGGAAGATCAGTCTAGGCAGAACAGGTCCATTATGCGTGTTGCAGATCAAGCTTTCCTGGCTAGTCAGAAGGGCAAAGGAAAATGGAGCTCTTCTACTAGTAAGCAAAAATCTGCAAATGCTGCACATTCGAAGAACCAAGACAAAGATGAGAAAAAATCACAAAAGTAGAAATTGTTTTGTAAGTACTGTAAAGGGAATGATCATATCATAAAGAACTGTCCAAAACTGGCTGCGAAAGAGGCAAAGAAGAAAGAGGTTGGAATGGTTGTTGCAAAAGCCTCTACACCAAAAACGAAGTCTGCTAATCTTGTGCAGGAAGAACAATGGGTGTTTACTACTGTCTGTAGTTTTGACCCATCTTCTCATGAGCAGTGCATGTCTGTAGTAGACTCAGATGTTTGGTATTTTGACAGTGGGGCGACCAAACATATTACCTCGCAGTGCAGTTTCTTCTCTTCACTCGAGCCTGCCCCTACAGGGGGTACTGTTACGTGCACCAACAACTCCTCTTATCCTGTTATGGGAGTTGGTAAGATCATTTTGACTACTACTGATGGTAGTTCTTTCACTTTGTCAGATGCTTTATTTGTGCCAGGGATCAAGAAGAACCTGCTATCAGTTTTTGCATTAGCCAAGATTGGCTTTGTTGTGAAATTTGTTGATGACAGGTGTATAGTTCATGATCTGTCAAATCGTGATGTGATTATTGCTTCTGGCATCTTATGTCGTGGGCTGTATAAGATCATAGACTATGAACGATCTGTAAATGATTTGGCATGTGCAGTAAATGATTCTCAGGCTATGTCAGATGCAAAGCTTTGGCATGCACACTTTGGTCATCTGAATTTCGCTAGTTTGCTATGCCTGCAGAAATCTGAAATGGTGTGCTCTTTTCCAAAACTTGAGGCACCTGGAAAACATGTTTGTGAAGGCTGTATTTTGGGCAAAATGCAGCGTTCATGCTTTCCAAAAGCTGGTTCAGTTTGGGCTACTCAGAAATTGTAGCTTGTACATAGTGATGTCTGTGGTCCTTTGCAAACACCTTCTTTTGGGAATTATCTTTACTTTGTGACTTTCATCGATGATTTTTCCAGGCATGCATGGGTATATCCATTGAAGGCAAAGTTTGAAGTGTTCATGTGCTTCAGACAGTTTTTGGTTTTGGCTGAAAATCTATCAGCATGTAAAATGGGCACCCTCCATTCTGATCGATGGGGGGAATATATGTCTTTTGATTTTAATGCATTTCTGGGTGAACGTGGGATAAAACACCAATGTACAGTGCTGTATACACCTCAATAGAATGGAGTTGTTGAACAAAAGAACAGGTCACTCATGGAGATGGCGAGGTGTATGGTCAAGAGTCAGGCTTTACCACATAGTTTCTGGCTTGAAGCTGTCATGTGTGCAACATATGTACTGAACAGGTGTCCCACTAAAGTGCTGCAGTCTATCACTCCATATGAGGCTTGGCATGATCGCAAGCCATCTGTTGCTCATCTGTGTGTTTTTGGTTGTTTGGCATATGCATTAGTGCCTGAACAACATCGCAAAAAATTGGATGATAAAGCAGTAAAATGTATTTTTGTTGGGTACAGTTCTGAAAGTAAAGGCTATCGTCTATATCATCCATAGAATAAACGCATTCTGGTTAGTCGTGATGTTGTTTTTGTGGAAGATGTTATTCAGCCATTGCTTTCATGTACTAAGGAGACATATGTTAGATCCTAAGACATGTATGATACTTTGCCGCCTCTTTTTACATGTGGACAGTCTAGTGCTGGTCCCAATGAGGCAACTTCTCAGCCTTTGTAGGTTTCATGTGATGATGCAGATCATTCCATTTCTGATGCAGATTTACATGATGCACTAGTTGATGAGAGAGCTAATATTGAGCAGGCAAAAACTATGCCAAAATGACTGGTGAAGACTTTGTGTGATAGCAAATTAGATGCACCTCTATCATATCATACTCGTTCAAGCTCTCATAGTGCCTCTTTTGCATTAGATTGCTATGCTATGGCTTCATCTAGTCTCTGTGATGAGAATGAGCCTGTTTCGTTTGATGAAGCACAAAATTCAGAAAATCGGATGGTTGCTATGCAATCTGAATATGATGCTATATTGAAGAATGGCACTTGGTCTTTATGTGACTTGCCTCCTGGCAAGAAGGCCATTGGCACTAAGTGGGTATACAAGCTAAAGCATAAACTGGATGGTACAGTTGATAGGTATAAGGCGAGGCTTGTTGCAAAGGGTTATGCACAGGAAAGAGGCATTGGTTTTGATGAAACCTTTGCACCTATATGCCGTATGACTACTGTTCGGAGGATCTGTGCACTTGCAGCTCATCATGGTCAGAATGTACATCAATTGGACAGTAAAACAACATTTCTGAATGGTGACTTGCATGAAGAAGTGTATGTTTTTCAGCCCCGTGGCTTTGTGCAGAAAGGGCATGAAAACCAGGTGTGCAGGTTAAAGAAGGCATTATATGGTTTAAAGCAAGCACCACGTGTTTGGTATGAGAAGATACATGCCTATCTGATTGCACATGGCTTTGAGAACAGTCCAACTAAAAGAACCTTATATGTTAAGCATGCTAATGATGTGTGTTGAAGCTCAAAGTCAAGGAAAAAGCATGGAAGCACATCAAAAGGTGGACACACAAGGAAAGGGAGCAAGTAGGGAGTTCCAAGAAGTGTATGTCAAATTTTCAAAAGAATCCCCTACAAAAATAGTGATTTTCATCACTAAAAACCATTGTAAATACCATTATCTATTTTTAGTAACTCCATTTTGTTCAAGCCGAGGAGTCCTCGAGCTTGAGGAGTATTAGAAGTACCATCGTACCAATTTTCATAATTTTTAGACTTCGTTTGAGCCCTCAAATAAGCCCTGGAACCTAATTTTTAACTAGGCCGGACGCTAGGTCTGGACAGGGCCAAAACTAGTCAAAAAACTATAAAAAGAGCTAGAGAGCTCATTTTTGGGGTTAGCTTGTTAGAGAATAGAACTTTTGTAAGAGAACTCTTTTTGCAATCTAAGCTTTCCATTGTTCCTCTCTTTGATCTTACTTTGTGCGCGTGTGTGTGTATGTGTGTGCATGTTTGTGTGCTTTCACTCACGCACTTGTGCCTTCACTTGCTCGTGGTCTTCATACCGGTCCTCACGTCTCCGCGGATTGACAAGTAAAGGAGGTGGTGCTTACGCTTGAGCTACACCAAATTTTGGCGCCGTTGCCGGGGAGAGAGCTTCGAGGACGAGCGTTGTGATGGTAAGATCGTAGATTTGCGACGTTGGAAGGTAAAAAAAACTGTCATTTCAGTTCATTTTCTGTTTTTTCCTCTTCCTCTTCATCATCATCATCATCTCCACCTTCTTCCATCTTCTTCTTCATAGAAAATTCTTGTTTTTTAGTGCATTTTCACCATCTTCATACCATTTTTCATGCATTATTGTGTGGGAAGGAGTTAGGAGAAGCAAGGGAGAGCAAGCACTGTGTTTTTTTTCATGATTTTCTGCTCATACGGAGCTCGCCATAGTCGGCGCTCAGAAATTTGAATTTCCCGCCAAAAAACATGATTCTGTGATGAAAATCGCGATTCTGTGAAAATTCAAATTTTTTTGAAAAATCATGATTTTCTGTTTTCCCGCCTAAAAGTTGGCTGAAAAAATCACGATTCTGTGGTCATTCTCAGAATCACGATTCTGTGATTGTGCTCAAAATCGCGATTCTCACAAATCACGATTTTCAGTCAAAAAACACGATTTTGAGAAAACACGATTCCCTACTCAAAATCGCGATTCTCAAAAAATCACGATTTTCAGTAAAAAACACGATTTCGTGAAAAAAAGGCGATTCTGTGTAATCACGATTTTTTGCTCAAAATTGCGATTTTCTAAAAACACGATTTTGTGCTCAACATCGCGATTTTCATGCCAAAAACACGATTCTGAGAAAATACGATTTTCAGCGGGCTCAAAATCGCGATTCTCACAAATCACGATTTTCAGCAAAAAACACGATTTTGTGAATCACGATTCTCTGAGTCACAATCGCGATTTTCATGTCAAAAAACACGATTCTCTAAAACACGATTCTGTGCTCAAAATCGCGATTTTCATAAACACGATTTTGTGCTCAACATCGCGATTTTCATGTCAAAAAACACGATTTTCAGAAACACGATTTTGTGATCAAAATCGCGATTTTTAGAAACACGATTTTGTGATCAAAATCGCGATTTTCAGAAACACGATTTTGTGATCAAAATCGCGATTTTCAGAAACACGATTTTGTGAAAAAATACGATTTTGTAAATCACGATTCTCTGAGTCAAAATCGCGATTTTCATAAACACGATTTTGTGCTCAACATCGCGATTTTCAGAAACACGAATTTGTGCTCAACATCGCGATTTTCAGAAACACGATTTTGTGCTCAACATCGCGATTTTCTGAGTTCACAAAATCGCGATTCTCTGAAAGTTCACAAAATCGCGATTCTCTGAAAGTTCACAAAATCGTGATTTTCTCCAAAGGTCCTGTTTGCCTGTTTTGACCCCCAAGAGCCTGAATTGGCATAACTTTTTCATCCAAAGTCCATTTTTAGAGCTCTATAGCTCGTTGGAAAGCTCGTTTCAAATCCTACACGACCTCAACTGTTTTTTTCAAGAATAACGTGTTGATTTTGAGATAGGATAATTTGAAGTTGAACCTCAAGTGGGACTATGGAACCAAGGGGACTCCAAAGAATTTTGAACCATACCAAGGGGAAAATTTGGACTCTTGACTAAAGCTTATGAACCTGAGATCTGGTAGACACTTAGGCAAGGATAAACAAAGCATTAGATCTTCTGAGGCTAGTGTCAACCATACATCCAAGTCTTGGGCACAAAAACTAAGTGGTCATCTTTTACTAAGTTCAGACACAAGTGATTCAGAAATGTCTTTTAGTATGGGAAAACCTGCAGGTGGCTCAGGGACTGCCCATCTACAAACACCAGAAGGTCCCTATAAGACACAGTTGGAATATATTCGGACCAACCAATTAGGCGCTCGCATCTATGAGGATGGTCTGAGGCGATCAGGGGTCCAACTCAAAAATCTAGATCAATCCTTTGGACTTGAACACCCGGTGGTCAAGTTCGAAGAGGGTTCATACATTGATAAGGAAGGAACCATGTATGTGGTCACCAACCTACCAGATAGGACTGATGAGTTTGGAAATGTCATTCCTGAGAATGAAATAGGAGACCTAGAACAAGGAAATGTAGGACAAGGACCCCAGACTCCTAGAGGTAAGTCAGTTTTGACCCGAGTGATCACTCCAGACTGGATCCCTCAAGATAACAAAAGCATAGAACTATTTTTGAATAGAGAAACAGAGGAAGCCTTTTGGAGATTCAAGCCAGATCAACCTAGCCAATTGGGCATAGTCATCATCTACGAGTTCAAGGATCGAGAGATACCAGGCAAAGTTGTCTACCTGGATAACACATCAGAGAAAATTTTCTTGGTAACAGAACATGATAGACATGCATATACTTGGAAGAATGAATTGATTTTCCCCCCACCAAGATCCAATGTTTCCCATGGCCTCCAAGGAGTAGGATCATCCCACGCTCATGAAGCCCAGAGAGAAAGAACTAGAGAGAGACCTGAGGTAAGTTTTGCACACACCGTGGGCAGGAATAGATCAGGATTTGAAAATGAAAGACCTGAAAGAGAGAGACATCAAGCACATAGGCAAAAAAGAGATGAACATGATTTTCCATTGCCTAGACCCCGAGAGCACCCAAGAACCCTTAGACCCACTCAAGTGATCAAGGCAATGAAGAATTATTTTGACGGGTCAGGAGATCCTTATGATCATGTGGCCGAGTTCAAACAAGTGTTAAGAGCTGAACAGGTTGAGGATTTATTCACCCAATACGAGGCATTTGGTTTGACTCTCAAGGGCACTGCCTTGGCTTGGTTTCAACCATTGAGTAGTCGCAACTATCGTGATATAGGTCAACTGCTAGACGAATTCATTGTAGAATTTTCCAAGAGTGGTATCAGGCATAACACATCATCCTTGATCCACAGTTTCAAGCAGACACCCCAAGAAACAGTGCGACTAACAGGTAGAAGGTTCAGACAGTACCTAGAAAGATGCCCTGCTCCCGAGTTACCCACACCAGCCAAACAAGTGGCTTTGTTCTTAGATGGCTTACTGAGCACAAAGTTAAGATCATATGTATATTTGAAAGAGCCTAGATCCATAGAAGAGTGCGTGCGGACATGCATTGACATAGAAGATAACTTGGGTGAGGAGTTAGGATTATCCAAACTCTATAAGGATTCAGATAGCTCTACTAGTCATACTTCAAAAATCTCCACGGAAATAGAGGAGATAGCTGAGCAAGTTGCCAAGAAGCTGGGAGTCCAAAATAAACAAACACAGAGAGTCACTCTAGTGAATCGGTGTTATACTTGTGGGGGTGACCACATGGCTAATGTATGCCCAATGCAAAACCAAAACAGTAGAGAAAGGAATGCTCCATATTGCACTATTGAGAGAAAATACACAAACCACACGGCTCAAGATTGTCCCTACAATAGGCAGGCTGTTAGACAGAATTATCAGCAACCTTACCCACAAGGTAGGTATCAGAACCAATACCAACAGCCATATTATAGACCACAACAGCAATATCAGGTACCATATAGGCCACAACCTGTCTTGGGAAACCAACCACCAGCTCCAGCCAACGTGATTCCAGTCAAATATGCTGTGGGAGAGGAAAATCCAAATAGTGCATTGGTGTCCCTAACCCCATTGATACCAGATAATGATTCTCATGCTCATAGTTCAGACTACTCCCATGAAGGTAGTCAACATGCGTATTACACAGAGTCACCTGAACATTGTGAGATTTACTCGTATCAATATGAGGCACCACCTATGGAGCAAAATTGGGAGCCAGAATACTCCAATGTCATGTACACAAATCCTAACCCTAGGCCCCAATTGAGACAAATGAGACCACAAGCCCCTAGAGGATCTTGTTTTAGATGTCAAGGTGATCATTTCATTCGTGACTGTCCCCACCCATCATCTTCGAGTCAAGGACAGGCTATCACAATACAGGCTTTTTGCCCTGATTGTGGCAAAGACCATCTCCCTAGAGATTGTCCAAGAAACCCCTCCAGCGCACCCAAGATTACACCCATTAATGTGGTAGGCTTAGTGGCGGATTCAAGTTCAAGTAGCAGTAATGTGGCACCTATACAGGCAGTTACTAGGGCACAAGCATTAAAACAAGATAAACCAGGAGAGCAATCGGAGTCGAGTGAATCAGGAGAGCCTAGTAAGAGGAAAACAAGAACATGGAAGGATACCAGAGAAAAGGCCAATCGTAAGTGGAATAAAAAGTTATCGGAACTAGAAGAAAGCTTGAAAGACGCAAAAACAAAAATAGAAGACATTGCATCTCAAAACCCCTCGCATGCCGAAACTCCATCCATTCCACCTCATCGCACCCCACCACCCATTGTAAATAGACCGCAACCAGGGTTTGTTCTTGCAGATCCAACCCCAGAAGGCTTGGACATGATGTTCAAGGCCTACCAGGCTCGACTTCAAGAAGGGCCTACAGCTGCAAACCTAGACAAGAGTTACCCTAGAGCGGACTTAGAGATTGAACGGATGAAAATGTGCATGAAAATGGTAGAACAAGCTCAAGCTATACTTGAGACTAGTCAAAAGTTCAATCAGACAAACTCTGTCAAAGGGGATTTGCATTTCCAGGGCTTACTAGAAAGATTAGAGCAATTGGTAAACAAACCACAAGTTTCTTTACCTCCACAGGCTCAACCAGTTATTGAGAGAAGAAGCTCACCACCAAGGGGAGCTTATGTTCCTAATTCCACAGATGCTGGAATACCTCCTTCAATTCAACAGTACTCTCAAGAGTTCTTGTGGGAAATACAAGAAGATAAATGGGCCAAGGAGAAGGGTAATTCGCCTCCTATTCCTGAGATTGATGATCTTCATGATCAATTTCCCCAAGACATTCCATCTATTTACGGAGATGAAGCAGAACAACAAGAGGACGAAAGGTTAGATTTTGAATCTAATACCTTAGAAGAACTGCCTCAATTTCCAGGCCCATGGGAATCTGAATCTCTCTAGATTAGAGCTCCCACAATACTGGTAAGAAATGAAGACTCAGTGGTTCCAAGGAACACTGATGTCGTGAAGAACACTAAGGTTCAGTGTCATCTCACTGTAGAAGAGCTGCTCAAAGCAAAACCTGAGCTTTGGAATCATGTGAAGGATCAGGTTCCAGAACTTGATTCCAACATGCCAAAAGCAGGCTCCAAGCAAAGGGTACCAGAGATACCTCTAGACAAAATAGGGGACATGTGTGAGGGTGAAGAAGGTAATACTTATCTTCCAATCACCTACCAAGGTTACACAACCAAAGCAATCATAGATTCAGGTGCTGGTGTTGCCATTGCGACCACCTCCTTGTGGAAGCAATGGGGAAAACCCACATTAAGACCAACTAGAATGAAGCTTCAAATGGCTGATGGTCATTTTGAAAGACCTCTAGGATTGCTAGAAGGGATCACTCTAACCACTTGTGGTGTAGAGTTTGAGCACACATTTGCTATATGTGACTTTGAGAAAAATAATGTCTATGAGATGATCCTAGGAAGACCCTTCCTACGACAATTGCAAATAGTACAGGATTGGGGAACTAACTCCTTGTACTTACAGCACTTAGGGGTCACCACCAAGGTCAATTTGAAGGATTACACCTTCAGAGATGTACCACCCCTACAGTGGAATTCTATCCACAAAGCGAAAGAAGATTCCATCTCTGTGCATTCTGAAAGTTCACCTGATCCATCATGGCTGCATGAAGATACTCATTTGTGGATGTGCAAGGTCGCAAAGGAAGAGGAAAAACGTTTAAAGGCAAGAGAAGAAGGAACTTCGCTAGGAGATAGACCAGTTAGGGACCCAGCCTACACACCGATGATCTTTCCAGATGAGGAGTTTGAGCCTCATGGCTGGCCAGAAATCTTAGCCACCATGGACATTGATGTCAATGAGGAACAGTGGACACCTCATTGTGATGAGGAGGGTTATGATATCTCAGTTTTCATGTGTCAACCCTTGCTAGAAGAATGTGACCCTAGTGATGTCATAGAAGAAGAAGAGAATGACGATGATCTGGAGTCTATTGTGATGGATAGTTGCTTTAACTCAGAGCAGCACTATCTAGAAGATATAGGAGTGTTCACCCAGAAAGAAGAAGAACCTCTCACAAGTATTAAAACAGTAAACTCAAAGGATGGAAGTGAGAGTAGTCAAAAGAAAAAGAAAAGAAAAGCAGTGAAACAAGAAGAGGAGGAATCATTGTTTGAAGTACCAAAAAACTTCAAGAAATATGAAGTTGACGACCGCAAAATTTTGGTACGAATGCCTAAGAGAGAGGCCATCATAGGAGAATCATATGATAATAAAGAAAAGACCAAGAAGATTGTAGTGACCATTGAAGAGAACGAAGAGAGATGCACATATATAGGAGATGACCTAAGTGCAAGAGAAGAAATGGAGCTCATAGCTCTATTAAGGGAATATAGGGATGTGTTTGCATGGCACTATAGAGACTTGAAAGGGGTAGATCCAAGAATTTGCTCTCATACTATCCCCATGACTGCTGATGCTAAGCCCACCAAACAGAAGCCCTACACATATAATGATACCTATGCAGCCAAAATAAAAGAAGAAATTGATAGGTTGATTGAAGCTGGATTCATCTATGAGATTGAGCATACCGAATGGGTGTCCCCCATTGTTGTGGTACCCAAGAAGAACGGGAAGTTGCGAGTGTGTATTAACCTTAAAAAAGTTAATGCCACTACGATTAGAGATAGTTATCCACTTCCAATCACAGAACACCTATTGGAGCGTGTTGCAGGCAAGGAAGTTTATAGCTTCCTTGATGGATTTTCAGGTTACAATCAAGTAGCCATTGCCCCAGAAGATCAACACAAAACAGCTTTTGCTACAGAGTGGGGAATCTTTGCATTTCGTGTGATGCCATTTGGGCTCACCAATGCACCTGCAACATTCCAAAGGCTCATGTGTCATGTCTTCAAAGAGTTCTTGCGAAAGAGCTTATAAGTGTATGTGGATGATTTATGTGCTCATTCCCAAGAAAGAAGGTTTCACATCCCTGAGCTTAGACAAATCTTCAACAAGTGTAGAGAATATCGAGTGTGTCTGAACCCAGAAAAGTGTGTGTTTATGGTGCGTCAAGGTAAAATCTTAGGTCATATTGTTTCTAAGAATGGAACCTCAACAGATGAAGATAAGGTACGAGCCATAGCGGAGCTACCAAGGCCAAGGAATATTAAAGAGGTACAAGCCTTTATGGGCCATTGTGGATACTACCGTAGGTTTATCCACATGTACGCGATCATAGCTAGACCCCTTTATGCCTTGTTGTCTAATTTTGAGTGGAACGACGAATGCGAGAATTCTTTCAACGAACTGAAGAAACGTTTGTGCACGGCACCAATACTCACCACTCCTGATTGGAATAAACCATTCCATGTCCATGTGGATGCATCCAATCATGCCATAGGATGTGTGCTAGCACAACCCACAAGTGAAGGAAACTTAGATTTGCCCATAGCATATGCTAGTAGACAGCTCACTGCAGCTGAACGGAACTATACCACAACTGAGCGAGAGGGCTTAGGCATGGTATATGCTGTGAAGAAGTTTAGACACTATTTATTGGCCAACAAGTTCAAGTTTTTCACTGATCATCAAGCTTTGTTATATTTGGTCAATAAACCTTGCAATACTGGACGCTTGGTAAGATGGTTCCTCTTACTAATGGAATATGACTTTGAAGTTGTTGTCAGGAAAGGTAGAACCCACCTTCGGGCAGATCACCTTTCTCGCATCACTTCAAGAGAGTCACCGCAAGGAGTGTCTGATGAATTACCCGATGCTTATCTGTTCAATTTAGAAGTTGTTCCTAAATGGGCAAATAAGTTGGTACCAGTCCTAACCTTTGGCCCTGCAAATAAGAATGTGAAAACATCACAAGAAGAAATTGTAAAATCACAAAAATATCACATATTAGCAGGAAGCATGTACAAACAAGATACTGAGGGTGTATTAGCTTGTTGTGTGGAGGATGATGAACATAGTAGTTGGTTGCAACAAGCCCATGAAGGAATGATAGGAAATCACTATTCTAAACAACGAACATTGCAGAATCTAAAGCGTTTAGGAGTGTATTGGCCTAGCATGGACAAAGAAATACATGAGTGGATTAAGAATTGTCCAAGGTGCAGAGAGAGACCCCCAGTGGAGCATGCGACCCTTTATCAAGTGTCATTAATTCCAGATTGGAGTGCTCCATTGGTAGAGTTTATGAGATCGGGAAGATTACCCAAAGAGGCTAGTCTAGCAAGAAGACGAAGCATGGAGCAAGAGGCTCAAGGCTATGCCTTAGTAGGGGACAACCTATACCGAAGAGGCAAAGATGGTTACTTAAGACTATGCGTTCATGAATCAGACTATTTAAAGGTCTTAGAGACTGCACACAGCGGTGTTGCAGGTGGACATTTTGGTCCTGACCGAGTGATCAAGACCATTCTATTCTCAGGACTTTGGTGGCCCACTCTTCATATGGACGCACATACCTATGTGAAGAAATGTGACACATGCCAATGTGCACAATATCCAGTGAGAAAAGACGAGATGCCCTTGAGGCCAATGATGGGAGGACGTGCATTTTCGAAGTGGGGCATAGACTTCATAGGTCCTATTAACCCCCCAGCTAGAAACTCCCATGCAGAGTACATCATTGTAGCCACAGATTACCTTACAAAGTGGGTAGAAGTCAAAGCCACAACAAAGAATGATGCTCAGACTACGGCTAAGTTCTTATTCGAGAATGTGTTCACGAGATATGGACTACCAATAGAGTTGGTGAGCGATAGAGGCACACACTTCTTGAATGAAGTCATTGAAAATCTTCTCCAAGAATTCTTGGTGATACATAAGAAATCTGCCCCCTATCACCCACAAGCCAACGGACAAGCCGAGAGTACCAATAAGATCCTCTGTAACGTATTGACAAAACTGGTAAATGATAAACGCTCTGATTGGGACAAACAACTTCATCATGCTGTTTGGGCTTATCGAGTTGCCTACAAAACGGTACTCAACGCCACCCCATTTCAGATGGT
The DNA here is from genome assembly GCA_020310875.1 of Ceratopteris richardii. Taxonomy (NCBI): domain Eukaryota; kingdom Viridiplantae; phylum Streptophyta; class Polypodiopsida; order Polypodiales; family Pteridaceae; genus Ceratopteris; species Ceratopteris richardii. Next base: position 125,339,045 of record CM035440.1, on the reverse strand, counting down.
CTTCGGATAGAACGCTATGCTACCATTAGATTTCTTAATCCCTGCCTTAAAAGTAGCACAAGAGTATGAGTGGAATGGGCATGAATTGTCCTCTAGGATCTTTGATCTCGAACGCTTGGGTGAGACGAGGCTATGAGCGGCAGCAGGCATCTACGCTGCAAAGAAGAGGCAAAAGGCATACTTTGATGCACACATCAAGGATAAGGGATTGAAAGAGGGAGATCTAGTGTTGGTATACACACTAAAACAACATGCCCGTAAGTTGGAAAAAAGAGGATACGGACCCATGATCATTAATAGAATTTCCACTAGTGGTGCAGTTCAGTTGGCCACTCTAGAAGGAGATATCTTGCCAAACTATATTAGTGGCTGTAGAGTCAAGCTATATCAAGAACCTCTTACTGAGGATATGCTAATGAGACTCAACACTGCTAAGAAGCGAAAAGATGAAGAGTTAAGAGTGAGAGAAGAAGCACAGGTAGAGGCCAGAGAGCGTATTAGGCGAAATAAGTTAAGGCGATTAGGCTTAGAAGTCAACTCAAAAGCCCCAAAATATCACATGGATATGTGTCAAAAGTCAGGCATAGCGACTTCTCAGGTCATTGACCGAAGATCCTTTGTGACCATAGAGATAGGACAAGGGAAGGGTGCAAGGACGGTGAAAGCATTGATTGACTCAGGTGCAGCAAGTAGTGCAGTTAGACTTTCCTACTGCCAAGACTTGGGGTTGAATATCAATCCCATAGAAGCTTATCTCATAGGATTGGGAGGTGTGGAAACCCCTTGTCTGGGCAAGGTGGAACTTCCCATCTACCTTCAAGATGTTCCAATGAAAGTCAAAGCGCTAGTATGTCAAGATGAGAACCTTACAGAACCACTTGTCTTGGGTCAAGATTGGATCTATGACCATGCAGTTAACTTAAACCTAAGAAGTCAAATTCTTCAAGTTTGGGTACATGAACAATGCATTACATTAGAATTAGAGAACTGCATGCTCCTAAATCATGGCACCACACACTCTCTTAGTTCTTCCAAGACTAATCATATGAAAGAAGATGTTGTATGTGTCAAAAGCTCTATGATGCAGAAGGAGTCAATTGTGGAAGACCAGGTTCGAAGACGAGTGGATCTTTCTTCTTCTCCAAAGAATCAAGTAGCCATAGTAGTGAGTCCACCACACAAGCAAACACAACCGTTCACGACAACTACTACATCAAATAGAAAGACACCATTCGATAAAAAAGCAGTTCCGAGCATGAAGCAGATATGGGTACGCAAAGGAGTGCAACCACCAGCCTTGCCCCCACAAATCCCATCCATGCACACCAACTAGGACAGAAGACGAAGGAAGCAGCTCAGACAAGCTCAATCACAAGGTATCCAACAAGTTTGGGTGCCTAAGAAGTTAGCTGCAGCTCAACAAGGGCAATTACAGATGTGGGTACCTAAGAAGCTCCTACATCCACAACAACCTTTGTTCTCCCACATGCAAAAGGTTTCAACAAAGAAGCCAAAAAGAGAAAAGGGTAAGAACCACGTACAGAGACCAAAGGAAGATCAAATCAGCTCTTCAACATTAGTAGGAAGACATGCAAAAAGGATATGGGTTTGGAAGCCAAAAGTGCAAGTAGCCTCCACCGAACCAAAGCGTCAACCACACTGGATACCACAGTTCAGAAAGCATCCAAAGAGAAAGACGCCTGAAGTGACCTCTACAGTGCCAAATGATGTTCTAAAATGGACTCCAATAAGGAGGATTACATCAGTTCGAGACTCAATGGATACCTCCACCAAGGTCGGCATCAACCTCCGCAAATAACATCGAAAGCCTCGAACGAGCAACAACCATGTGCTCCTTGCACAACCCTGTCTTTTGCACCATTCAGGTCATGCATTTCCAAAGTATGCATTAATATAGGGCCACATTACACGGCCGTGCATAGACACACTTGAGAATCCCATGCACAAGAGCACAGTGACATATGTCAAACATTTCTATTGATACTAACTTTTGTGTTCTTGTTTTGTGAATCCTTTTCCTCAAAAAAAAAAAAAAAAGGGGGAGAAAGAAAAGTGGGAGAGAGCTTGTTCCCAGGTTTGGCTTATGAAACATGAATGAGTCATGCTTAGTTGAAGGTGGAACTGTTGCTTACTAGGCATTTATCAATTTGGACAGAAGTGTGTCTCGGCCAGCAGTGAGATTATTGCTGCCTTATCTGGTAGATGACAAGCATTTGGCATGAACATGGCATCTACAACTATGATTTTCTCTTACCATGGTAGGAATGAAGAGCTTGAAGGTCCGCAACTTGAGTGATGCTTAACTACTTCATGTACCAGAGCATCCAAGGAGATATCTGCAAAAGGTAGTTCTGGAGGAGAAGACTCCTGCATATGGTGAGCTAAAGAGAATATGTGAAACTCAGCTTGGTGTAGTTACCCGATGTTGCTTGCCAAGGAATATAAAGCAATTCAATTCTCAGTATTTGACAAATGTTGCTTTGAAAAGAGGAGAGAGGATCCACCACTCAAAAGATCTCATCAGTGGACAATCAACATGGACATTCATCAACAATGTTCCATCCCAAAGGCCGAGTGTACAACACGAAGAGACAAACATCCATCAACCTTCTCCATGGTAAGTATCTTTACTCTGGAAACACCATAACCATGATAGTTTAGGAAACCTCTTCGTCAGCATACCCTTGAGCACTTAGCTCAAGACCCGCAATTTTTGCACCATACTTCTTCCAATGCATTTCCCAAGTAAGCATGCGTAGGGCTACATTACAAGGCCGTGCACAAGGCACATACTTTTTTCAACCCAGGCACGAACACACTTACCCATCATTCATTATGGGTTATGAGTAGTTGGCATGACTGCTCTCAACATCATCTTTGGAAGAGCTAGCGGACGTCATGGGAACAACATCCATATCTCGGAAGCAAATTGAAGCCAGTAGTTGCTCCAAATCACTCTTGACAACCTCTTTTGAGCAACTTGCAGTTTTGAAAGCTCACAACGACACATTCTTGCTGGAATCCAAGGAACCAGCTCATACAACGGATGGACACCACCTCTCAAAACACTACATAGAACAGCCCTTCCAACAAGGGTCTGTCAGGGACGACAGACTCGAGAGGGGGGGGAGTGTTGAAGCTCAAAGTCAAGGACAAAGCATGGAAGCACATCAAAAGGTGGACACACAAGGAAAGGGAGCAAGTAGGGAGCTCCAAGAAGTGTATGTCAAATTTTCAGAAGAATCCCCTACAAAAATAGTGATTTTCATCACTAAAAACCATTGTAAATACCATTATCTATTTTTAGTAACTCCATTTTGTTCAAGCCGAGGAGTCCTCGAGCTTGAGGAGTATTAGAAGTACCATCGTACCAGTTTTCATAATTTTTAGACTTCGTTTGAGCCCTCAAATAAGCCCTGGAACCTAATTTTTAACTAGGCCGGACACTAGGTCTGGACAGGGCCAAAACTAGTCAAAAAACTATAAAAAGAGCTAGAGAGCTCATTTTTGGGGTTAGCTTGTTAGAGAATAGAACTTTTGTAAGAGAACTCTTTTTGCAATCTAAGCTTTCCATTGTTCCTCTCTTTGATCTTACTTTGTGCGCGTGTGTGTGTATGTGTGTGCATGTTTGTGTGCTTTCACTCACGCACTTGTGCCTTCACTTGCTCGTGGTCTTCATACCGGTCCTCACGTCTCCGCGGATTGACAAGTAAAGGAGGTGGTGCTTACACTTGAGCTACAATGTGCTTCTGAACATTGTTGTCTAAGTTGATGACATGCTGCTCACTGGTCCTATTGAGAAGCATATTGCTAATTTTAAGGCTGATTTGCATGCCTCATTTGAGATGTCTGATTTGGGGTATTTGCATCACTATTTGGGCATTCAGTTTATGCAAGTTGATGGTGGAATGGCATTGTGTCAAACAAAATATATTGACACATTATTGTAGTGTTTTGGCCTTGAAGACTGTAATCCTATTGCCACTCCTATGGAGACAGGTTTACGATTGAGTCTTCATGATGCTGGAGATGCATTTGATGTTGTTCTCTATCAGTAGGCTATTGGATTCTTGATTTACTTATGCATTACTTGGCCAGATATTCAGTTTGCTGTCTCACAAATGAGCAGGTCTATGCATTGCCCAAGAGTCAAGCATTGGTAGGCAGTTAAGCACATCTTTCGCTATTTGAGTGGTACTTGGCTACTTGGGTTGTTTTATCCCAAGGGGGGATCACTACCGCCAAATTTGCATGCATTTTCTTACACTGATTGGGCTGGTTGCTATGACACTCGTGTGTCCACTAGTGGCTTTTGCTTCATGCTTGGTAGCTGTTGGCATACAAAGCAATAAAGGAGTCATGCACAATACGGCAACAAGGCCAGATCATTTTTTCCCATAGATTATGTACAACCCAAGTGATTTTAATCACTACACAAACATTGTAAATCCCGTTTTTGGTAGATTAGACTCCATTTTGTGCAAGCCGAGGAGTCCTCGAGCTTGAGGAGTATTAGAAGTACCATCGTACCAAATTTCATAATTTTTAGACTTCGTTTGAGCCCTCAAATAAGCCCTGGAACCTAATTTTTAACTAGGCCGGACACTGGGTCTGGACAGGGCCAAAAGCTAGTCAAAAACTATAAAAAGAGCTAGAGAGCTCATTTTTGAGGTTAGATTGTAATTGAAACGAACTTGTAAGAGCTTGTGAAAGTAATCTAAAGCACTCCATTGATTCTCTCTCTTTGTCTTGCCGTGTGTGCGCGTGTGTGTGTATGTGTGTGCATGCTTGTGTGCTTCTCACTCACGCACTTGTGCCGCCACTTGCTCGAGGTCTTCATACCATCCTCACGTCTTCCCGGATTGACATTAAAGGAGGTGCTACTCATCATTGAGCTACACCAAATTTTGGCGCCGTTGCCGGGGATCGAGCTTTGAGGACGAGCATGTGATGGTAAGACGTAGAGTTGACGCGTTGGAGTGGTAGGTATTTTCTTCACTCTCATCGAATTTCTTTTACTTTCTTCACCATCTTCATCACCATCATCATCATTCCCATCTCCCACCTCCATCTCCATCATCGCAAAAATTTCAGTTTTTGACTATATCCCCATCTCCACCTCATTTCCCTCATTTCACTTGTGAGAGAGAGCGAGAGAGCGAATTTGCATGCGCTGTTTTTGCATGTTTCTTGAGCTATTTTGCAGGTTTTTTGCTGTACCATCATCCCCAGCAGTGTGCGCAGGTACGACAGGCTCTGCACAGTTCCCGAGACGACGATCTCTGTCTATCGCGACAGACAGAAAATCTTAACATTTTGTGAATGCATGAGTAGCACTGTAACCTACACCTTGAGGGCATTCTAGATCACTAGAAGTTTTTCAAAAATTTGCGTTTTTTCTGTCTATCGCAACAGACACCGTCTATCGCGACAGACACTGTCTATCGCGACAGATACCGTCTATCGCGACAGACACCGTCTATCGCGACAGACAGAAATCCGCGACAGACAGCGTCTATCGCGACAGACACCGTCTATCGCGACAGACAGGAATCCGCGACAGATACCGTCTATCGCGACAGACACCGTCTATCGCGACAGACAGAAATCCGCGACAGACACCGTCTATCGCGACAGACACCGTCTATCGCGACAGACAGAAATCCGCGACAGACACCGTCTATCGCGACAGACACCGTCTATCGCGATAGACAGAAATCCGCGACAGACACCGTCTATCGCGACAGACACCGTCTATCGCGACAGACAGAAATCCGCGACAGACACTGTCTATCGCGACAGACACCGTCTATCGCGACACACAGAAATCCACGATAGACACCGTCTATCGCGACAGACACCGTCTATCGCGACAGACAGAAATCCACGATAGACACCGTCTATCGCGACAGACACCGTCTATCGCGACAGACAGAAATCCACGATAGATACCGTCTATCGCGACAGACACCGTCTATCGCGACAGACAGAATTTCACGATAGACACCGTCTATCGCGACAGACAGCCCCCACGATAGATTGTGTCTATCGCGACAGACACCGTCTATCGCGACAGACAGCCCCCACGATAGATTGTGTCTATCGCGACAGACACCGTCTATCGCGATAGACAGGCATTTTCGGCAAAAAATTAAGGAGTGAATTTTTGGAAATTTAGGCTAAATTTTGGGCATATTTGCACTTTCATGTACTCATCTACTTACGAAGGCCTTAGAAAATGCATTAAAACCCCCGAAAGGTTCTGTTTGTCTAGTTAACCCCCTAAACCCTGAACGGTCATAACTTTTTCATACGAAATCCATTTTCTGAGCTCTAGGGCTTGTCGGAAAGCTCGTGACATATACTACACGCCCTCAACTGTTTTTTATAAGAATAACGTGTTGATTTTCAGATAGGATATTTGGAAGTTGACACACTGAGGGGTAGGAACACCAAGGGAGCTCTAGAGTAAATTTCTAACAATGCAAAAGGGGGAACAAGGGTCATTAAAAAAGTGTCTGAAATAAATTGTCTGTCAATTGAAAGGTCTACTTGGAGCTAATCTTGGGATTTATGCAGGCCTATTGAGAAGCAATTGAGAGTATCCAAGCACGGGTGTGGCACACGCTTGAGAATCAACTTCTCGAGCACTAAAGAGCAAGGTTCGGCAAGAAAGGTCGGAATATTCTCAACTCCTCTTCGTCAATTCCTAGCTTAGGCTAAGAACGATTAGAAGTAGGAGTAAGTCAGGGCGACGATAGGCCACTATCAAGTTGAAGACTACCTAAAAACTCAAGTTCAAGCTAAAAACTTAATCTCTGTACTGTCGACAACATAAAGGAAAGAACCTAACATGGAACGATCAACCTGAAAGTACGAAGAACATTCAAGTATTCCGGACGACGTAATAGCAGACAAGACTTTAAACACGAGAAATAACTAAAAAGAATCAAGTGACTGGTACCCATTGATCGACAACGAGGTTGTACTCTGGGCAAAGAATTGGGCTACTTAGATAGGCATATGAACCTTAGATCAGGACGACACCTAGTAAGAGAGAGACAAAGCCTTAGATCTTCAGAGGCTAGTGTCAACCACACTGCTAGGTCCTGGGCCCAGCAGTTGAGCCACCAATCGAACTACCCTAGCTCTGAGACCAGTGAGTCAGAGATGTCTCAAGGCATGGACAGACCTACGGGAAGTTCAGGAGTGCCTTACTTGTACAGGGTAGAAGGCCCTTACAAAACACAGTTGGAATACCTTAGGACCAACCGATTAGGTGCGAGCATCTATGAGGACGGCCTAGGAAGATCTGTGGTCCAGATTAAAAACCCTGATCAATCCATTGGACTAGAACACCCAGCTGTCAAGTTTGAAAATGGTGCATACCTGGACAAAGAAGGAACTATATATGTAGTCACTAGTCATCCTGATAGGACAGATGACTTTGGGAATGTAATCGCAGAAGCGGACTTAGGTGACCTGGAACAAGGGAACATGGGTGCGGAACCTAGAACCCCTCGAGGTAAATCAGTTCTCACTAGGATTATCACGCCTGAGTGGATCCCCCAAGATAACAAGTGCATAGATTTGCTTCTCAATCGAGAAACGGACGAAGCCTTCTGGAGGTATAAACCGGATCACCCAACTGACATAGGAACAATCATGATCTATGAGTTTAAGGATCCAGATAGCCCAGGTAGAGTGACCTACTTAGACCACACGTCAGAGAGGATTTTTGTGGTGACAGAAAATGATAGGCATGCTTACACTTGGAAGGGCGAATTCATTTTCCCCCAACCAAGATCAAATGTAGCCTATGGTCACCCTGGAGCTGGAACATCCCAGGCTCATGGTATGCAAAGAGACAGAAGTAAAGATAGACCAGAGGTAAGTTTTGCCAATCCAGTGGGCAGAGAAAGAACGAGAACGGAGACGAATAGGGTAGAACCTGAGATGCATAGAGCCCACAGGAACCAAAGAAATGTAGATGGATTCCCTCTGCCGAGGCCTAGAGAGCACACAAGAACTTTGAGACCCACCCAGCTAGTTAAGTCCATGAAGAATTACTTTGACGGCACAGGAGATCCCTATGATCATGTGGCAGAGTTCAAGCAAGTCTTGAGAGCTGAACAAGTGGAGGATCTGTTCACGCAGTACAATGCCTTCGGTCTAACCCTTAGGAACACAGCACTTACGTGGTTTCAGCCATTAGATGAACGCCAGTTCAGGAGCATAGATCAACTCCTAGAGGCATTCATTATAGAGTTCTCTAAGAGCGGCATAAGACACACCTCCTCACTGATTCACAGCTTCAAGCAAACCCCTCAAGAGACTGTGAGACTTGCGGGAAGAAGATTTAGACAATATCTTGAAAGGTGCCCTATTTCGGAGCTACCCACATCTGCTAAACAAGTAGCCTTATTTCTTGACGGATTGCTGAGCCCAAAATTGAGATCCTATGTGTATCTGAAAGACCCTAGGACTATAGAAGAATGTGTACGTATGTGCATTGACATTGAAGATAACCTAGGAGAAGAGCTAGAGTTGTCCAAAATTTACAAAGATTCAGATAGTGCATCTAGTCAATCTTCCACACAAGCCACATCAATTGAAGAACTTGCCGAAAAAGTAGCTCAGAAACTAGGTGTAACTAGCAAACAAATCCCAAGGTTTGCCCCTGTGAAAAGGTGCTATACATGCGGTGGTGACCATATGGCGAACGTCTGTCCCATTATGGCTCAACCCCAAGTAAACCCTAGTAGCCAGTACTGCACCATAGAACGGAGATACACCAATCACACCGCACAAGACTACCCATACAACAAGCAGGCAGTTAGGCAACCCTATCCGCAACCCTACCAACAAGGCAGATACCAGAACCAAAATCCACCACCACAATATGCTAGACCCCAACAAACCTACCAACCACAGTATCAGGCCCAACAAAGGCCTCAGCCTGTGCTAGCACAACAACCCCCTGCCCCAGCTAATGTGATTCCGGTAAAGTATACGGCTGCAGAAGAGAACCTGAATAGAGCTATAGTCCCTGTAACATCCTTGATCTCTGAAAATGACCCAAGTGACCATAGCTTTGATTCTACCCATGTGGATAGCCCCCAGGCTTACCACATGCAGTCCCCAGAACATGGAGAGTCCTACTATGGTGAAGAGTCGAACGAACCTAGTTGGGAGTCAGATTACACGAACATCATGTATACAAACCCCAACCCTAGACCTCAACCTAGGCAAGTACGACCACCATTTCCTAGAGGACCGTGCTACAGATGCCAAGGAGATCACCTCATTCGTGATTGTCCCTTGCCTCCACCTACGCAAACCCAGTCGGTGACGATCCAAGGCTTCTGCCAAGATTGCGGAAAAGAGCATCTCTTACGAGATTGCCCAAAGAACCCCAATAGCATGCCAAAAATCACCCCTATCAACGTTGTTGGGTTAGTGGTAGACTCCTCAGGAAGCGTCACTTCCACTGCACCAGTACAGGTAGTCACTAGGGCTCAGGCATTGCAGCAAAACCAAGGGGTAGGCCAGGAAAAGAGCCTAGATGCTAGCGATACTGAGAGCCAAAATAAAAAGAGAACAAGAGCTTGGAAAGATAGCCGCGAACGCATGAAAAGGCAATGGGCAAAGAAGATGAGTGAACTTGAGGAAAGTCTACGAGAAACCAAGGCTAAAATCATAGAGATCACGTCTCAACCGCACTCTCACACATTCCCACCGCTACCATCCCCATCACCCTCCATCCCTTCACCCTCTAAGACAGCCCACGCAACCCACCCACCACCCCAAACAGGATCAGTATTAGCTGATCCCACTCCCGAAGACATAGACATGATGCTTAAGGCATATCAGGCCAGAATCCAAGAAGGGCCAAACGTCACGGATCATGACAAGTGCTATCCTAGAGCTGACCTAGAGATAGAAAGAACCAAACTATGCGCGAAAATGGTCGCATTGGCTCAGACTATGTTTGAAGCCAGTCGCCTTTTCAATTACTCAGGCTCAGCCAAAACGCAATTACACTTGGATGGATTCCTAGAGAAGTTAGAGAGGATAATTGCAAGATCTGACAAGGAAGAAAAAAATCAAGACCAAGAAAAAGCAAGCAAAAACAGGAATCATTCCCAATCAGAAGTGTATGTGGCCAATGCCCCTAAACCGGACAACTTCCCCTCCTTAGAAAGAATAGAGAGGCCAATAGCACAGCCAGAAAAGGAACCTACCCCTCAAAGAAAGGAAAGGGCAAGAGAACGGGTAAGCCAGCCTCTTCAGAAAGTCCATGTGCCTCCTCAAGGAGCCTATCTTCCTCCCCAAAGGTCACAGGAGCCCCCCTCGAAAGCATATGTACCTCCACAGGTAACCCACATTCCTCCCCAGAGAGCGTATGAGCCTGTTCGGAAAAGTAATAGAATAAGTAATCCTCCCCAAGAAGCTTGTGCTCCAGCCATTTGCGAGAACGAGGAGAGAGTCAACAATAGAATCAGCCCTCCTTCACAGGTTGCTTATGCGCCCAATTCTACGGAGCCAGACACTTCTTCTTCTATGAATCGGTTTGCCCCAGACTTCCTACGAGAGATTCAAGAAGACAAATGGGATAACGAAAGCGAGGTCGCCCCTCCTTTTGAACTTGTGGACGATGCACACGACCAATTCCCACAAGACATCCCATCTATTTACGGGGAGCATGAGAGTGTTCAGTCTCACGAGAGATTGGACTTTGAGTCTAATTCCATACAGGAGCTACCACACTTCACAGGCCCATGGGAAGCAAAGTCCACATGTATGAGAGCACCCACAGTCATGGTAAGGAACGACGACTCAGTCATACTGAGGAACACGGAGGTAGTAACGAACACCAAGGTGCAACGCGATCTCACTTTGGAAGAGCTGTCTGAGGATAGACCAAACGCGCGGAAATATGTAGCTAGTCAAGTAACTGAAACTGCAAAACCTCGTTCCCGGGTAGGATCCCATAGGACAGTACCGGAAATTCCCTTGGATAAGATAGGAGATATGTGTGAAGGTGAAGAAGGGAACACCTACCTTCCCATCACCTATCAGGACTACACCACGAAGGCAATTTTGGACTCAGGTGCAGGAGTTGCAATTGCCACCACCTCCTTATGGAAGCGTTGGGGCAAGCCAGCACTCAGGCCGACGAGAATGAAATTGCAGATGGCCGATGGCCACATAGAGAGACCCCTAGGATTGCTAGAAGGAATAACTCTCACCACTTGTGGTGTCGAGTTTGAACATAGTTTTGCTATCTGTGACTTCAGTAAAAATCATGCCTATGAGATGATTTTGGGAAGGCCATTTATGCGACAATTGCAAGTGGTACAGGATTGGGGGACCAATTCTTTGTACCTGCAGCACTTAGGTGTTACAACCAAAGTCAATCTCAAGGATTATTCTCATAGAGATGTCCCTCCTATCCAATGGAATCCCATCCATAGAGCCAAAGATGATACAGAATCGGTGCATTCCATAGGGTCTGGATCCTCATGGATGCATGAAGATACTCACTTATGGATGTGCAAGGTAGCAGTAGAAGAAGAGAAGAGAGAAAAGGCCAGAGAAATAGGTGCAAACGAAACCCATAGACCCATTCAAGACCCAGCCTATGCACCTGTAGTTTTTCCAGACGAGGAATTTGAACCCCATGGCTGGGCAGAAATTTTAGCAACAATGGACGTAGCCATCAATGAAGAACAATGGACACCTCACTGTGATGAGGATGGCTATGATATTTCAGTCTTCTCCATAGAGCCAATCATGGGAGAGGCAGTTTTAGAAGAATGCGAACCTAGCCCTGATGCATTTGAGGATGCAAGTGACTCCGATCTAGAGTCAATCATTATGGACCCTCCATTTGCATCAGATGAAGAATACTTCCATGAAGTAGAATTTCAACCGCAGAAGCATGGAGAGGTTACAAATGATGTAAGATTAGCAACACATATTACCCCGAAGGAAGAAGGAAAGAAACGAAGAAAGAAAGAAGTCTTACCAGAGGAGGAAGAATCTTTGTTTGACGTCCCAGAAAATTTTAAGAAGTACGAGATAGATGACAGGAGAGTCATGATAAGAATGCCTAAATGAGAGGCACAATCAGGAGAGGCCTATGATAACAAAGAAACCACCAAGAAAATAGTAGTGGCCATAGAAGAAGGAGAGGAGCGATGCACGTATATAGGCCATGACCTGACAGAAGAAGAAGAGCATGAATTGATTGCCTTGCTAAGAGAATACAGAGATGTATTCGCTTGGAGTTACAAGGATTTGAAAGGTGTTGACCCTGACATATGCTCACACACTATCCCCATGACCTCAGATGCCAAACCCTCTAAGCAAAAGCCTTATACATATAACGATAATTACGCTGCTAAGATCAAAGAAGAGATAGATAGGCTGGTTGAAGCTGGATTTATCTATGAAATTGAGCACACTGAATGGGTATCCCCCATCGTAGTGGTGCCCAAGAAGAATGGCAAACTGCGTGTGTGCATTAACTTGAAAAAGGTTAATGCCGCCACGATTCGAGATAACTATCCGCTTCCCATCACAGAACATCTCTTAGAAAGAGTGGCAGGCAAGGAAGTGTACAGCTTCCTCGATGGATTTTCGGGCTACAATCAAGTAGCCATAGCTCCAGAGGATCAGCATAAGACAGCCTTTGCCACAGAATGGGGCATTTTTGCTTTTAGAGTAATGCCATTTGGGCTTACCAACGCACCAGCTACCTTCCAGAGACTGATGTGCCATGTGTTTAAGGAGTTCCTAAGGAAGAGTTTAGAAGTCTATGTTGATGATCTTTGTGCTCATTCCAACGTTAGGCAAACCCATATTCCTGAACTCAGACAAATCTTTGACAAATGTAGAGAGTACCAAGTCTGCCTGAACCCAGAAAAGTGCGTTTTTATGGTAAGGCAAGGTAAGATTCTAGGACACATAGTGTCAAAGAATGGCATATCTACTGACGAGGAGAAAGTGAGAGCCATAGCAGAGCTACCTAGGCCAAAGAATGTCAAGGAAGTACAAGCTTTCATGGGGCATTGTGGCTATTATCGACGATTTATACACATGTATGCTGTCATTGCAAAGCCCATGTACGGACTTCTGACAAACTTTGAGTGGACGGATCAATGTGAGAATTCCTTCCAAGAGCTTAAACGAAGATTATGTTCAGCACCAATCTTGACCACACCAGATTGGAATAAGCCATTCCATGTTCATGTGGATGCATCCAATTATGCTATTGGATGTGTGCTTGCACAACCTACTGGTGAAGGTAATATGGATCTTCCAATCGCCTATGCCAGTAGACAATTGAATGCGGCTGAACGAAATTATACCACTACTGAACGAGAAGGATTAGGCATGGTATATGCAGTTAAAAAGTTTAGACATTATTTGCTTGCAAATAAGTTTAAATTTTTTACGGACCATCAGGCATTGTTGTACTTAGTAAACAAGCCATGCAATACGGGAAGATTAGTAAGATGGTTTCTCCTGCTAATGGAATATGATTTTGAGGTTGTGGTAAGAAAAGGTAGAACCCACTTGAGAGCAGATCATCTCTCTAGGCTCACATCGGGAGAAGCCCCACAAGGAGTGTCAGATGACCTTCCTGATGCTTACTTGTTTAATTTGGAAGTGGTGCCGCAGTGGGCCAAGCCAATAGTACCAATATTGACATACGGGCCTAATCATCCAGTGGTGAACACACGGAATAGAGAGATCGTAAAAGCCCAAAAGTACCATATCATGGCAGGAAGCATGTACAAGCACACAGATCAAGGGATCTTGGCTTGTTGCGTAGAAGAGGATGAGTACGCTAAATGGTTGCAATTAGCACATGTAGGTGCGTTAGAGCAACACCATTCAAAGCAACGAACTTTACAGACTCTAAAGAGATTCGGAGTGCACTGGCCAACTATGGAAGCGGATGTCCAAAATTTGTGCAAGGAATGCCCAATCTGTTGCACTAAACCACCAGTGGAACATGCCACTCTTTATCAAGTATCCATTGTGCCAGATTGGAGTGAACCTCTAGTATCATTCTTGAGAACAAACACATTCCCTCCAGACATGACTCTAGCTAGGAAAAGGAGCTTAGAACAAGAAGCTTTGGATTACTCACTCATAGGTGATAATCTATATAAGCGCGGTAAAGATGGTTACCTGAGGTTATGTGTCCATGAAAGTGAATATCTCAAAATCTTGGAGACTGCTCACCAAGGTGTAGCAGGAGGACACTTTGGACCAGATCGGGTAATCAAGGCAATACTATTTGCGGGCTTTTGGTGGCCTACACTTCACATGGATGCACATACCTATGTGAAACGGTGTGATGTCTGTCAGAGGACCCAGTATCCTATACGCAAAGATGAGATGCCACTGAAACCTATGATGGGTGGACGTGCATTCTCTAAGTGGGGAATAGACTTCGTAGGTCCTATTAATCCCCCAGCTAAGGGTTCTCATGCGGAATACATCATTGTGGCAACAGATTATCTCACCAAGTGGGTAGAGGTAAAAGCTACAACCAAGAACGATGCTCAAACGACTGCCAAATTCTTGTTTGAGAATGTATTCACAAGATACGGGCTACCTATAGAGCTTGTGAGCGATAGAGGCACTCATTTCTTGAACGAAGTGATTGAAAATCTACTCCAAGAATTCTTGGTAATACACAAGAAGTCTGCCCCCTATCACCCTCAAGCTAATGGACAAGCTGAGAGCACTAATAAGATTTTATGCAATGTACTGACGAAATTAGTGAACACTAAACGCTCTGACTGGGACAAACAGCTACACCATGCTGTTTGGGCATACCGAGTTGCCTACAAAACGGTACTCCAAGCCACCCCCTTTCAGATGGTATTCGGTCAAAACGCTGTGTTACCCTTGGACTTCTTGATCCCTACATTGAGAGTAGCACGAGAGCACGAATGGACAGGTCATGAGCTCTCCTCTAGGATCTTTGACCTTGAACGATTAGGGGAAACAAGACTGAGGGCCGCCGCAGGAATATATGCAGCCAAGAAGAGACAGAAGGCATATTTCGATGCCCATGTGAAGGATAAAGGCTTGAAAGCAGGAGATCTAGTCTTAGTCTATACACTAAAACAACACGCGAGGAAGCTAGAAAAGAGAGGCTACGGACCTATGATCATCAATAGGATCTCCACGAGCGGAGCAGTACAACTAGCCATGTTAGAGGGTGATGTTCTCCCAAACTATATTAGCGGTTGCAGAGTCAAGTTGTATCAGGAACCCCTCACGGAGGAAATGCTCAGTCGACTCAACACTGCTAAGAAACGCAAAGAGGAAGAAAAGAGAATTAGAGAAGAGGCTCAAGCAGAAGCTTTAGAACGCATCCGAAGGATGAAGCTACGAAGGCAAGACCGAGATCAGACTAGAGCAAATGACTATGCAGATCAAGGATGTCCCATGGCCATGTGTGAAGTTGCAAGAACAAGCTCGCATAGAATAATCGATAGACGTCCTTTCATAACCCTAGAGATAGGACAAGGAAAGAGTGCAAGGACCGTGAGAGCCTTGATTGACTCAGGTGCAGCCACTAGTGCTGTTAGAGTGTCTTACTGTCAAGAGTTGCAGTTAACTGTCAATCCTGTGGAAGCATATCTCATAGGATTGGGAGGCGTGGAAACCCCTTGCATGGGCGAGGTGGAACTTCCCCTCTACATTCACGATGAGGCAATGACAGTTAAAGTACTAGTGTGTCAGGATGAGGATCTCACTGAACCTCTCGTCTTGGGTCAGGATTGGATCTATGACCGAGCAGTCAATCTAAACCTAAGAAGTGGACTTCTCCAGGTTTGGGTCAGTCATAGTCGAGTTACAGTAGAATTAGACAATGGAGCACTCAAGGAACTAGGAAAGGCACGGACTCCTGGTCCTTCCAGGGGTACACATAAAGATGACCATGCTGTTCTTGTTCAAAACCCTGTGTTGCAGAGGAATGACATTTGCAAAAAAGGAGTCAGGGATGCAACGGAACTCCCTTCTTTTCCAAAGGTCAGAAGGAGGCAGCAACCAAAGGCGGATCACAGGCAGAAGAAGCAGAGTACTACCTATGTCCGAGATCAAAAGTACCTGCGCAGCAGAATGCCCCAGAAACTCAACCAGGTGTGGGTGCGGAAAGGCGAACGACCGGTTGCACCACCGTCAACTACGCGGGCAAAGCCTCTTATTAGAAACCAACAACACGATGCTAATAAGAAGTCTTTCAGAAATTCTTCTGCTAAAGTAAAATCTATTTGGGTGCCCAAGAAGTCGATGAAGGCAAGCCCACAATCAAGACAAATTTGGGTGCCTAAGGCTTGCTTGAGGGCACAAGTAGTTAAGCCAAGGTCGCAACCTATGCAGCATAACCCATCTACGAGTACCACCAGAATTCCCTCGTGCTCAACACTTAGGAACACACAAAGACCCATGAGTATGCATGTAATCACTTATAAGTGGGTCCCTAAAAGGCCCCATTCCCAAACAGCGACACCGACACAGCTCTCGGGAGTCTCTACGAAACCGAAAGCAAAGCCCATCCACTGCATTTGGCAGTCTAAGATCTGTAATAAACCCCCGACCCCGATTTGTAAATTCACCCCACTTACTAACGGCATTAGTCTCCTAGGAATACACAAACATTAACTACACTCACTGTCTTCGTGCACTTACTAACCACTAACTCACCATATACCTCATGTTAATGTTGTAACGGGGACAGCAACGGATTTAGTCTGTCCATTACGATGTTAACACATGCTTCTATATTCTCACAGAATCAGAAGGCAAGCAGTAAAATGGCAGAAGCGACAGGTTCGGGCTCACAAGTAGGGATACTTACTGCAGGAATTGATGTGGATAGCCTACCTGTGGACGTGCCCCCGACTGAACGACCAGTGGAGATGCAACACCTTCAGCAACTCCCGGTGCCAGACCCACCTACAGGAATCACGGAAAGAGTCCATGCCAACTCTCATTGGTTCAATGGCATGCCCGGTCCATTAGGAGAGGCTAAGTATATCTGGGAGTCTAAATGCGAGTATGACAGATCATGGGTGCGTTTCCAATTTTTCTCCAAGGAGTTCGAGACTTTACAGAACACCGAAGACCTCCAGATCATATGGCAACGAGCAGGGTTGGCGGAATATTTTGAAGCCCCACTACCTAAACCCGACCTCCTCCGATGTTACTATCTGGTCTCTACATTACAAGCTCATGAAGATAAGGACCAACCCGGATCATTTGTTCTTCCCTCATTGCTGGACAACAACGAGTTGAAGAGGTTTGAACTTACTGTGGAGCTGGTGAGTGATGCCTTAAAGATGCATGGCACGCATGTACCCTCAGAAAAGGATGCTCTCGTTCCCAACAACATGAAGGACAGGAAAGTAGTGAAGCTGAAAGACATGGCAGCCCTCACCCCAAATGTGTCCATCCCTCTCCGCATGTGCATGCAACATTTCGCCTTCCCCGGTCAAGACCGATTCACGCAACCACACAAGAAGATCTGGTTTGCTCTCTACTTGGCGGAAGCAGGTGCGCTACCTATTAAGCTACCAGTGTGGATTATAGATCAGTTGTATGAAGCGAACAAACGGGCTTCTAGGAAATTAGTGGTGAACGGATGCTGTGCACTCACACGCATCATTTACCGATGCTTGGCATATGATGTCCCCATTGAGCGTGCCTTAACTTGGGCACAATTACAAATGTTTAAAAGGCTCAAGACATCCACACATCAGTCCAAGCGCATGAGGGGCGCGATTCCGTGTGTCCAGACAAGGGAAGTCCTGACTACTCTTGAGGCATCACCATTAAGAGAGGGCACTGTACCTCCTTTTACCATTAGGATACCCAGGTCGGAATCTGACACTACGACACAACCCACCCCATCGGCTCCTCCGGTTACACCTGAATTCGAGTTTGCTGCCACTGGAGAGGCTGAAGGACTGGACCCCCAGGATTTCGAAGCATTCCTACAAAGCACACAATTCTCTGATGTGGAATTTTATTCAGAGGCAGAGGAGCAGGGCACATCCTCACGGAGAAGAAGAAAGTCTACAGACGGTAGACATGTCCATTGGAGTGACGCTCAGCAAAGTCAACAACACGGACAACCGGAAGAAGAAGAAGCATATGAAGAAGAGACCACTGAAGCCCCAGCATATACAGCAGAACTCCGAAGGCTGTATCAGATTATGGAAAGAGTACGATCGCAGCAATTACTCACTGAACAGAGCAGCAGAGTACTTATGACTCAGTTGTTGGAAGAAGCGGGGGTTGACTCAGAGTACAGGGAAGGTCTCTTATTGATGGCAGAAACATATGGAGTTGTAGAAGCTGTGCGCACTGCCATTCAGAGGCCTTCAGTTCAATATGACCCACGAAGGTTCCAGACACGGCCTCGCTCAGGTAAAAATATCCAAATTCCCGTTACAGTTGCAGAGGAGCCAACTACTACACCAACCTCCCAAACAGCTAGTCAACAGCACCCCGCCACCCAGGAGGAGTCCACCGAACCACTACCACCTACTCCCCCACCATCACCTCCGAGAACAGAGACAGTGGAAATCCCATCGACCACTCAACCCACTGACCCAACCTTCATCTTTCGTACTCCCATCTCTAGTGCCACCCTATTCTCTACCACTGATAACCCGACCTTTGAAGCAAACCCCATCACTACACAACCCACCGAAACCCTTCCCGAGCCTGCCCTAGGACAACCATCCCCAATGCCTTCAGCCACGGGTCATCCTGACCCCAGATCCACATTCATGGGTTTCCCTACTACCATGCCACCCTTTCCACCCTCCTCAAATTTACGACCCCAACCCCCGATATCCCTCTCTCCATTTCTACAATCCCTCCAGGACATCTTTGCTAGGGCTTTTCAACCAGGCCCTCAACCATTCCCTGTCTTTTCAGCTCCCCACCCCACTTCACATCTATTCACCACTTCCACACACACACCACCTACCATACCAGTGTATATGGCAGGCCCCACACTAACACCCACTCCTGAAGGTATGGATATTTCACCACCCACGGCACCTCCACCCACGGTTTCACCTCCTCCCATTCCCCCTCCACCAATTTCACCCACACACACAACTTTCGTAGACACATCATTCACTGTCTCCCTTCCCCAATTCCCTTCCCATGCATCGCCCACGGTAAACACCCCCCACTCATCTATAGGTAATGCATTGGATACCATGTTGGCCTGTATATCAAATTTAAGAACAGATTACATTCAGCTCCAGCAACAAAACGCACGCCTGCAAGAGCACTCAGCGACACTACAGCTCCGCCTTGCGGTACTAGAAGAGGAGAATGCTCGCCTCCACACACAGTTCCAAACCCTCCAAGACGCCCATAATATATTGGAAGTACAGCTACAGAACGTAGATCAGGAAGCAGTGCAGGTGGTAGAAAGTCACCTACGGACACAACTGGAACGCAACTCAAAACTTCAGCGAAATATGGCGCTACTTAAACGCCATCTTGCGGCTGCTCAGGAAGAGAACAGACGTCTGCAAATACAAAATCAAGAGAACCTGGAGGCAGCTATTGAGAGCACACCGGGGGCACCCATCAGCCCATCCAAGTTTCAAGCAGTGACCCCCGATAATATCAAGATTATATTGGAAGATTATGCCATGCTACTCGAAGCACATGATAAGCTATCGGAGGAGCTAGGACAACTGAAGCAGGAACACCAACAAGGCCCAACAGCTGCCCCTCCAACCACCCCCTCTGCAGCTTCGCTTCCCTCCGACGCAGAGGCCATAAAAGATCTCCAGCAACAGGTAACTGAATTGCAGACACGCCTACTACAATATGAGAGGCCATCTTCCCCTCCGGAGGCTCCCACGGACGAAGAAGTTGTGCAAATTCCTGTGGAACAAACGTTTGATGAAGAATATGATCCGCAACCATTCCCAGGAGGCCAACAAACAGAAGAAGCGCAGGACACGTTCGAGGCACCACGGCCGCCATGGTTACGACAAGTGGAGGAAATAGGGACCTCGCATGAAGAGCGCACCGTAGTGCAAAATCAGGCTATGAGGGTCATAGAGGAGACTGTTTTACAATCAGATTACTTCAAGAACTTGTCATCGAGACGCCTGATTCTCTCATCGGAACTCCAGTACAGGCCATATTATATTATCTTGGCTGATTACAATGCAGAAATACAAAGAGTCACGGGTCAGATTCCTACTTTTGCGACCCAATTTCAACCCGAAGACCTTCCTCCAGAGGTGCGAAAAGGCAAGATTCGTCAACCAACATGGCGGCAGAAACTTTTAGAGACTTATCCAGAAATGCTACGCACATGGAACAACGCGCCGTTGCACCTCCTGTACAACCCATGCTACGGTCCAGTCCCCCGCCGCAGGTCGTGGAAGGCATTTAATATCAAGGTACAGAACAATGCGCAATGCAAGGAATGGCTGAACTACCCGTACATAGCGCCACCACAAGGACCACCATCGGTAGCATATATGATGGGGACCATTCGCCACTGGATGCCGCGCTTGAAGCCCATGCAAGATGTAGCAGCGCAAATGATGCTTAAAATCTTAGATATGATGCAAGTGGTGCTGAAGACCTTTAGAAATGCAGCCGCACCACAGGTACGCCTTCCGGGGTTTAGCAATGGAAATTACGACTTGGTGTATGACATGAGCACCACCCCCAGTATCCGTGTGGCTTACGCTTGGCATGCACGCATCAAATACCTCCCCGCCTGCTACAAACAGACCTTCGAAGAAATGTTCAGATCAGGGTTCTGGGAGTACCACTCGGAGATTTTCGCGCCAAAGCCGACACATCTGCTTCAACTGTTTGCTTGTGAACAAGCAATGTATTCAGAGTACTACACCACCCCGCAACCAGAGACCCCCGGTGCAATAAATTGGGAGGCATTGGAAGCCGATCTAGCAAGAGGCTTAAGGATAGGAGAACATGAACTGGCCACCAATGTCATCCAATATTACATCGACCACCCGAGGGAACAAAGGTCTGTCAGGGGCGACAGACGCTAGGAAGGGGGGAGTGTTGGCATACAAAGCAATAAAGGAGTCATGCACAATACGGCAACAAGGCCAGATCATTTTTTCCCATAGATTATGTACAACCCAAGTGATTTTAATCACTACACAAACATTGTAAATCCCGTTTTTGGTAGATTAGACTCCATTTTGTGCAAGCCGAGGAGTCCTCGAGCTTGAGGAGTATTAGAAGTACCATCGTACCAAATTTCATAATTTTTAGACTTCGTTTGAGCCCTCAAATAAGCCCTGGAACCTAATTTTTAACTAGGCCGGACACTGGGTCTGGACAGGGCCAAAAGCTAGTCAAAAACTATAAAAAGAGCTAGAGAGCTCATTTTTGAGGTTAGATTGTAATTGAAACGAACTTGTAAGAGCTTGTGAAAGTAATCTAAAGCACTCCATTGATTCTCTCTCTTTGTCTTGCCGTGTGTGCGCGTGTGTGTGTATGTGTGTGCATGCTTGTGTGCTTCTCACTCACGCACTTGTGCCGCCACTTGCTCGAGGTCTTCATACCATCCTCACGTCTTCCCGGATTGACATTAAAGGAGGTGCTACTCATCATTGAGCTACAGTAGCTCATGTATGGTTGAGCAAGAAGCAGCCTATTGTGGACACTTCCAGTTGTGAGGCTGAGTATAGGACAGATTTCACAACGACTGTTGAGTGTGTGTGGCTCAGATGCCTTATGGCTGACTTGGGTGTTGGTTAGACTTCTGCCACCACCATCTTCACTGACACTCAGAGCGCATTGGCAGTTGCGAGGAACCCTGTGTTCCATGCTCGCACTAAGCATATTGAGGTGCATTATCACTATGTCAAGGAGAGGTTTTCTGTTGGGGAGATCAGCTTGGCATATGTGCCCACGCAGGAGAACATTGCAGACCTTTTCACGAAGGCTCTACCTAGGGAGAAGTTTGAAGCTTTCCGCAAAGCTTTGGGCTTACTTCCTTTTGTGGAGTGATTTCCACATAGGTTGGCACTTCCTTATACATGAGTGCCAGCTCCTTGTTCACCGCATCACTCCCAGGGGGATTTGTTGATATATTTAGGTAGTGATGTGTGTGAACACACTAGGACCACCGGGGCACTTTTTCCCTCTTTAGGAGGTTTTTTTCCCTCGGCTTGTATATACGCCTATTGCCCTAATGGGCTACTTATCTTTGTACATTCTCTAGTAATACATTCAGTATTGTGTGTTGTGCTCCAAGCTTCTTCTTCTTCCTTGTGCTGTTTGCGTGCTTCTGCAGACATCTAACTCCAACAAGTCTTTCATATCTCTTTCCTTCAGAACCTGGTATAAACATAAATGTGCACCTCTTAAACATACCTTTCTGAAATATCAAATTTCTCTTCAATAGAACTCTAGAACCTTCTCATGAATAGGAACACCTAATATGAACTTTCTCCAGACATTCTCCTTCTTCCTTCTTCTTTCAAAGCTGGAACATAAAGAGAAACTGACAAAGGAAATATAGCAATACCTGAAATAGGAATAGCTATAGGTATGACTCTGCATTCTTTCGCATATGGCTAAAAATAAGTCTTCATGTTTCATCACCCCCCTGGATGATTTAACACTAATATCCAAATTTCTTCAAATATATCAGATTTTATGAAATCTGGAACGTCTTCCTTCATAAATCTGATCTTTCTATAACATTAATACATGTGTCTGAAACAAATAATATGAACCCTTTTATTAGCATTGTGCACATGCCAATAGCTTTTCCTGTCATTCCTCAGCTTCCCAAAATCTAGAATAAGGTTAGCTTATCTATCATAAAAACCTTGTTGAAAGCATTTTAGGATTCATAACCTTCTGCAACATAACAAGTATATTCTTCTATTCCTCTGCAATACAAATATGATAGATCTGAAACTTTGACTTACTTCCTCCAATGTTAAGAACCTTCTCAAACAAAGGATAGACAACTGACTCATAAATACTCAAGATCTTCAAGATCTATCTAGATCTTATCAAGATCTCTCCAACTGACTAGTACACCAAAAAATCTAAAATTTCTAAAGTTTTTTGAAAATATTGAATATGAGGTAACTTTTCCAAACACAAAACCTCAACCCAAGTCTTCAACATTTGCTACAAAAAACTCTTTTACCTCAAGAGTTAGACAAAGAAGAAATATACTTCTCTGCAACTTGTCATATACCAAGTAGCTCTAAATTGACACTCCAACAATTCTTTGAGGGAACATATAAGCTGCCTGCTCAAAAACTCCAACTTATATATAAATCATACATATGAGTCAAAATATACAAGTTGTCTTCAAAATCTACTGCTTTTCTTTCTCTCAATGCAATTATTTGTCAAATCTACTAAATCATGACCAAGTATAATGCAAAACAAGAAACTGATTCTTCTTTAGACTATCTTCATACAAGATGTTCTCGTAGACTTGTCTTTGGATGTAAAGGATAAATAGGAAAAGTATATGGAAAATATATGAGAAAAGGAAGCCTTACTTTCCCTTTGGAAATTTTGGACTAGCTTCTTCCTTGAATTTGAAGTAGCCTTCTCTTCATTAAGTCTTGGTCTTTAAACAGTACTTTCTGTAAAGTATTTTCATACTCTTCCAAAAGTATTCGGCTGCTAACAAATCAAGTAACCCCCATCAAGTGACAGTAGTGTCAAAAGCTATCCTGTGGTAGAGCTTTAGTCAAAGGATTTGCAACATTATCTCGAGTGTGAACCTTCTCAAGAATAATGTGCTCAGTGGCTAATCAATCTCTAATGAAGTGATACCTCACCTCAATGTGCTTGGTCTTTGCATGATAGACCGGAATCTTAGCCAAAGCAACGGCACTTTGACTATCACTCAGCAAAGGAGGTACATTTTGAGGTAAACCCATATTACAAGCAAGACGAGAAAGCCACAATTCTTCCTTACATGCCTCACTTGCTGCAACATACTCTACTTCTATAGTGAAAACAGCTGTACATTCTTGAAGACAAGATCTCCAAGAGATAACACCTCCAACAAAATGAAAAATGTACCCTAATGTGGACTTATGATTGTCTACACAACCAGCATAGTCAGAATCCATGTAACCAATAATGGATGCTTTCCCTCTACCTAAGCATAAACACTTGTCCTTAGTGCCACTCAGATATCTCAAAATCATCTTGACTACTTCACAATGTTTCTTGCCAGGATTAGACATATATCTTCTCACAACTCCCACTGCAAATGCAATGTCCTGTCTCTTAGCTATCATGGCATACATGAGACTACCAATAGTAGACTGATAAGGAAATTTGGTCATGAATTCCTTTTCCTCATTTGATTTGGTGCAATCATCATTGCTCAATTTCACATATGTGGGTAAAGGTGTACTCAATGCCTTTCCACCATGCATATTGAATCAGTGAAGTACTTTGGATATGTACTCACTTTGAGACAAGTATATGCATCTTTTACTCCTATCACGAGTAATGCGCATGTCAAGAATATGTTTGGCATCCCCCAAATCCTTAATATCAAATGTCTCACTCAACTTACTTTTGAGAATTGACAAGTCATAAGAGGACTTCCCAACAATCAACATATCATCTATGTTATGTTTACAAACTTGTGAACATCAAAGTACACAAGGAAATGTGATGAGACCTCCCAAGATCTTCAAAAGATCAAACAAATATTTCCAAACTTCAGAAATCAAACTTTCCTCCAAACTTTCAAGAAAATAGAAATGGGTCACTGTAGCAAAACAATCATTAGAAATTCTATGAGTAGAACTTGTCACATCTAACCATATATTCTGAAATAAGACTTTGATTAGCATGCTTTAAAAACAAAAAACATAAAAAAAGGTGGAGTATAGCTCCCAAATAAATAGTTTGAAGTCAAGGTATGTGGAAGCCTACAACAACAAGGTATGACTAACTATCTAAATTGAAAACTGATGTACAATGGCAAGAAACTCAAAGATCTCTAAGAAATTTTCATATAAATAGAAATTATGAGAGCTAGGGAAACTCCTCCAAGTGAAATCGCTCAAAAAGACCTCACAACGATGGAGATATGAAAGTTTGAAGAGAGGTATGTCTCTGATGAGACACCAGATAGACACAAGAAAGACGATATGCAAAAAATCCTATTTGCATGGGGTTTTCTCATTAAATTTTGTAGAAAAACTGATTTAATTATATAGTACAAGTTGTAAGCTTCACAATGCAATAAGAATCACTCAATTTGGCCAACTACACTAAGAGAACCACTCTTTTTATTGAGAGGCTATCAACAGAAGCACCTTCCTTGTCTAAAAATAGACACCTCTCTTTTCCTTCTTACTTTATCTACTTTTACTCTAAATTTGGAGATGTGAGCACCTCCACATGTTATTTATCACTGCATGAAGGTGCTCTCTCACATAATGATAATGCACCTCAATATGTTTGGTCCGTGCATGAAACACTGGGTTTTGTGCAATAGCCAAAGCACTTTGACTATTAGTGAGAATATGTGTAGTAGCATCAATCTCCATGCAAAGATCCATCAATAGGTGTCTCTGCCATATACACTCCACTGTAGCTATGAAAATTGCCTTGTACTCAGCTTCACAATTCGATGTCACCACTCTAGGTTGCTTCTTACTCAACCAAGATATGCATGAGTCTCCAAGGAAAAAGCAATTACCACTAGTGGACATGCGAGTATCATAACAACCAACCCAATCACTATCTGTAAAAGCATGCATGCAACCTAAGCTCAAAGTGCCTCTGAGATATCCAAAGATATGTTTCACCGCTTGCCAATGCTTAGTGTCAGGGCTACGCATGAATCGACTCAACTGGGAAACTGCATACTGTATATCCGGCCTTGTGTTGCATGAATATGTAAGACATCCCACAACTTGTTGATAAAGAGAAGTGTCAAATGCAGCACTAGAATCCTCAACTGAGAATCTAAATCATGTCTCAACTAGTGTGGAAACTGGCTTGCAATCCTCAAAGTCAAAACACTAAAGTAGATTTTCAACATACTTTTCTTGATGCATAACAATTCCCCACTCAACGGATACAAACTGGATGCCAAGATAGTAGCTCAAAAGAACAAGTGACATCAAAAGTATGTTGCAAATCAGCCACAAGAATGTCAAGTTTTGCATCACATGACCCAGTCAAGAGTATGTCATCGTCATAAAGAACAAGCACTATAAGATCAGCCACATCTTTGCGTACATAGTGTGCTTTCAATTGAATTACATGTGAAGCCAAGAGCAGCCAAGTGCTTATGTATTTTGTCATACCATGTATGTCGAGCTTGCTTGAGACCATACAATTCTTTATGCAAGTGAAAAACCATATGCTCTTTCCCTTCCGTTCTATGCTCTGAAGCCGATTTGCACTGTTAAAAGTGTGTGCGTGTCGTGATGCAAAAAACCAAAACTTGAGAAAGAGCTAAACATGTTCTGATACCACTGTTGGCTATGTGTAGAAGTGCAAAAGACACACAAGAAGCACACACAAGGAGCACAAATGCAGCAAGACACACGGAGAAGATGGATGGTTAGACTAGCTTTCTCTATTGACGATGAACTGAACTGAAGTAAGAGCTGAATAATATCCCTAAGTACAAAGTACCACCACATATGAGTAAACCATGTATGTGGTAACATGGGGAAAAAACCTCTAGCCAGCACTAGAGTAAAAAGTTCCCATGTATAGGGAAAAGGTTCACATCAAAGCTACTCAAGGAACACATAAGTGTAACAGTTAGGCCATCTGCAAATTATCCATCAAAGACACACTTTGTGATGACAAGGCATCCTTCTCTGTTAACAATTTAACTGCGTGGTTTTGCAATGAGTCTTTATCTATACATGCTTTTCACAAGTCGTGCTATACTTTCTAGAGTTGTTCTCTTAACTCTTACTAGTCTTCTTTAGCTTGTTCTTATTGAGCTTCCATGTTGGCAATTGTGCTTTGCATTTCCTCTACTTTCCTTTCAGAGACATTGGCTCTACTAGCCAAACTATCTTGCAGTTCCGCATTTTGTTGTCTTAGTGCAATGATTTATGCTTTCAACTTCTTCACCTCTGCTACTTGAGGTGTTATCACCACTTCTTTTTCCATCTGTATTAAGAAAAGAGCTAGTAACCTGGCTACATCTACCATGGTTTGCAAATTGATGGTACAATCTTTCAAATACAATGGATATATGCATGAAGGACAATTTAAAAAGTGGCAATTGAACTCATTCGGACTTTGTATCCCATGGATCTTTTAATTGACCATTGAAAGTAGGAAACCAAAATCCCTTCCTTGATTTTTTGTTATGAGAAAATTTATCATGTTCGGTCTAGTTCATAGTCCACTATGAAGTTGAAGGTTGTTCTTGATTTTTTCGAGAAGCTTTTGACTGCTCCTGGTGTTGAACTTCAGCTTTTTCCTATTGTTGTGCTACTTCCTATTCTATTGTGTCTCCTCATCATTCAACCTCTTTTGCTTCTCTTGATTTTTTTGAGAAGTTTCTGACTGCTATCGGTGTTGAGCTTCAACTTTTTCCTATTGTCATGCTACTTCCTATTTTGTTGCAACTCGTCATCATTCAACCACTTCTTCATGTCATTGTCAAGCTTCTTCTTCTTCTTGGAATGTCAAAGTAGTCACCTCGTCTTGCAATCTTCTAAGTCATTCTTCCTCTACCCATCGGAGCGCTTCATGAACAAGGTGCATCCTTGCTCGCTTTTGCATTTGACTTACCTCCGTCTCCTCTGTAAGAGCTCTGGTCTTCCCATGGCTCTTAAGCTCCTAGCGAAAGAGAGCTTCCTCTACTACTTCCAACTTTTGTATTGCAAGACGATGACTTGCTAGAATCTGAAGTTTCCAACTTGGTATCGAGTTATTGTGGTCTTCTTTGATACTCAACATTGTTGGAAGTGATGGGATACCACAAGAGAATGAGTTGGTACTGCTAATCCCTGTTTTGTACCTGCCCTCTTTCACTTCATAGTTGTGTTGTAGGCCCTTTAGCTTGCTAATTACACTAAATAAGTGCCTATGTACTTTGGAGATGATGATTCAAACAATTAGATCAAAACAGATAACTTTACAACTTGTGACAAAAAACTTGCTATTTTAGTCTTGACACATTACAGTGGTAATTAGGAAAATTACTTTTGATGGTATCTAATTATCTTAGATAGCTAATTATTCTAAGTGGAATCACTTAAGATGATCAACCATACACTGAGCAATCACTTTAGCAAGTAGATGCTTACCTCGGATTTTTTTGTGACTATACATAGAATGACCAGTGAGCCCTTTGAGGCAGTTTTCTCCCAATGGGCAAAAGCAATTCCTTTGAAACTTTGATAGCTTGTAGTAGACTTTGATCTAGTTCCAACAAGCTATAGAATATGAAAAATGGATAACAACTTATTGAGATATGGTCATCACAAGTACACTATTCTGAGTAGACATAGCAAAGAGATGAACAGAGATGATCAATGATGTAATGTATTATAGAACAATGGTGTACATGATCATTGGCATAGAAAATGATGACCAATGATAGTGAGAAGAGTAGGCTATGGTGTAAGCCACTCAACCTCTACAAATGATCAACAATAAACTCAAGAATGGAGGCTCTGATGGCCGCAAGAATACATAGCTCTTATATAAGAGTTCTCTTTGAATTTTGAATTTGAATGTAAGTCTCTGGCTCCATCTAAAAGTACTCCCTATGATTTAGGAGTTATTCATCTATTGAAGAACTTGTAACTCTTCATTCTCCTAACTCCACGAGATATGTGGACTTACAATATTCTTCCAAGTCAAAAATTATAAGTAATGGTTCATGGGTCCTTCAAATGTTTGCACATAGCTTCTTCAATGCCTAGCCAAGTGAGAAGGCCTGGCATTTGCACCAATAGCTCCCCCTCAAGCCAAACATCTTGGCTTGCTCTTCTTCATCAATCCTCTTGAATGTCCTCCAATCCAATCATAGCTTTAACCTACAAAGTTTAGTACCATCAAGTGATTTGGTCAATAAATCTACACATTGCATATTTGTGGATACATATGCAAGTTGAATCTCCTTGCTCAATAGCTTCTCGAGGATTTGCTGCAAGATGCAAAGAGCTTGTATTGTCACCAAATATCATAGGTGAATGAGTGTGAAGTCCCAAATCTGAATATAGCAATCTAATCCATATGGCTTCTTGTGTAGCATTGGCTAATCCCCCGTATTCAGCCTCTATTGAAGATAAATCAACAGTAGGTTGCTTCTTGGAAGACCATGAAATGGGCTTATCACCTGCAAAGGAAAGATACTAGAAGTACTCATCCTCTCATCCTTACAACCTACCCAATCTGCATCTGAGTAAAGCTTGATGTCTAAATCTGAAGTGTATGGAAAGTATAAACCTTGATTTTGAGTACCCTTGAGATACTTCAAAATCCTTTTGGAAGCTTCCAAGTGAGGTGCTCTAGGCTTATGCATGAATTGACTTAAAACACTTATTCCATAAGCTATGTCAATCCTTGTCAATGTTGCATAGTTTAAACTTCCAACTATGCTTTGATATCCTGCAATGTCTTCAAGCAAATCACTTTCATGAGCACTTTATTTATGATTTACCTCCATAGGGGGTGCCAGTTATCTTGGCATTCTCCAAGTGGAATTTCTTCAACATGTCCTGCACATACTTTCTTTGAGTAATGTAAATTCTAGAATTTGTGTAGACCAAACAAGTCCAATAAAATATTTTAGAAAACCCAAGGTCACTCATTTTGAACTCCTGCATCATTTGGTTCTTGATCTGTTTGATGCCATTGGCATCACTACCTGTAAGTATGATGTCATCAACATACACACATAAATATGTCATCTCTGAGTTACTTCTCTTGACAAACAGAGAAGAATTTTCCTTGCTCATGATGAATCCTTGATCTTGAAGGTAGGTAGTCAACCTATAATTGCATGCCCTAGGTGTCTACTTCGAACCATAAAGAGCTTTATTAAATTTGCATACATAATTCACCTTGCTTAGGTCTTCATAGCCAGGAGGTTGAGCCATGTAAACTTCCTCTAAAATCCAGCCATTGAGAAAAGGCATTTTTCACATCCAATTGACACATATTCGAAATTCTAAATGCAACCACACTTACCAATACTCTGATGGTTGGAATTTTAGCCATAGGTGAGAATGTTTCTTTATAATCAACTCCTTGGGTTCGTGCAAAACCCTTAGCCACAAGTCTAGCTTTTTACCTGTTTATGGATCCATATGAGTTTCTCTTGATTTGGTAAATCCACCTATAACCAATTACCTTCATTGATACCTTCCTTGGTACTAGCTCCCAAGTATCATTCTCTTGGAGTGCTTCTATTTCTTCATCCATAGCTTCCTTCCATTATGCCTTGGTCTTTGCCTCTTCATATGAAGTTGGTTCTTCAAGTGATAAATCCTTAGCAAGATAAATGGAATGCTTAGTAACTGATGAAGTATCATACCCATATCTGATTGGTTTCTTGCTCTCCCTTTGTGATCTCCTTAGAGCTTGGTTGGATGATTCAAGTAATTCTTCCAACCTCTTCATCTTGTCTTTGCCCTTTGATTTCCATGCCTTGAATTCTTCTAGGTTAATGATGTCCTCATCATCTGATTTGATGTCTTCAATTTGGCTTCGCTCCTTCTTGGTGAGGCTTGGAAACTCCTCTTCCAAGTCATATGGCAACTTGACCTTCTTGCATTCACTTTCAAACCAAGAGTCATTCTCATCAAACACAACATCTTTATTGACCATAAAGCCTTTGTTGGATGGATTATAAAACCTATATCCTCTCTTATTTAAATCATACCCTATGAAGATGCACTTCTCTGCGTTAGGGTCTAGTTTACCTCTAATCTGAGATGGAACATGCACATAAGCAACACATCTAAAGATTCTAGAATGATCTAGTGATGGCCTCCTACCATGCCATGCTGATTTGGATGGCAACCTGTTAATAAGATAAGTGGCAATAGATACACTTTCTTCCCACAAATAATTAGGTAATCTTTTTTCATTAAGCATTGACCTAGTTGTTTCCACAATCAACCTGTTTCTCCTCTCTACTACCCCATTTTGCTTAGGGGTATACCTTGTAGTAATCTCCCTTTTCATACCTCTGTCCTGCAAGAATGCATCAAATTCATTGGAGAAGTACTCACCTCCTCCATCTGACCTTAATCTCTTTAGCCTTCTTCCTGTTTGATTTTCCACAAGTGCAAGATACTTCTTAAAGCAATTGAACACTTCATCTTTATGCTTCATAAAGTACAAGATAGTCCATCTACCAAAATCATCAATGAATGACACATAGTACCTTGAGCCTGAAATTGAAGGATCCTTGCTTGGTTTCCACACATCTATGTGGACAAGTTCAAGTAATCCTCATGCATTTAGCCTTTCTTTGAGAAGGGTAACCTGTGTGATTTACCAAATTGACATGCACCACATTTATAGATCATGTGTTGCTTGGATACATTAGGTATCCCAAGCACACATTGATCTCTACATATTTGCTTCAAGGTTCTCTCACCAATATGCCCTAATCTCTTATGCCAAATCTCAAACTCTGATAATGTTTGATCCTTGTAATTATAAAGTGCAATATTCCTTGTATCTTGAAGTTCAAATGTAAATAATCTACCTGTTTTTTCTCCCTTGGCATTTCTCTTGAGTCCATGTTGGGGGTCCTCCACAAAAGCTCCATATTTGTTGAACCTAATCTGCAAACCCTTTTCCACTATCTATCCAACAATCATCAAATTCTTGGTGATTGTAGGTACATAAAGAACCTTGCTCAATAGATTTTTATTCCCATTAGAAGTTTTGACATTTCCTACCTTGACCACTGAATGCTTGGTGTCATCACATGTCTGCACTTGGTGCTTTCCCTTGAACTCCTCAAGATTAGAAAGAAGAGCTACATTGCCTGCTACATGGTTTGAACATCCTGAGTCAATATAGAAGAGGTGCTCATCATTCATACCTTGTTTTGAAATCATATTCATAATGAGAAGAGAATCTTCTTGATCCTCTGTGTAATTGTTGAAGTCCTTTCTTGATTTGTATCCTCCTTGATAATTGTTGTTGTAGTTGTTGTTCTAGCCATGGTTGTAGCTTTGAATATGGTTGAACCTTCCTCTTGATTGTGAGTAGCCACCTCTTTGATATCCTCTTCCTCTATGATTCTTGAAGTTCCTATAGCACTCATCTATAGTGTGATTAGAGAGTCCACATATATTGCATGAGGAAGAGTTGAAAGGTCTCCCCTTACCTTGCTTTCCTCCTCTGCCCCTTCCTCTTGAGTTCCTACCTCTCCCTGCATAGTTAGCTTGAGAAGTAGTACCTTCATCTTCAACCTTTTTGCTTTTGTCTTTCTCTTTAGACTTTCCTTTATCCGTATATAGGGCAGGAGAATTGTTACCTTTTGATGGTTCTCCATTTTTGTTGAGCTCGGCTTCATGGGTGAAGAGTTGTCCCATGAGTGTGGTAAGATCTGGAATCTGCATATCCATGTAAAGGTCCATAGCAGTTGTGAAAGGTTCCCACTTATCATCTGCCTTGATGCCATTGATTACATGTCTCACTATTTGCTCCTCTTCAATCTCCTCTCCTATGCTTGCCAATCAGTTAGCCGCATATTTGACTTTGGTCACATACTCTGAAACACTTTGCTTGGGTTTCTTCCTTTGAGTGGTAAACTCAATCCACAATTGATTCTTTCTAGCTCTTGTATTGGAAGAAAAGTATGAGAACAATGTATCTCAAGTTTCTTGGGAAGTTTTACAGTCCTAATGTGTGGAAGAAGGAAGTCAGAGATAGATTTAAGTAGATATGACCTTGCTAAAGCATCTTTGGCACACCATGAGTTGAGTCTTTTAAGCTCCTCTCTTGTAGGTTGTCCTTTGCTTCTAAAAATGGGCACCTCCTCATCTCCTGATATGTATCCATAGAGGCTCCTTCCTTGTAAATATGTCTTCATCCTCAAGGACCATTCTTGGTAGTTATTCATGTCCAATTTATCAATAAAAGAAGGGAAACCATCTCCCATTTTACCTCAACTTGCTATGATACCACTGTTGGAAGAGATGGATGGATACCACAAGAGAATGAGTTGGTATTACTAATCCCTGCTTTGTACCTGCCCTCTTTCACTTCAGAGTTGTGTTGTAGGCCCCTTTATCTTGCTAATGACACTAAATAATTTCCTATGTACTTTGGAGATGATGCTTCAAACAATTAGATCAAAACAGATAACTTTGTAACTAACTTGTGACAAAAATCTTTCTATTTTAGTCTTGACACTTGCTGGATATTTTGCTCAATGCTCACAATACAATAGCAATTAGGAAAATTCCTTTTGATAGTATCTAATTAGCTTAGATAGTTAATGTTTCCAAATGGAATAACTTAAAATGATCAGCCATACACAAAGCAATCACTTTGGCAAGTAGATGCTTACCCCCAATTTTTTAGGGACTATGCAAAGAATGACCAGTGAGCACTTCAAGGCAGTTTTCTCCCGATTGGCTGAATCAAATCCTTTGAAACTTTGACAACTTGTAGTAGAATTTGAACTGGTTCCAACAAGCTATAGAATATGAAAAAGGGACAAAAACACACTGAGATATGGTCATCATAAGTACATTGTTATGAGATGTTTTACATGATCATTGGCATAGAAAATGATGCCCAATGATAGTGAGAAGAGTAGGCTATGGTGTAAGCCACTCAATCTCTACAAATGATCAACAATAAACTCAAGAATGGAGGCTCTGATGGCTGTGAGAATACATAGCTCTTTTACAAGAGTTCTTTTTGAATTTTGAATTTGAATTTAAGTTTTTGGCTCCATCTAAAAGTACTCCCTATGATTGAGGAGTTATTCCTCTATTGAAGAACTCATAACTCTTCATTCTCCTAACTCCATGAGATATGTGGAGTTACAATATTCTTCCAAGTCAAATGACTTTTACAATAGTTAATGGTCAAAAATTATAAGCAATGGTTCATGTCGTCCTTCAAATGTTTGCACATAGCTTCTTCAATGCCTAGCCAAGTGTGAAGGCTTGGCATTTGCACCAACAGATGTAGATGATGAATTTCCTTCTTCATATGATGGATGATGATTTCCACGTAGTTAAGGTTTCCTTCTGTTGTTGCAACATCAACCATTGAGGAGTACAAATTCTACAAGACTCCATAATGCTTACTTTGCATATTGATAGCCAACATTGCTAGTCGTAAACTGATGGTGTTGTTATATTGATACTCCATTTCTTCAATAGATACTAAGACTGATGGTGTTGTAATACCTCCATTGCTCAATTGTAACTAGGCTACTATGTAAGTCAGATCAACACAGAGCCAAATGTCAGAACCAATACAAAGTTCCAACATTGCACATTGTTCATCGTTCAATTCTAGCTACTCGTTGCATTGACTGATGAAGGAATGCATCATTAGATGATTTGATAATTTAGGCCAATTTATATGTGCATAATCAAAGATTCTATGATGCAAAAACCAATCTATATGTGTTTGAGGTAATCGTGATGGAATTTGAAGAGGGCTCATATCAGTGAGTTTCAGAACATTGGGCAAAAAAGTACATGTCATCTTGAATACTGGTTGACAGAATGTAACACACAAGATATATTCAAGCAAAATGTGACCAATAGCGCTAAAACTTGTCAAGCGAGTATCCCACACTTCCATCCATTTAAATAACAAGTAGTGATTTTACTTCATAAGTTGAGTAATCATGTCCTTGAATGGCATGAAATCCTCCTAATGAAGATGAATCTACCATAACTGATCTCGAGCTACCATTTATCATTAATTGACTAACCATCCATATGAGAGTGAATCTTTGTCAGATTGCATGACCTTATTATCTGATCGCCTTATTGAAAAAGTAAAATAAAAGAAACATGTACACTATGATACACATAGGCCCACTGATCTACATGCAATAGGGTCAGAGTTTGGACCCATTTACCATAGTCCGTAAAAATTCTCCACCCAATGTGACTAGTCGAAAAGTAGTTGGCCTTCTTTGGCATGAATTCAAAATGGACCAATCCACCAAAGTTTAAATTTTCTTGCTTGTCTTTTCATTTTTGAATTGAATAATAATACCAAATCACCAATCTGAAGTACATGTGTCGGTAAATGACGATCATGCAAGCATCACTGTCAGTGTTGTATTTCTTGCAGGAGGAGAAAGCTATGATATTTGTTTTCTTCTAGTTATTGTCCAAAATGCAAATGAATCTTTAGGTAATAAACAATTATGGATAGCAATCCTTAAACTGCACACTGTAATTTCCATAGGTGTGATAGCCTCCATATTGTATGCTAACTTAAAAGGTGTAAATCCTATTGAAACTTTATAAGAGGTACGATAAGCCCATAAAACTGAAGGTAGGGAGCTTGTATGAGAACTTGGTTGTAATAGAAGTGAATCCATTGTCCTACTCTCTTTGTTCTTGCCGTGTGTGCGTGTGTGTGTATGTGTGTGCATGTTTGTGTGCTTCTCACTCACACACTTGTGCCTTCACTTGCTTGAGGTCTTCATACCATCCTCATGTCTTCCTGGATGGACATTAAAGGAGGTGCTATTCATCACTGAGCTACACCAAATTTTGGCACCGTTGCTCGAGATCGAGCTTTGAGGACGAGTGTGTGATGGTAAGACGTAGAGAGGATGCGTTGGAATGGTAAGTAGTAGGTAAATTTCTTGTTTTTTCTCCATCTCCATCTCCATCTCCATCTCCTTCCCCATCTTCATCTCCTTCTCCACTTCATATTCCCACTTCCAATTCATTCTCCTCATTTGCTTTGTGCGAGTTTGACAGAGAGCGAGTGTGTATTGTTGTTTTTGTGTGTTTTTGCATGATTCTTGCAGGTTGCAGCATCCTCACCATCTCTAGCAAGCTCAGCAGGTACGGAATTTCTCTGCGCATGCCTCGAGGCATCGAGCTTGAGCTATCGCTACACATCAAACAACTGACCCTATCACGATTCTGAGTGCACCATGACACAATGCAGCCTGAGAGCTCTTAGAATCACTAGCCTGATCAAGAAAATTCACCATATCCCGGTCTATCGCGACACACCGAGGTATCGCGACACACCCAAGTATCGCGACACACCGAGGTATCGCGACACACTGAGGTATCGCAACACACCGAGGTATCGCGACACATCGAGGTATCGTGACACTCCCGACCTATCGCGACACATCGACCTATCGCGACACGCCCGTCTATCGTGACGCACCAAGGTATCGCGACACACCGAGGTATCGCAACACACCGAGGTATCACGACACATCGAGGTATCACGACACTCCCGACCTATCGTGACACACCGACCTATCGCGATACACCCGTCTATCGTGACACACCGAGGTATCGCGACACACCGAGGTATGGCGACACACCGAGGTATGGCGACACACCCAAGTATCGCGACACACCGAGGTATCATGACACACCGAGGTATCGCGACACACCGAGGTATCGCGACACACCGAGGTATCGCGACACACCGAGGTATCGCGACACTCCCGACCTATCGCGACACACCCACCTATCATGACACACCCGTCTATCACGACACACCCGTCTATCACGACAAACCCGTCTATCGTGACACACCGACCTATCGTGACACACCCGTCTATCGCGACACACCGACCTATCATGACACATATCGTGACACATCGACCTGAGCTATCGTGATACACCGGCCTCACGAATAATTTTTTGGAGTGTACTAATTGATTGACTTGGGATAATTTTTGGGCTTGATTTCTAACATATTGGGACTACCTTAGAGCCTTAGAAGTGGGAAAAATACCGAGAAAATCATAAAAAATTCTTGAACCTTGAGAGCCTGTTTTGAACCCTAAATGCCTGAACAGTCATAACTTCCTCATACGAAATCTGTTCGGAGTGATCTTAGGCTTGTTGGAAAGCTCGTGGGTTATTAGATAGGGTATTTTGAAGTTGAACATACCCCGGGATAGGAAAGTTGGGGAATCTTTAGGATTGTGTTCCTAAAAGCCAAAGAGCAAGTTGATCTCTGAATTGCATGAATGAAATTGGTATGTTGTGTTTTTTAAATTGAAATCTTGAGCTAACATTGGGACTTTTACAGGTCCATTGAGAGCATCAAAGGGCAATCCAAGAAAGAGTAAGTGCAAGCATCGGAACATGCTTCCTGGGCATGCAAGGACAACCAAGGAAGGAGCCTTAAGGTTGGAAATTCTCAACACCCTCTGTCAATTCCTAGCTTAGGCTAAGTACGACCTAGGTGTGGTGATTACTTAGAGCAATGTCAGGCACGAATCAAGTCCAAGAGAACTAATCAACTAAGTACAAGCATTAGGCAGATCTTAAGCGTGAAAAACCTAAGGGACAAAAGTAAACTTGATTCGATCAATTATCAAGTGCAAAGTTCACTTAAGTACTCGTGATGATGTGATTTCAAACAAGGGCTTAACACAATATTCAACTAAAAAGAACAAAGTCATTGGTACAAATTAACCTGCAATGAGAGTGTACTTGGGAACAAGGGGGTAGATAAACCAGGCATATGAACCTTAGGTCAGGAAGACACTTGGGCCGAGACAAACAAAGCCTCAGATCTTCTGAAGCTAGTGTCAATCACACTGCTAGGTCTTGGGCCCAGCAGTTGAGTGATTACCCATACACTCCCAAATCAGAAACAAGTGATTCTAAGATGTCCTATAACATGGAGAGACCAGTAGGTAGTTCAGGGGTGGTGTACCTAGAAAAGCTAGAAGGACCTTACAAGACTCAATTGGAATACATCAGGACTAATCGTCTAGGTGCTCGCATCTACGAAGATGGCCTGAGAAGATCTGTGGTCAAAATTAAGAACCCTGATCAACCCCATGGACTAGAACACCCGGTAGTCAAGTTCGAGAATGGAGCATACCTAGATAAAGAAGGGACTATTTATGTAGTCACCACCCTTCCAGATAGGACAAACGAGTTCGGCAACGTGATCGTAGAGACTGACATGGGTGACATAGAGCAAGGGAACTTAGGGAGAGAGCCGGGGACTCCCCGTGGCAAATCAGTCCTCACCAGAATCGTGACACCAGAGTGGGTTTCCCAAGACAATAAGAGTATAGAATTGCTTTTAAACCGAGAAACCAATGAGGCTTTTTGGAGGTATAAGCCTGCCCAGCCTCATGAAGTAGGAGCTCTCACAATTTATGAGTTTAAAGACCCTGATAACCGAGGCAAAGTAACCTACCTAGACAATACGTCAAAGCGGATCTTCGTGGTCTCAGAGCATGGGAGACATGCCTACACTTGGAAGGGTGAATTTGTTTTTCCCCAACCTCGGTCTAATGTGTCCTACAACCACCAAGGAGCTGGGACCTCCCAAGCTCATGGAGCTCAAAGGGATAGAAGTAGAGACAGACCTGAGGTTAGTTTTGCCAACCCCCTGGGAAGAGAAAGGATGAGAACAGAAATGGATAGAGAAGAGACTAAGAGACCTAGAGCCCCAAGGAACCAAAGAAATGCTGATGATTTCCCTTTGCCAAGGCCGAGAGAACACACTAGGATCCTGAGGCCAACTCAGCTGGTGAATTCCATGAAGAATTACTTTGATGGCACTGGAGATCCCTACGACTATGTGGTAGAATTTAGGCAAGTCTTGAGAGCTGAACAGGTTGAGGACCTATTCACGCAATACAATGCTTTTGGTCTAACCCTTAGGAACACTGCCCTTACATGGTTTCAACCCCTGAATGAGAGGCAGTTCAGGAGCATAGACCAACTTTTAGAGGCTTTCGTCACTGAGTTCTCTAAGAGTGGCATATGGCATAATACCTCCCCCCTTATTCATAGCTTTAAGCAAACACCTCAAGAGACGGTCAGACTAGTAGGAAGACGGTTTAGGCAATACCTAGAGAGGTGCCCGATGCCTGAGTTACCCACACCAGCCAAGCAAGTGGCTTTGTTCTTAGACGGATTGCTAAGTACCAAATTGAGATCATATGTGTACTTGAAGGACCCTAGGACCATAGAAGAGTGTATACGCATGTGCATTGACATCGAGGATAACCTAGGGGAGGAACTAGAACTTTCAAAAATCTACAAAGATTCAGATAGTTCTACTAGCCTCTTTTCCTTGCAATCCACATCTATTGAGGAACTTGCTGAAAAAGTAGCTCAGAAACTAGGAGTCTCTAGTAAACAAATACCAAGGTTTGCACTAGTGAAAAGATGCTATACTTGTGGAGGTGACCATATGGCGAATGTATGTCCCATTATGACCCAACCCCAAGTGAATCCTAGTAGCCAGTACTGCACCATAGAACGGAGGTACACCAATCACATGGCACAAGATTGCCCATACAATAAGCAAACAATTAGGAAAACACATCCACAACCATACCCTCAACAAGGAAGATACCAGAACTAGTACCCACCTCAACAATATGGCAGACCACAGCAACCCTATCAAACCCAACAAAAGCCTCAACCTGTGTTAGCGCAACAACCCCCTGCTTCAACCAATGTGATTCCAGTAAAGTACACAGCTACAGAAGAGAATCTGAATAGAGCCATAGTGTCAGTGACACCATTACTTTCTAAAATTGATCCCAGTGATCATAGTTTTGACTCTACTCACATTGAAAGCCCGCAAGCTTATTACATGCAGTCACCTGAGCATGATGAGTCATACTATTATGAGGACCCGAGTGAAAATAGTGGGGAGCCTGAGTATGCAAATGTCATGTACACAAACCCTAACTCTAGACCTCAACCTAGGCAGGTACGAACCCCATTTCCTAGAGGACCATGCTTCAAATGTCAGGGAGATCACCTCATACATGATTGTCCACTACCTGCCCCTACACAATCCCAACCAGTGACAATTCAGGGCTTCTGTCAAGATTGCGAAAAAGAGCATCTCTTGCGAGATTGCCCGAAGAACCCCAATAACTTGCCAAAAATCACTCCTATCAACGTCAGTGGACTAGTAGTAGACTCTATAGGAAGTGTGACTTCCACTGCCCCAGTACAAGTAGTCACCCGAGCTCAAGCTTTGCAACAAACTCAAGGAGTAGGGCAGGAAAAGAGTTCTGAGGTTAGTGAGACAAAGAGTATAACCAAGAAAAGGACAAGAGCATGGAGAGATAGCCGGGAGAGAATGAAAAGACAATGGTCACAGAAAATGAGCGAACTTGAAGAAATCTTGAGAGAAACCAAAGCAAAGATAAGTGAACTCGCATCTCAAAACCACTCTCACACTACCTGACCACCATCCTTTCCATCTCCCTCCAACCCATCACCTTCCATTCCCCAACATTCTAATCCACCACACGTAACCCACCCACCACCCAGAGTAGGATCAGTCCTAGCCGATCCCACTCCTGAGGATCTAGACATGATGCTTAAAGCATATCTAGAGATAGAGAGAACAAAACTTTGTGCTAAGATGGTAGAATTGGCGCAAGCTATGTTTGAAGCCAGTCGCTTGTTCAATGGCTCTAGCTCCACTAGAACACCATTGCATTTTGATGGTCTATTAGATAGATTGGAAAGGTTACTTACAAAGTCTGGGAAAGGAGCCACCTACCAGGCTGAGGATAGGGCAAGTGACAGAATAAGCATTCCTCCCCAGGGAGCTTATGTGCCTAACTCCACTAAACCCGACATCTCTTCTTCTATGAATAGGTATTCACCAGAGTTCCTGAGAGAGATTCAAGAAGAGAAGTGGGCAAAGGAAAGTGAAGTCCCTCCTCCCATTGAACTTGTGGATGACGCACATGATCAATTCCCACAGGACATCCCTTCTATTTATGAAGAGCAAGAGAGTGCCCATTCTCATGAGGGATTAGATTTTGAGTCTAATTCCTTGCAAGAGTTACCACATTTCAGAGGCCCATGGGAAACTAAGTCAACATGCATGAGAACACCCACGGTCATGATAAGAAACGAAGATTCGATCATACCTAGGAATATGGAGATAGTAAGGAACACTAAAGTGCAGTGCAACCTCACTTTAGAAGAGTGACTCAAGGTTAAGCCTGAATTGTGGAAACATGTGGCCAAACAAGTGCCAGAAGTAGCGAAATCGCGTTCCCAGTTAGGATCTCATAGAACAGTGCCATAAATACCATTGGATAAGATAGGAGACATGAGTGAAGGAGAAGAAGAAAATACCTATCTCCCAGTTACCCATCAGGGATACACAACCAAGGCAATTTTGGACTCAGCTGCAAGAGTTGCAATTGCTACCACTTCCTATGGAAGCGTTGGGGCAAGTCAGCACTCAGGCCGACGAGAATGAAATTGCCGATGGCAGATGGTCATATTGAGAGGCCCTTAGGATTGCTAGAAGGAATAACTCTCACAACATGTGGTGTTGAGTTCGAGCATACTTTTGTTATATGCGACTTTAGCAAAAACCAAGCCTACGAGATGATTTTGGGAAGGCCATTTATGCGACAATTGCAAGTGGTACAGGATTGGGGAACCAATTCCTTGTATTTGCAACATCTAGGTGTTACAACCAAAGTCAATCTCAAGGATTACTCTCATAGAGACGTACTGCCCATTCAATGAAATCCCATCATAGAGCCAAAGATGATACTGAATCAGTGCATTCCATAGGATCAGGATCCTCATGGATGCATGAAGACACTCACTTATGGATGTGTAAAGTAGCAGTAGGACCCAGCCTATGCACCTGTAGTATTTCCTGACGAAGAGTTTGAACCTCACGGCTGGGCGGAAATTTTAGCAATCATGGATGTAGCCATCAATGAAGAACAATGGACACCCCACTGTGATGAGGACGACTATGACATTTCAGTCTTTTCCATAGAGCCAATCATGGGAGATTCGGTTTTGGAAGAATGTGAACCTAGCACTGATGCATTTGAGGATGCAAGTGACTCTGATCTAGAGTCAATCATTATGGACCCACCTTTTGCATCAGATGAAGAATACTTCTATGAGGTAGAAGTTCACCCTCAGAGACATGAAGAGCTCACTAATGATGTGAGATTAACCACACACGTGACCATCAGGAGTGAAGGAAAGAAAAGAAAGAAGAAAGAAGTCACTCCAGAGGAAGAAGAATCCTTGTTTGAGGTCCCTGACAATTTCAAGAAGTACGAAATAGAAGATAGAAGAGTCATGGTAAGAATGCCTAAACGTGAGGCACAATCAGGAGAGGCCTATGATAGCAAGGAAACTACCAAGAAAATAGTTGTAGCCATAGAAGAGGGAGAAGAAAGATGCACCTACATTGGGCATGACCTAACGGAAGAAGAAGAGCAAGAGTTGATAGCTTTGCTAAGAGAGTACAAAGATGTATTCGCTTGGAGCTACAAGGACCTGAAAGGTGTAGACCCTGACATATGCTCACATAC
Source organism: Ceratopteris richardii (assembly GCA_020310875.1). Taxonomy (NCBI): domain Eukaryota; kingdom Viridiplantae; phylum Streptophyta; class Polypodiopsida; order Polypodiales; family Pteridaceae; genus Ceratopteris; species Ceratopteris richardii. The sequence goes on along the minus strand of CM035440.1, from coordinate 125,296,459 downwards.
GATCCCCATGACCTCAGATGCCAGACCCTCTAAGCAGAAGCCCTACACATACAATGACAACTACGCTGCCAAGATTAAAGAAGAGATAGATCGCTTGGTTGAAGCTGGATTTATCTATGAAATTGACCACACTGAATGGGTATCCCCCATTGTAGTGGTGCCCAAAAAGAATGGCAAATTACGTGTATGCATTAACTTGAAGAAGGTTAACGCAGCCACTATCAGAGATAGTTATCCGCTTCCTATCACTGAGCATCTTTTAGAAAGGGTAGCAGGCAAGGAAGTGTACAACACCCTGGATGGGCTACAATCAAGTAGCCATTGCACCAGAAGATCAGCATAAGACGGCTTTTGCCACAGAGTGGGGCATGTTTGCTTTTCGGGTAATGTCATTTGAACTTACCAATGCTCTTGCAACCTTCCAAAGATTGATGTGCCATGTATTAAAAGAATTATTGAGGAAAAATTTGGAAGTCTACATTGATGATCTTTGCGCTCATTCCAACATTAGACAGATCCATATACCTGAACTCAGACAAATCTTTGACAAATGTCGAGAATACCAAGTCTGCCTGAACCCAGAAAAGTGTGTTTTCATGGTCAGGCAAGGCAAAATTCTAGGACACATAGTGTCAAAAAATGGCATATCCACGGTGAGGAGAAAGTGAGAGCCATTGCAGAACTACCTAGGCCAAGGAATGTCAAGGAGGTACAGGCATTCATGGGGCATTGTGGTTACTACCACCAATTCATTCACATGTATGCCATCATTGCAAAGCCTTTGTATGCTCTTCTAACTAACTTTGAGTGGATTGATGAATGTGATAACTCTTTCAAGGAGCTCAAACGAAGATTATGTTCAGCACCAATCTTGACCACACCAGATTGGAACAAGCCATTCCATGTCCATGTGGATGCATCCAATTATGCTATTGGATGTGTGCTAGCACAACCTACAGGTGAAGGTAATATGGATCTTCCAATTGCCTATGCTAGTAGACAATTGAATGCAGCTGAACGAAATTATACCACCACTGAACGAGAAGGATTAGGCATGGTGTATGCTGTTAAAATGTTTAGACACTATTTGCTTGCAAATAAGTTTAAATTTTTTACGAATCACCAAGCTCTACTGTACCTGGTAAACAAGCCATGCAATACAGGTAGATTAGTAAGATGGTTCCTCTTACTAATGGAATACGACTTTGAGGTAGTGGTGAGAAAGGGAAAGTCTCATTTTAGAGCAGATCATCTCTCAAGGCTCACATCAAGAGAGGCCCCACAAGGAGTGTCAGATGACCTACTTGATGCTTACTTGTTTAATTTGGAAGTTGTACAGCAGTGGGCCAAGCCCTTAGTGCCAGTACTGGCATATGGGCCTAAGCATCCAGTAGTAAACACTCAAGATAGGGAGGTAGTAAAAGCCCAAAAGTATCATATCATGGCAGGAAGTATGTACAAACATACGGATCAAGGAGTATTAGCCTGTTGTGTGGAAGAGGACGAGTATGCGAAGTGGTTGAAATTAGCACATGTGGGTGCATTAGAGCAACACTACTCGAGACAAAGAACCCTACAGGCATTGAGGAGACTTGGAGTACACTGGCCAACTATGGAAGTTGATGTCCATAGAATGTGCAAAGAATGCCCAATCTGCCGCACTAAACCACCAGTGGAACACGCTACTCTTTATTAAGTGTCTCTAAGACCAGATTGGAGTGAACCATTAGTAGCCTTTCTGAGGACGAAAACATTCCCTCAAGGTATGACTTTGGCTAGACAAAGAAGTTTGGAACAAGAAGCCTTAGATTACGCACTCATTGGTGATAATTTATACAAACGTGGTAAAGATGGTTACCTAAGACTGTGTGTCCATGAGAGCGAATACCTCAAGATATTGGAAATTGCTCACCAGGGGGTAGCAAGAGGACATTTTGGACTAGACCGGGTGATCAAGACAATACTATTTGCAAGACTTTGGTGGCCAACCCTTCACATGGATGCACATACCTATGTGAAGAGTGTGAGGTTTGTCAGCGAACCCAGTATCCTATACGAAAAGATGAGATGCCATTGAAACCTATGATGGGTGTACGTGCATTCTCCAAATGGGGAATAGACTTTGTTGGTCCTATTAACCCCCCATCTAAGGGTTCTCATGCTGAATATATTATTGTGGCCACTGATTATCCAACCAAATGGGTAGAAGTAAAAGCTACAACAAAGAACGATGCTCAAACAATAGCTAAGTTCTTATTCGAGAATGTGTTCACCAGATACGGATTACCAATAGAGCTAGTGAGTGATAGAGGCACACACTTCTTGAATGAAGTCATTGAGAACCTTCTCCAATAATTCTTGGTAATACATAAGAAGTCTGCCCCCTATCATCCACAAGCTAATGGACAGGCCGAGAGCACAAATAAGATTCTATGCAATGTATTGACAAAATTAGTTAATAACAAACGCTCTAATTGGGACAAACAGCTACACCACGCTGTTTGGGCATACCGAGTTGCCTATAAAATGGTACTCCAAGCCACACCCTTTCAGACGGTGTTTGGCCAGAATGCGGTGCTACCATTGGACTTTTTGATACCTACATTGAAAGTAGCACAAGAGCATGAATGGATAGGCCATGAACTCTCCTCTAGAATCTTTGATCTTGAACGTTTAGGTGAGACACGATTGAGAGCTGCAACAGGAATCTATGTAGCCAAGAAGAGGCAAAAGGCGTATTTTGATACACATGTGAAGGATAAAGGCTTGAAAGCAGGAGACCTAGTCCTAGTCTACACATTGAAGCAACATGCACGAAAATTAGAGAAAAGAGGCTATGGACCAATGATTATCAATAGGATCTCCACAAGTGGAGCAGTACAACTAGCCACTCTAGAAGGTGACATACTACCAAGTTACATAAGCGGATGCAGAGTCAAGTTATATCAAGAACCCCTAACAGAAGAAATGCTAAATCGACTCAATACTACAAAGAAATGTAAGGAAGAGGAAAAGCGAATTCGAGAAGAAGCATAGGCAGAAACTTTAGAACACATCAGACGAATGAACTGAGAAGCCAAGGTAGAGATCAGTCCATGACTGACACTCATAAAGCTCTCAGTTATCATATTGCCATGTGCGAGGCTTCAGGTAAACGGTCCCATAAGATAGTTGATCGACGACCTTTTGTGACCCTAGTAGTAGGACAAGGAGAGAGTGCAAGGGTGCTGAGAGCTTTAATTGATTTAGGAGCAGCCACTAGTGCAGTTCGGCTTTCTTACTGCCAAAAATTGCAATTGAAGGTCAAGCCTATTGAAGCATATCTCATAGGGCTGGGAGGAGTTGAAACCCCTTGCATGGGAGAGGTGGAACTTCCCCTCTACATTCAAGAGATCCTCATGCCAGCAAAAGTGCTAGTATGTGAAGACGAGGATCTTACCGAACCTCTTGTCTTGGGCCAAGACTGGATGTATGATCATGCAGTCAACCTCAACCTAAGAAGTGGACTTCTTCAGGCTTGGGCAGGCCAAAGCCGCCTTACGATTGAATTAGAAAATCAAGCACTCAGACCACTAGAAAAGGCACCGACTCCTGGCCCCTCCAGGCACCCACATGAAGATAACAATGTTGTTCTTGTCCAAAGTTCTATGGTGCAGAGGATTGTCACTCTTGACGAAGGCACATAAGTCAAGGAGTAGTTCCCATCTATTCCAAAGAAGATTCTAAAGGGGAAGGCTCAGCAACACACGACACTGAGGAGACCGATGATCTAGAAACATGCACAACAACCTGGGCAATATGAAGTACCTCATGGCATCAAGCAGATTTGGATATGCAAAGGGGAAAAAACCACGGCTCCAGAGACAGGTTCTCAAGAAAGCATCAAGCGAGCCACACCGTCAAGGACTAAAATGAAGGAGTCCCCTAGGCAACACTCTAGACATACCATTTTTGTTTGGGTGCCTAAGCCGTCAACGAAGGCTACCCCCAATGCTAGACAGATATGGGTGCCCAAGGTCTGCTTACGAGCCCAAATAGCTTCACTTCTAGTCTCTAGCATAAATCAACACTCACAAGTACTCTTGGCAAATAGCTCAGGGAAGATACCTACACCCCACACTATTACACCTTCGGTCAAACCTAGAAATGTCTGGAAATGGGTACCCAAAAGGTCCCAAATCCAACACAATCTAGTTCATAAACCTGTACCTATCACCCACTCTAAGAGCTACGAATCCTCAATCAAAGTTTGGAGACTTAAACCTTGTATCAAACCCCCTGACCCAATTTTCTAAATCCATCCACTCTGATGTAGGTGCATTCTGAGTACATTGCATATCCAAAGTATGCATCTAGGACGACACTAACCACTAACCAACATTCACACCTATCACAAACACTTCACCTCTAACCACTAACCATCTGGATTGTCATGTTAGTATTGTGGAGGGAACACCATTACATCTTGTTTCCTATGCAACACTAATGTGCCTTTCTTCTTCTAGCAGATAAGCAGTAGAAGTCTCATGGCAGTAGCAGCAGGCACGAGCTCCCAGGCAGGCACTAGTACTCAAATGGATTGGGATACCATGCATGTGGAGGTTCCACTAACAGCTAGGCCTGAGGAATTTCTGAATGTGAGATGAGTCCCCATTTCGGATCCACCAAGTGGCCTAACAGAAAGAATAAAGGGACATTCTCATTGGTTCAATGAGATGCCAGGAGATTTGGGGGATGTAGATCATATCTGGGAATCCAAGTTGGAATTTGGAGGAGTTTGGTGGACCTTTCAGTTCTTCTCATGAGAATTTGAAGCATTACAAAATGTAGCTCCTCTTCAAGTTATTTGGCAGAAAGCGGGATTGCAAGATTATTTTAGTGCATCCCTACCTAAACTAGATTTCCTTAGGTGCTATTACTTGATTGCAACTCTGAAAGCGACAGGAGATCGAGATCAGTCCGGCACATTCCTGGTGCCCTCTCTATCAAACCAAGAGGAAATGAAAAAGTTTGAGTTGAACATCATTGTAATCAGAGAAGCCCTTCAGATGTACGACACCCATGTACCCTCCGATCGAGATCCTTTGATACCGGAGTCTATGAAGAACAGTACACTCAAGAAGTTGAAAGAGATGTGTGCTCTCACCCCAAACATCGCCATACCACTACGAATGTGCCTTCAGCACTTTGCATTTCCAGCTCAAGACCGATTCACAGAGCCTCATAAAAAGATTTGGTACGGGTTATACCTAGCGGAGACCGAGAGCTTACCTATTAAAATTCCAGTGTGGATCCTTGACCAACTATATGAAGCAGGTAAACGAGGGATGAGGAAGCCTACTTTGAATGGTTGTTGTGCCAGTACAAGAATTATATACAAATGCCTCGCTTATGATGTGCCGATTGCACGGGCACTTAAATACTCTCAGCTGCAATTCTTCCAAGGATGAAAACCAGGGGTTCAGCTAGCTAAAAGAATGCGGGGATCTCTTTCCCATGTTCCAATTCCTCGCGAGTCCACCACTGAAGTCTCCCTTACAGAAGAAGAGCAGGTGGATCCATTCACGATCCATCTCCAAAGACCACAATCAGAGGGGATGGTACAACCCACTCCATCAGCCCCTCCACTACCCACGGATGCTGAGTTTGCCTCCCTGGCTACATTGGCAGAGGATACATCCTTTGACTTTGAGAGTTTCTTGCAAACAACACAGTTATCTGAGAGTGAGTTCTTCTCAGACACTGACGGTCTCGGATCATCATCCCAGAGAGGATAGCCATAGAGTGATGCATGAAGAGTACATTGGGAAGATGAGGCACAACACACTCATGTTGAAGGCACACATGAACAAGAAGAGGCACAAGAAAATGAATCAGAGGAGAGTGAGGAGGAAGCCCCTACCTACACTGCACAACTCAAACGGTTCTACAAGACGATCAAGCAGGTACAAAGGAGGCATAAGCTATCAGAACAGGCAAATAGAGTGATGGTGAACCAGATGCTGCAGGCGGAGGAAGTTGATCCTCATTTTATCGAATCATTGAATCTTTTATCTTTTGGCATACCTGTGGAATGGTGGAAGCCATGCGGACCATGATATATTGTACCCCCCCTCAGTACGACCAACGAAGACTCAATACGTGGCCGCGAAGGGGAAAGATGATTCAAATGGAAGTATCTACCTCCCTCCCTACCATAGCTCAAGAAGACATTCACATGGCCAGCCCCACTAACACTGATGCACACGATGACGGCACACAGGTACCATCTCCACCATCACCTCACATCCAGCCCACCAAAACCCTCACCGCTAGTATTTCTAAACAACCAGTATTCGCCGTTACTGAACCTATACCACACACCACCATTTCTCCATCCTTCCCTTTACCTACATCCACCAGTTCTAGCCACTTTTTCGAACCTCAGATAGGTCATCCCGCCACCCATCAAACCATCATAGGTCACCCTTCTTATCAACCAGCTCTCGGACAGCCACATGTCCCTACCCAAACATTAACACACCCATTTCCCTTCACTAATACATTTCCTCTTTCCCAACCCCAACCCATTGGGCCCCTCATAACCTCCTCTGAACCTATACAAACCACCCAACCTCCATTCTTGACAAACCTTGTAAATATAATTCAACAAATTGAGGATTATAATAGAAAGTCCCTTCCACACCACACCTCCCCCACATTCATGGCCACCACTAACACACCACCCACCATTCCTATATTCACGCTTCACACTTCACACACAATCACGTCCGATCCCATGGACATTTCACCCTCCACAGGACCACTCACCACCACTTTTGTCTCAACATCACCACTTGTAACTTCACGCACATCACCACATACACCCACAGTCAGCACCACATCCACCTTTCCCTTTTCCAATTCCCAACCCCTTGCATCTTTCACCTCCACCTCTGCATCCACCTCATTTAGTCATGCACTGGACACTATGTTCGAAGCTGCAGCCCAGCTTAAACAAGAATACAGATTATTGGAAGAAAACAATAAAGAGCTTTGCACTTTGTCATCCCACCTCCAGGCACGTGTCAATGCCTTAGAGTTAAGTAACACTCCATTGCAACATGAGGTTACCGCTCTCCAACAATCTCATGCGGAGCTCGAAGCCAAATATACGGAGACGGGTAAGGCGACTGAAGAACAACTCAGAGATCAGCTAGCCCGCAATGCTAGATTACAAAGAAACATGGCCTTACTTCGTCGTCACTTAGCAGCTACTCAAGAAGAGAATAGAAGACTACAACAACAAAATCAAGAGAATTTAGAAGCAGCCATCGAAAACACCCCACGGGCACCTATAGATCCTGCCAAATTCTAAGCTATTCCCTCAGAACACATTCAGGAGGTATTGGAAGATTATGCGACCCTCTTGGAAGCACACGGCCAACTGGTAGACCAGGTAAAGGAACTACAAAGATCCCAAGTGCCCCCACCACACCCAACAGAACCTAGAGAGATGGTCAATGCTGCTACTTCACCAGAGCCCGACTCTTCAACAGGCAATGAGGTACTTGAGCTATGCCAACAAGTTGCAGAATTAAAGATTAAGTTGTCACAATATGAACGACCCCCCTCTCCACTCGATCAACCAACAGAAGAGGAGGCTATTGTAATTCCAGTGGAAGAAACATTTGAAGATAATTATGAGCCTCAACCTCTTCCAGGAGGCAGAATCACTGATGATGGACATGACACATACCATGAACCCCCTCTAGCATGGATGAAGCAGGTAGAAGAGATGGGCCACACTCACGAAGAGCGCATAGCAACTCAGATGCTTGCCATGAAAACCATTGAGGAAACCATACTCCAATCTGAATATTTCAAGCACTTGGCTACTAGGCACTTAATAACTAGTTCAGAGTTATAGTATAAGCCCTAATTTGTGCTCTTGGAAGACTACAATGCTGAAATCAAAAGAGTCACCAATAGGTATCCTTCCTTTGCAACAGAGTTCCAACCAGAGGACATCCTAGAAGAAGCTGGAAAAGGTGCCATATTCCAACCTATCTGGAGGCAAAAATTACTTGAGACCTATTTGGAGATGCTACGAACATGGGATCACGCTCCCATGCATTTGAAGTATAACCCTTGCTTTGGGCCAGTTCAATGAAGAAGATCATGGAAGGCATTTGCCATCAAAGTTCAGAACAATACGAATTGCAGACAATGGCTAAATTACCCCTCCATTGCACCCCCAACAGGCACACCAACTGTAGTCTACATGATGGCTACTATCAGACACTGGATGCCATGCGTACATCCCATGCCTGATGTCATCGCGCAGATGATGCTCAAAATCCTGGACATGATGCAAGTAGTGTTAAAGACTTTCCGCAATGTACGTAACATCCAGCCTCCAATTCTAGGCTTCATAAATAGTAATTATGACTTACTTTATGATATGAGCATAACCCCTAGTATTAGGGTCGCTTACGCTTGGCATGCGAGAATTAGATACCTCCCAACATGCTACAAGCAAACATTTGATGATATGTTTACCACTGGGTTTTGGGAAGCTCACTCGGAGGTGTTCACGCCACGTCCAACCCATCTGCTTCAGCTATTTGCATGCGAACAGGAAATGCACTCAGAGCTCTACACCACCCCACAACCTGACATTTCGGGAGCGGTCAATTGGGATGCTCTTCAAAGAGATCTTGTCAGGGGACTCAAACTCAAAGAACAGGACCTTGCCATGGACATAGTACAACAATACATTGATCACCCAGCGGAACAAAGGTCTGTCAGAGACGACAGACGCTAGGGGGGGAGAGTGTTGGCATCATACGGGAAGAAGCAAGTACGGGCATACACGCAGATCTAGCACTGAGGCAACCTATAAAATTTTTTCAATCTTTACACCACTATAAAAGTGATTCTCATCACTAACAACCATTGTAAATACCGTTTCACCTTTTTGTAGCTCCATTTTGTGCAAGCCGAGGAGTCCTCGAGCTTGGGGAGCCTTAGAAGTAATTGCCTACCAATTTTCATATTTTTTAGACCTCGTTTGAGCCCTCAAATAAGCTCTGGAACCTAATTTTTAACTAGGCCAGACACTAGGTCTGGACAGGGCCAAAGCTAGTAAAAAACTATAAATAGAGCTAGAGAGCTCATTTTTGAGCTAGCTTGTTGTAGTTTTGAGCTTGTATGAGAACTTGGCTGTAATAGAAGTGAATCCATTGTCTTACTCTCTTTGTTCTTACCGTGTATGCGTGTGTGTGTGTATGTGTGTGCATGTTTGTGTGGTTCTCACTCACACACTTGTGCCTTCACTTGCTCGAGGTCTTCATACCATCCTCATGTCTTCCCGGATTGACATTAAAGGAGGTGCTACTCATCATTGAGCTACATATGTATAGGTTCTCCATTATCCAATCGAGATAGGATTTCTGCTACTATATGCGAAGAGTCTGGTCTATGTACCACAACATAATCAAATTCTTGTAAAAGAAGTACCCACCATGCCAGTTCCAATCATATTTTGCTACTTTACTACATACAACAAAGCATAATGATCTACATGAAAAGTAAATTATCGGCCCAATAAATAATAACAAAAAAAATTTTATGAAGTAAATTAATACCAAGCATTCATGTTTTGTTATAGAATAGTTATTTTTGGCTATGGTCAATCATTGGCTGGCATAGTAAATAGGTCAATACCATGAACAACCAACTTTTTGCATCAAAACGCTGCCAATAACTATATTAGAGGCATCCATAAAAACATGGAATGTCTGAGTCCAATCTAGGGCTTGTAAAATAGGTGGTTGCGTTAACACTACTTTAGGATGCTTAAAAGATAAGTCACATTCTATTGTCCATTGAAACTCCTTGCCTTTGGCATGAGCGAGGTGATTGAGTAGGATGGAAATATGGGCCAAACACAGTAAATGCCACCCATGCCATCGAATATGGCCCAAAAATTGAAGTACTTCTTTTGCATTTGTCGGTGTAGGAACTTGTAACACCACTTTTATTTTATCTTGATCAACTGCAATTCCTGTACTAGAGATGACATGCCCCAATAATTTCCCACATTCCACACCAAAAATTGATTTTGCCATATTTAAACTCAGATGTAATTTAGGGCACTTAGTAAAGGATAATTGTAAATGTTGGACATTGTCATTTTGTTTAACAAATACCAAAAAATTATCTAGAAACACACAGTTAAAACTAGTTAAGTATGGGGAAAATATATATTGCATGCAATGTTGAAAGTACTAGGGGCATTTCGAAGACCACACCACATTACGATACACGTAAATACTCCCCCCATTAGTAATAAAAGTTGTTTTGGGTATATCTCCATCAACCATTTGCACCTGATTGTAACCACTGAATCCATCTAAGAAAGATTAAATTTCCCTATTAGCAACCTCATCTAGCATTGTATCTAAAAGGGTTAAAGGGTTCTGGAATAGTTGCTGCATTTAATTTATGATAATCTACACATATTAGAAATTGCTTGTTTTTCTTAGGTACTATAGGGGGACACCCATTCTAGATATCTGATAGGTACAATGAATCCTACTCTCAGTAGCCGATCAAGTTCCTCCTTAACTTGCTTAGCAAAATTCAGGTTCATGCAATACCACTGCGAAATCACTAGGGAAGCATCTAGTTTCAATTGTATTGTATGCTATATAATCAAGGATCCAATCCATGCATATCTAAATAATCGCATGCAAACACATCTTTAAACTCATTAAGAAGCGAGAGTAACTCTTCTCAGAATGGGCTTAGTAGGCTAGCAACAACCTTGACCTTCTGAGGTGCGATTTTAGACCCTAAGTTTACATAATCTACCTAACCTTCCTAAACGTGAAGGCTTGTATGTGTGAAGACATCTTCCTCCAAGAGCAATGTTGCATTCTCCTTTGATTGTAGAGTATCAGCTTCAGGTTGCATCGAAGCTACTACGGGAGACAATTGTTTATACTGTGCCAGAATTTTTGGAATATCGATGATGCCTATGGAGCATAAAACTTTATTTGCTTCTAGAAATTTGATTTCTTCATCCTCCTCTAATCTTGCCAACATATGGGGCAGTTCTGCAATAGAGGGTAATTATGTCTTAGGGTATGGATGTTTATCATCTAGAGGAATAGAATACTTTTTATGCACTTTCTTAAAAGTTATAGCCCAAGAACCCCAATTTTACTGAACTTTTGCATGCTTTAGCCAAGGTTGCCCAAGTAGTAAATTATAATCATTGCTCTTTCCTAATAATTCAATTACTACAAAAATGATTCTAAAAAGAATATCTTGTATCTTGATGGTTATATCCTTAATGAGGCCAATAGGTTGAACACATGATTGATCGGCCATGCGAATGTAAAACAGAGCTGGTTGAATGTCTACCTCGCCCATCTGATGGCAAATAGGTAAAGTTGCAATGTTCACCTCAAAACCTCCATCAATCAGAACTCTAGAAATTTGCTAATTTTTATACCATTAATGGCACCGCATAATCCACTAATCAGTCCTCTAGAGTTTCTATTGTACTTACCTCTATTTGTTCTTCTTCTTAATTTCTTACTTCATGGTTTTGCGCTTCCCTCAACAGGGTGTGCCAAAATGTGGGTCTAATTCCAACAGATCATTGAAAGGAAAGTGAACCCTAGATTTGCAAAGAAGATACCATGGATATAGCCTTATTTGTTGATGTAGGGAACTGTGAGGTTTTTGGATAAATATTAGAATAAGTTTGAGAAGTAGTATTCTATTGAGAGGTATCCTGGGTACCTTTTGAACCATTGCCAGCTATCTCTGATACCTGTTAGCTAATCCTATCCTGTCCTGAAGACTATTACTAGGGCCCAAAAAACTATACGGGCACCTTTCCAACCCAATCCATAGCTTGATCATACACCTTATGTTGTGCGGAAATGTCTAAAGGCAACTTTGGATCATCTCTATTTGGAATTTTTCTAGATATTATGACTACTAGGGAAACCAAATCCTCAAAAGTTAAAGTCACCATCTTGTTCATTGGGCCTTAAGTCTAGCTTCTTGTTTCCACCTCTCATAGTCCTATGCATCTGGACAATTGGCACATATATGTCCAAATTCCAAAAAAAATAGACATTGTGGTCCTTTGCCTTCTTTCTGGTATTCCCATTCATGGCAATGATATCTATTGAAGGGTCTCCATCCTCTACCATATCCTTGATAGTTTGTCCAACCTTGGCCCAAATTTCCAAAAGAGCCTTGTTCTAGCCTATCTCGAGGATTACTTGGTTTAGGCAGATGGATTTATTCACATATGGTGGTGTATGCCAAAGACCACCATATTGTGGTTCCATTTGAATATGGTTTGTCGTTAATATGTGATTCCCAATATTATATCTACATTGTTCCATACTATGCTTCATTATATTACAAATTGCACAGCACACTTGGTTTAGGGCACAAGTGGCCGCTACATGTCATGCATTTCTACATTTTGTATAGTATAATTGACTATATGGATCAGATACTGCCAAAGAAGTTGAAGTTACCAAAGTTGTGGCTTCCGAAGAGCATTGCCAAATTGGATTGTTTGCTTTCAAGTTTCGTTCAAACTATTCAATAGCATCAGTCATTTGGTCCAAAGTTCGAGTACCATCTAATGCAAAAAGACTAATTTTCTCTTTGAGTAAAGGATTCAGACCATCCATAAACCAAATATTCACCATATCCTACGGAGGATGCTCATCCTCACAAATCTGATGCGAAGTACTCTAGAATCATTTGAGTTGGTTGTTGTAACATATATTATAGTGTAATAAATAATTGAACATTGGCTTTAGCCTTTAAAAGTCATCGTAAAAATGTAGCTTTTAAGGCATCATATGTTACAAAATGATATGAAGTGAATTCGGTTAACCTTCACTACCAAGCGTGGTCTAGAATACTTGATATTTTTAGCATCATCCTAGCCTCATTCCAACGAATCATATTGTGTATTGAAAATGCAAACATGAACATCGAGATTTTCATCTATTCTTCCACTAAGTTTATTGAACTGCATGCCGGTAATTCGATGATCTGACATTGCTTTGATCGCAGCTTGCCAACACCTCCACTCTTGGGTATCGATGGTAATTCTTCCTCTTCAAGCTTAATGTCTTCGAGGGAATTTGTATGGACCATGCCACCAACCTACCTTTGTAGTACTGTTTTCTTTTCTCCCAGTTGCTCTGTCCAAAAAAAATCCAAGAGGCCCGGCACCACACCTGAATCCCAAGGTCTCTTTTCTCATTCCCTATATGATTCCTCACTTGCTTGCCATCCATTTGCACCTTTTGCTTACAACTTCGGTGCTTCAAAAGCCACTTGCACATCCAACATTTGTGTCACTAATGGGTATGGTAACACCTCTTTCTCTACCAAATCCTTTAGTTGTTCTGATATGCATTCACTTCCAAGAACTCCCTCCCAGGCAGTCAATATTTTGTGAGGTAGACAATTTTGCTGTTGCAAATATTGTCTGCTTCTCTTGATACTTTGAGAACCACTTACATGACTGTGTTGGCATGATCCTTCTCCATCACCTTATGTAGCCTTCAATCCCTTCATAATTGCACTTAATGTGCATGACACCTCATCACCTAGCACTGTTTAGCAATACCCCATCCCATCATGGTCGCTAATCGTTTGCTGATTGTTAATACAACAAGGAGAGTTTGGGGCATGGGGATTATTGAAATAGATTCAATGTGTTTCTATTCACTATTTGAAATTCTAACACAGAAAGTATATTACAAGTACACAGAACAATACAATGCTCTGAGACAGATAATGGCAAAGAAAGAAAGTAGATGTTGATTATAGTGCAAAGCATTCACTACAATTGGTCCAGAGTACAAATTGTACTTCACTCTTCTCTGTTATTGCTATCTCCACTTTGTGTGCATACATATTCGTGGCTTGTCTTGCATTAGGTTTCTTTATAAATTCCTTACTATGGTTATACACTAAGAAACATGTATTCGGTTGAGTTCCCTGGGAATTCAAACAGCTTACAAAATAAATATATTATAGTTTTAGGTATTTGAATAGGCCGCAATCTAACATTTTGTCCACCTATGCACTCCCATTATGGAGCTTAGATGGAAATCTAGAGAGGCTTTAGATGAAATGCTTACTAATATGCAATGATTTGTAGAGCTACACATGAGCCATGCTTATATAGCTTTCACAATGTAGGTTGGTATATATAAACATAGTCGAGAGATAAAAAATAGTAAAAAATATATATAATTTGACAAATATCTCAACCACCAGAAGTCTTACTGTTGAAGCTTCAAGGACAAAGCATGGAAGCGCATAAGGGAAGTGGAAATACAAGAAGAAGGAGCATGTAGGGAGCTCCAAGAAGCACATGACAAATTTTCAGAAGAAGTCCCTATAAAAATAGTGATTTTTATCACTAAAAACCATTGTAAATACCATTTTTCATTTTTGCAACTCCATTTTGCTCAAGCCGAGGAGTCCTCAAGCTTGAGGAGTGTTAGAACTATCATCATACCAATTTTCATAATTTTTAGACTTCGTTTGAGCCCCCAAATAAGCCCTGGAACCTATTTTTTAACTAGACCGGACACTAGGTCTGGATAAGGCCAAAACCACTCAAAAACCTATAAAAAGGGCTGGAGAGCTCATTTTAGGGGTTAGCTTGTTGTAGATTTCAGCTTTGTAAGAGAGTTCATCTGCAATCGAAGATCTTCCATTGTTCCACTCTTTGCTCTTACCTTGTGCGTGTGTGTGTGTATGTGTGTACATGCTTGTGTGCTTTCACTCACGCACTTGTGCACTTCACTTGCTCTTGGTCTTCATATTGGTCCTCACGTCTCCACGGATTGACATTTATGAGGTGGAGCTCCTCACGTTGGTACTCACCATTGTGTTAGAGTGACACCAAATTTGGCGCCGTTGCCGGGGAGAGAGCTTGGAGGACAAGCGTGTGACGGTAAGACGTAGAGTAGCGACGTTGGAAGGTAAAAAAATTACCATTTTCAGTTCAGTTTTTGAGTTTTTATCCTCCATCTTCATCATCATCACCATCTCCACCCACCTTCATCTTCTCATTTTTTTCCATTTTTTAGAGTACATTCACCTCGCTTTTTACTTGTGGTTGTGAGAAAGAGCCTTAGAGAGGGTGCGGAGCTGAAACGCTGAAGAAATACACCTCAATAGACCCAAAAATTTAGTGAACAGTCCCGGAAGTGACATAACCTGCGCCAAGTATCATGAGTGCAATATCGCAAGTTTGAAGGGAGATTTTGCATCTACAGACACATAGGAGTGACAAGGAGGACACAAGGTACTCATATTTGCAAAAAAATTTGAATTTGGACTCCAAAAAATCCAAGTATTGTGTTCTCCCGCAGTTGAAGTATCGCGATACTTGGATATCGTGAAACTCTTGTGGTCGAGTATCGGGATACTTGCAGTGGTCACATATCATGTATCGTATATCGTGAACTTCTTATCGCGATACCTATCGTGTATCGTGTATCGTGGAGTTAACTTTCACGATACCTGGTAGATATCGAGTATCGTAGAGATCTGAAAATGATACTTCACGAATATCGAATATCATGGGAATTCCAAGTATTGTGTATTGTGATTTTTTCGCGATACCGACCCAATATCGTGTATCGTGATTTTTTCGCGATACTGACCCAATATCGTGTATCGTGATTTTTTCACGATACCGACCCAATATCGTGTATTGTGACTTTCAATGTCAAGTATCGTGAGTCTAACTCTCGCCTGATATCGAGTATCATGTATCGTGGGATTCCTCTTGGCGATACATGTGTAATATCGAATATCGTGAGGGTCCTTCCGCGATACTTGCTGGATATCGATATCGTGATCTTTCTAGTTGGTTGAATATCGTGTGTCGTGTGGGCTCAAGTATCGAATATCGTGGCATTTTTCCAGTCAGCCAAATATCAAGTATCGTGACTTTTCCAGTGTGTCAAGTGTCGTGTATCGTTTAGTTGAGATATCGTGTATCGTGGCAAGGCAAGTATCATGTATCGTCTGCTTCCAAGTATCACGATACTTGATAAGTATCGTGTATCACCTGTTTTGAAGCATTTCTTGAGAGGCCTTGTTTCCCTGTTTTAACCCCCAGAACCCTGAACTGGCATAACTTTCTCATACGAAATCCGTTTGGAGTGATCTTGGGTTTGTTGGAAAGCTCGTGGGGAGTACAATAGGGTATTTTTAAGTTGGCCCTCAGGTTGGACTAGGAAGCAAGGGGTTCCACAAGATTTTGAGCAGATCAAAGGACAATTGTGAACTTGTAGATAAGGCTTATGAACCTAAGATCAAGTAGACACTTAGGAAGAGATAGATAAAGTACCATATCACTTGAAACTAAGATCAACCACACAACCAAGTCAGGGACTCACAACTCAATGGTTAACACTACATGCTGAGATCATAGACAAGTGAGTCAAAAATGTCATTTAACTGGGAGGGACTCTTGGCTTCTGAAGACATGCATAGATCCATACCTAGGGAAGGTCTTATGTCTACAGTGGAAGGGGAATATAGGATGTCTCTTCAATATGTATCCACTAACATGCAAGGAATACCCATCTACCTCGATGGTCTATACAGGTCAGTAGCAAGAATGAGAAACTCTACTGAATTAGAAATAGTTCCAAGACCAGCTGTCAAGTACGAAGACGGAGTCTACGTGGACAAGATGGGCCAGATCTATGTAGTAACCGAAAACCCTGATCGGATTAATGAAAGAGGAAAGTTAGCTCGAGATCAGGCAACTACCTCACAAAACCCATTTGAGACCCAGCAAAGAACAGATAATGTGATGTTAGGACAAACGAGCCAAGGTAGTATACCCAATGGGCCACATGAGCAATTCACCATGCCAGGAATTAACCCCCACGGCCACACTAGCCAGAGAATGGGAAATATGAATAGACCTACCTTTAGGAAAGAACTGCCACAAGGTGTCCCCATTATAATTCGACCCCCAGAGCTCGACAAAAGACTGAGACCAATCCAATTGGCCAAATGTATGCGAATCGTTACGATGGCACAGGAGAGCCCTATGACCACATTGCAGAATTCATGCAGGTGTTGCGAGCGGAGCAAGTGGATGACTTTTTCATGCAATATGAATCCTTTGGGTTAACCCTCACAGGAATAGCCTTGACCTGGTTTCAATCCTTGGATCTAAGTTGCTTTGAACATATTGAACAATTCTTCCAAGAACTTATTTGGGAATTCACTAAGCGAGGGATCAAGCACAATTCGTCATCCTTAATACATAGTTTCAAACAAGCCCCTAATGAGACAGTAAAAAATGCAGCACGAAGATTTAAGCAATACGTAGGCCGATGCCTTGTGACAGAGAGACCTTCTCAACAAAAAATGATATCGTTATTCTTAGAAGGTCTAACCAATGGAACATTGAGAATCTTAGTATATATAAAATGACTACAAACCCTAAGTGAATGTCTTCAGGAGTGCATAGATTTGGAAGACAACTTAGTTGAGGATCTCAAAACCACACAGGATCCTACCAAATCAGAGGATACAAGGAGCAAGGAAACTTCTAGTTCAAGTTATGTGGAGGAAGTGACAGAGTTAGTGGCCAAGAAATTAGGGGTACAAGGACAAAGGAACTACCAAAACTCTTCCTTGAGAGGGCCAATGTTAGGAAGTTGCACACTTTGAGGTGGGGATCATCCATCTCATGTCTGCACCAGAGAAGCATTAGGGTTATCACAACCTTACCCGTACGATAGACAACCAACTCAAGCGCCTAACATGTATTCTTATAGTGAGCAAAAGTACATCAACTACAACACCGAAAAATATCCAATGAATAGACAGCCACAAATGTTTGAACCACCCCAATGTAGACCATACTGGTACCCTCCTAGAGAACAAGGTAGAGAAGTTCCTAGGTATAGCCCATGTCCAGAACCACAAGGAGCAGCTAGACCATATGAACATGGAGGATATAACCAACCTCAACCTATACCAAGACAACAACCACCCCACACACTAGCTCCGATACAAGGGCAGAACCTCACAATACAAGTCGTTTGTCTTGAGTGTGGCAAAGAACAACTCTTGAGAGATTGTCCCGGACATCCCTCTAGTGCACCAAAGGTGACACCCGTTAATGTAGTAGGCCTAGCAAGGGATTCAAGTTCCAGTAGCGACGATGTGGCTCCTATACACGCAGTTACGAGGGCACAAGCCTTACAAAAAGCTAGACCAGTTGAGCAGTCAGAGCCAAGTGAATCAGGAGAGCCAAGTAAGAGAAGAACAAGAACATGGAAGGATACTAGATAGAAGGCCAATCGTAAGTGGACCAAAAAGTTATCCGAACTAGAAGAAAGCCTAAAAGATGCAAAAAAAGAAGAAGACATTGCCTCACAAAGCCCCTCGCATGTCAAAACTCAATCCACACCACCTCATCCCCACACACCAACTACTGTAAATAAACCACAACCAGGGTCTGTTCTTGCATATCCAACCCCAGAAGACTTGGACATGATGTTCAAGGCATACCAGGCTCGACTTCAAGAAGAGCCAACACCTGCAAACCTAGACAAGAGCTACCCTAGAGCAGATTTAGATATTGAACGAACAAAAATGTGCATAAAAATGGTGGAACTGGCTCAAGCTATGTTCGAGGCCAATCAATCATTCAATCAGACTAATGCTATTACACCGGGTTTGCACTGTTGATATATTTAGGTAGTGATGTGTGTGAACACACTAGGACCGCTGGGGTACTTTTTTCCCTCTTTAGGAGGTTTTTTTCCCTCGACTTGTATATACGCCTATTGCCCTAATGGGCTACTTATCTTTGTACATTCTTTAGTAATACATTTAGTATTGTGTGTTTGTGCTCTAAGCTTCTTCTTCTTCCTTGTGGTGTTCGCGTGCTTCTGCAGACGTCTAACTCCAACAATTGGTATCAGAGCAGGTCATCGCTTCATCTAGGGCGCCGTCGACACTCCTCCGTTTGCAGTTTCAGAATCGCATGAATTTTGGTGAGCATACTCAACATGTTTCCGAGATTAAAACTCTTCACTCTGTGGTGCCGAAATCGTAATCTAAGCTCGTTTCGGCCTCCAAACGCATTATCACAGTGCTTGTGCAGGCTATTTCATCTTTTTGTGCCAAAGGTATATACCAGTTTCTATTTGCCAGTTTAAGCGTCTCGAAGTCTGCTATAGGTCTAGCAGAACTCGTCTGGGCAGTTCTGTTCAACTTTTTGAGATACAATCAATTTTTTGCATCAAGGTATTTTAGTCACCGACCATGGCTCAAAGCAGTGATGTATTCCGTATGTTGGCTGTTGAGGATAAGTTGGATGGTACCAACTACCCATTATGGGCTTATATAATGCGACATGTTTTGGTTGCAAAAGGATTGTGGAACATTATGCAGGGTGTTGAAAGATGTCCTGTTATACCTGTAACGACAGGTACTCCAAATACAGGTGCTAGAGCTGATGAAGATGGTGTCGAAGACGATATTGTGCAGATTCCTGTTCGTGCTTCTATTTCTGTTGCACCTACTGCAAAGCAAATTTGTTGGGATGGCAGAGATGCCCAGGCACATGCATTGATAGCTTTGTCTATCAAACGTGCCATTATTCCTCATATTCGCTCTTGCAAAACAGCTAGGGATGCTTGGGATACACTTAGCACATTGTACCAAGCTAGGAATGAGGCTCGTGTTGCTTACCTCCGAAAACAGTTGGAGAGTGAGCACATGAATGAAGGTGATTCTATGGATAGTTTCGTAACGAAGATCAAAGATTTGAAGGAACAGTTGATTTCTGCTGATGAGGTTATACCGGATAGCTCACTTGTGCAGACCGTTCTGAATGGTCTTCCTGATTCATATCAGAGTTTTGCTTCTACTCTTCCGTTGAGGATGAAAGGCAATCCGAATGCCTTATCATTTGAGGAGTTAGTCTCTGTTCTGTTGCAGGAAGATCAATCTAGGCAGAACAGGTCCATTATGCGTGTTGCAGATCAAGCTTTCCTGGCTAGTCAGAAGGGCAAAGGAAAATGGAGCTCTTCTACTAGTAAGCAGAAATCTGCAAATGCTGCACATTCGAAGAACCAGGATAAAGATGAGAAGAAATCAAAAAAACAGAAATTGTTTTGCAAGTACTGTAAAGGGAATGATCATATCATAAAGAACTGTCCAAAACTGGCTGCAAAGGAGGCAAAGAAAAAGGAGGCTGGAATGGTTGTTGCAGAAGCCTCTACACCAAAAACAGAGTTTGCTAATCTTGTGCAGGAAGAAGAATGGGTGTTTACTACTGTTTGCAGTTTCGACCCATCTTCTCATGAGCAGTGCATGTCTACAGTGGACTCAGATGTTTGGTACTTTGACAGTGGAGCGACCAAACATATTACCTCGCAGCGTAGTTTCTTCTCTTCACTCAAGCCTGCCCCTACAGGGAATACTGTCACATGTGCCAACAACTCCTCTTATCCTGTTATGGGAGTTGGTAAGATCATTCTGACTACTGCTGATGGTAGTTCTTTCACCTTGTCAGATGCTTTATTTGTGTTAGGGATCAAGAAGAATCTGTTATCAGTTTCTGCATTAGCCAAGATTGGCTTGGTTGTGAAATTCGTTGATGACACGTGTACAGTTCATGATCTATCAAATGGCGATGTGATTATTGCTTCTGGCATTTTATGTCGTGGGCTGTATAAGCTCATAGACTATGAAAGATCTGTGAATGATTCGGCATGTGCAGTTCATGATTCTCAGGCTATATCAGATGCAAAGCTTTGGCATGCATGCTTTGGTCATCTGAATTTTGCTAGTTTGCTACGCCTGCAGAAATCTGATATGGTGTCTTCTTTGCCCAAGCTTGAGGCACCTGGAAAACATGTATGTGAAGGCTGTATTTTGGGCAAAATGCAGCGTTCCTCCTTTCCAAAAGATGGTTTAGTTTGGGCTACGCAGAAATTGGAGCTTGTACATAGTGATGTCTGTGGTCCTATGCACACACCCTCTTTTGGGAATTACCTTTACTTGGTGACTTTCATTGATGATTTTTCCATGCATGCATGGGTATATCCACTCAAAGCAAAGTCCGAAGTGTTCATGTGCTTTAAACAATTTTTGGTTTTGGTTGAAAATATGTCAGCATGTAAAATGGGCACCCTCCGTTCTGATCGAGGGGGGAAATATATGTCTTCTGATTTTAATGCATTTCTGGCTGAACGTGGGATAAAACACCAGTGTACAGTGCCGTATACACCTCAACAGAATGGAGTTGCTGAACGAAAGAATAGGTCACTCATAGAGATGGCAAGGTGCATGGTCAAGAGTCAGGCTTTACCACATAGTTTCTGGCTTGAGGTTGTCATGTATGCAGCATATGTACTGAACAGGTGTCCCACTAAAGCGCTGCAGTCTATCACTCCATATGAGTCTTGGCATGACCGCAAGCCATCTGTTGCTCATCTGCATTTTTTTGGTTGTTTGGCATATGCATTAGTGCCTAAACAACATCACAGAAGATTGGATGATAAGGCAATTAAATGTATTTTTGTTGGGTAGAGTTCTGAAAGTAAAGCCTATCGTCTGTATCATCCACAGACTAAATGCATTCTGGTTAGCCGTGATGTTGTCTTTGTGGAAGATGCTATTCAACCATTGCTTTCATGTACTAAGGAGACATTTGTTAGCTCCAAAGACATGTATCATACATTGATGCCTCTTTTTACAGGTGGACAGTCTAGTGTTGGTCCTAATGAGGCAACTTCTCAGCCTTTGCAGGTTTCATATGATGATGCAGATCATTCTATTTCTGATGCAGATTTACATGATGCACTTGTTGACGAGAGAGCTGATATTGAGCAGGCAAAAACTATGCCAAAATGGATGGTGCAGACTTTGCGTGACAGCAAATTAGATGCACCTTTGTCATATCGTACTCGTTCAGGCTCGCATAGTGCCTCCTTTGCATCAGATTGCTATGCTATGGCTGCGTCTAGTCTCTGTGATGAGAATGAGCCTGTTCCTTTTGATGAAGCACAGAATTCAAAAAATTGGATGGTTGCCATGCAATCTGAATATGATGCTATAATGAAGAATGGTACATGGTCTTTATGTGACTTGCCTCCTGGCAAGAAGGCCATTGGCACTAAGTGGGTATACAAGTTGAAGCGTAAACCTGATGGTACAGTTGACAGGTATAAGGCTAGGCTTGTTGCAAAGGGTTATGCGCAGGAAAGAGGCATTGATTTTGATGAGACCTTTGCACCTACATGCCGTATGACTACTGTTCGGAGCATTTGTGCACTTGCAGCCCATCATGGTTGGAATGTATATCAGTTGGACATTAAAACAACATTTTTGAATGGTGAGTTGCATGAAGAAGTGTATGTTTTTCAGCCCCGTGGCTTTGTGCAGAAAGGGCATGAAAACCAGGTGTGCAGGTTAAAGAAGGCATTATATGGTTTAAAGCAAGCACCACGTGCTTGGTATGAGAAGATACATGCCTATCTGGTTGCACATGGTTTTGTGAACAATCCAACTGAAAGCACCTTATATGTTAAGCGTGATAATGATGTGCTTCTGATCATTGTTGTCTATGTTGATGACATGCTGGTCACTGGTCCTATTGAGAAGCATATTGCTGATTTCAAGGCTGATTTGCATGCCTCATTTGAGATGTCTGATTTGGGGCATTTGCATCACTATTTGGGCATTCAGTTTATGCAAGTTGATGAAGGAATGGCTTTGTGTCAAACGAAATATATTGACACATTATTGCAGCGTTTTGGCCTCGAAGACTGTAAGCCTATTGCCACTCCTATGGAGAGAGGTTTACGATTGAGTCTTCATGATGCTGGAGATGCATTTTATGTTGTTCTCTATCAACAGGCTATTGGATGCTTGATTTACTTATGCATTACTCAGCCAGATATTCAGTTTGCTGTCTCATAGATGAGCAGGTTTATGCATTGCCCAGGAGTCATGCATTGGAAGGAAGTTAAGCACATCTTTCGCTACTTGAGTGGTACTCGGCTACTTGGGATGTTTTATCCCAAGGGGGGATCACTACCGCCAGATTTGCATGCTTTTTCTGACTCAGATTGGGCTGGTTGCTATGACACTTGTGTGTCCACCAGTGGTTTTTGCTTCATGCTTGGTAACTCATGTATATCTTGGTTGAGCAAGAAGTAGCCTACTGTGGCCACTTCCAGTTATGAGGATGAGTATAGGGCAGCTTTCACAGCGACTATTGAGTGTGTGTGGCTCAGACGCCTTATGGATGATTTGGGTGTTGGCTAGTCTTCTGCCACCACAATCTTCACTGACAGTCAGAGCGCATTGGTAGTTGCGAGGAACCCTGTGTTCCATGCTCGCACTAAGCACATTGAGGTGCATTATCACTATGTCAGGGAGAGGTTCTCTACTGGGGAGATCAGCTTGGCATATGTGCCCACGCAGGAGAACATTGTAGACCTTTTCACGAAGGCTCTGCCTAGGGAGAAGTTTGAAGCTTTCCGCAAATCTTTGGGCTTACTTCCTTTTGTGGAGTGATTTCCACATAGCTTGGCACTTCCTTATACATGAGTGCCAGCTCCTTGTTCACCGCATCACTCCCAGGGGGGATTTGTTGATATATTTAGGTAGTGATGTGTGTGAACACACTAGGACCACCGAGGCACTTTTTTCCCTCTTTAGGAGGTTTTTTTCCCCCCGCTTGTATATACACCTATTGCCCAAATGGGCTACTTATCTTTGTACATTCTCTAGTAATACATTCAGTATTGTGTGTTTGTGCTCCAGCTTCTTCTTCTTCCTTGTGCTATTCGCGTGCTTCTGTAGACGTCTAACTCCAACATGCACTTCCAAGGCTTACTAGAAAGATTAGAGCAATTGGTAAATAAACCGCAAGTTTCTTTACCTCCACAGGCTCAACTAATTATTGAAAGAGAAAACTCATCACCAAAGAAAGTCTATGTTCCTGACTCCATAGATGATGGAGAGCCTCTTTCAATTCAACAACACACTCAAAAGTTCTTGCGGGAAATACAACAAGAGAAATGGGCCAAGGAGAAGGATGTTGCCCCTCCTATTCTTGAGATTGATGACCTTCATGATCAATTTCCATAAGACATTCCATCTATTTATGGAGACCAAACAAAGCAACAAGAAGATGAACGATTAGATTTTGAATCTAATTCTTTACAAGAGTTGCCACAATTCACAGGCCCAAGGGAATCTGAATCTCTCCAGATCAGAGGTCCCACAATATTGATCAGAAACAAAGACTCGGTGGTTCCAAGAAACACTGAAGTCGTGAAGAACACTAAGGTTCAATGTCATCTCACTTTAGAAGAGCTGCTCAAAGCAAAACCTGAGTTATGGAAACATGTGGCAAATTAGGTTCCAGAACTTGATTTTGATATGCCAGAAGCAGGCTCTAAGCAAAAAGTTCCAGAGGTACCTCTAGACAAAATAGGGGACATGTGTGAGGCTGACGAAGATAATACTTATCTTCCAAGCACCTACCAAAGCAATCATAGATCCAGGTGCTGGTGCTGCTATTGCAACCACCTCCTTGTGGAAGCGATGGGGCAAGCCCACATTAAGACCAACTAGAATGAAGCTTCAAATGGTTGACGGCCATGTGGAAAGACCTCTAGGATTGCTCGAAGGGATAACTCTAACCACTTGTGGTGTAGAGTTTGAACACATATTTGCTATATGTAACTTTGAGAAAAATAATGTCTACGAGATGATTCTAGGAAGGCCCTTCCTACGACAACTGCAAATAATACAGGATTGGGGAACCAACTCCTTGTACTTGCAGCGCTTAGGGGTCACAACCAAGGTCAATTTGAAGGATTACACCTTTAGAGATGTACCACCCCTACAGTGGAATCCTATCCACAAGGAGCAAGAAGATTCAATCTCTGTGCATTCTAAGAATTCATCTGATACATCTTGGTTGCATGAAGATACTCATTTGTGGATGTGCAAGGTCGCAAAGGAAGAGGAAAAACGCTTAAAGGCAAGAGAAAAAGGAACTTCACAAGGAGATGGACCAATTAGACACCCAGCCTATACACCGATGATATTTCCAGATGAGGAATTTGAGCCTCATGGTTGGGCAGAAATCTTAGCTACCATGGACATTGCTGTCAATGAAGAACAATGAACACCTCATTGTGATGAGGAGGGTTATGATATTTCAGTGTTCATGTGTTAGCCCTTACTAGAAGAAGGTGACTCTAATGACTTCAGAGAAGAAGAAGAGAACGATGATGATCTAGAGTCCATTGTGATGGATAGTTGCTTTATTTCAGAGGAGCACTATCTAGAAGACATAGGAGTATTTACACAAAAAGAAGAAGAACCTCTCACAAGCATCAAAACGGTAAATTCAAAGGATGGGAGTGAAGGTAGTAAAAAGAAAAAGAAAAAAAAAGTAGTGAAACAGGACGAGGAGGAACCATTGTTTGAAGTACCAGAAAATTTCAAAAAATACGAAGTTGAGGACCAAAAAATTTTGGTACGAATGCCTAAGAGAGAGGCCACAATAGGAGAAGCATATGGTAACAAAGAAAAGCAAAAAAAAATCATAGTCACCATCGAAGAGAACGAAGAGAGATGTACATACATAGGAGATGACCTGAGTAAAGAAGAGGAAGTAGAGTTGGTAGCGTTATTAAGGGAATACAGGGACGTGTTTGCATGGCACTATAGAGACTTGAAGGGAGTAGATCCAAAAATTTGCTCTCATACGATCCCCATGATAGCAGATGCCAAGCCTACCAAACATAAGCCCTACACATATAATGACACTTATGCAGCCAAAATAAAAGAAGAAATTGATAGATTGATTGAAGCTGGATTTATCTATGAGATTGAGCATACAGAATGGGTGTCCCCCATTGTAGTGGTGCCCAAGAAGAATGGAAACTTACGTGTGTGTGTGTGTCTGTGTGTGTGTGTGTTAACCTTAAAAAAGTTAATGCCGCCACGATAAGAGATAGTTATCCGCTTCTAATCACTGAACATTTATTGGAGCATGTTGCAGGCAAGGAAGTTTATAGCTTTCTTGATGGATTTTTAGGTTACAATCAAGTAGCCATTGCCCCAGAAGATCAACATAAAACAGCTTTTGCCACAGAGGGGGCTCTTTGCATTTCGGGCGATGCCATTTGGCCTCACCAATGCACCTGCAACCTTTCAATGGCTCATGTGCCATGTCTTCAAAGAGTTCTTGCGAAAGAGCTTAGAAGTATATGTGGATGATTTATGTGCTCATTCCCAAGAGCGAAGATGTCACATTCCTGAGCTCAGACAAATCTTCAACAAGTGTAGACAATACCGAGTGTGTCTAAACCCAGAAAAGTGTGTGTTCATGGTATGTCAAGGTAAAATCTTAGGTCATATTGTTTCTAAGAACGGAATATCAACAAATGAGGACAAAGTAAAAGCCATCGCGGAGCTACCAAGGCCAAGGAATGTTAAAGAGGTACAAGCCTTTATGGGCCATTGTGGATATTACCATAGGTTCATTCACATGTATGCAATCATAGCTAAACCTCTTTATGCTTTGTTGACAAATTTTGAGTGGAACGATGAATGCGAAAAGTCCTTCAATGAGTTGAAGAGACGCTTGTGCGCAGCACCAATACTAACCACTCCTGATTGGAATAAGCCATTCCATGTACACATGGATGCATCCAATTATGCAATAGGATGTGTGTTGTCACAACCAATTGGTGAAGGGAATTTAGATTTGCCTATAGCATATGCTAGCAGGCAATTGAACACTACTGAACGAAACTACACCACAACCGAAAGAGAAGGTTTAGGCATGGTATATGCTGCAAAGAAGTTTAGACACTATCTATTGGCCAACAAGTTCAAATTTTTCACTGATCATCAAGATTTATTATACTTGGTCAATAAACCTTGCTATACAGGACGCTTAGTAAGATGGTTCCTCTTACTAATGGAATATGACTTTGAAGTGGTTGTTAGGCAAGGTAAGACCCACCTCAGAGCGGATCACCTTTCTCGATCATTTCAGGAGAACCACCGCAAGGAGTTTCTGATGAATTGCCCGATGCTTACCTGTTCAATCTAGAAGTTGCTCCTAAATGGGCAAATAAGTTGGTACCAGTCCTAACCTTTGGACCCGCAAATAAGAAGGTGAAGATGAACAAGGCTGAAATTGTACGATCACAAAGCTATCAAATATTGGCAAGAAGCATGTATAAACAAGATACGGAAGGTATTCTAGCTTGTTGTGTTGAGGACGATGAACATAGTAGTTGGTTGCAACAAGCCCATGAAGGATTTCTAGGGAATCACTATTCTAAACAACGCACATTGCAAAATCTAAAATGTTTAGGAGTATATTGGCCTAGTATAGACAAAGAAACTCATGAGTGGATCAAGAATTGTCCTGTGTGCCAAAAGAGACCCCCGGTGGAGCATGCGACTCTTTATCACATATCATTAATTCCAGATTGGAGTGCTCCATTGGTAGAATTTATGAGATCAGGAACATTACCTAGCGAGGGTAGTCTAGCAAGGAAACGAAGCATGGAGCAAGAGGCTAAAGACTATGCCTTAGTAGGAGACAACCTATATCGGAGAGGCAAAGATGGTTACTTAAGACCGTGTGTTCATGAATCAGACTACTTGAAAGTCTTGGAAACCGCACACAGTAGTGTGGCAGGTGGACACTTTGGTCCTGACCGAGTAATTAAGACTATTCTATTCTCAAGACTTTGGTGGCCCACCCTTCATATGGATGCACATACCTATGTGAAGAAATGTGACACATGCCAATGTGCCCAATACCCAATTAGAAAAGATGAGATGCCTTTGAGGCCAATAATGGGTGGACGTGCATTCTCGAAGTGGGGCATAGACTTTGTAGGTCCTATTAACCCCCCAGCTAGAAACTCTCATGCAGAATACATTATTGTAGCCACCGACTACCTTACAAAGTGGGTAGAAGTCAAATCCACAACGAAAAATGATGCTCAAACAACGGCAAAGTTCTTATTTGAGAATGTGTTCATGAGATATGGACTACCCATAGAGTTAGTGAGCGATAGAGGCACACACTTCTTGAATGAAGTCATTGAAAATCTTCTCCAAGAATTCTTGGTGATACATAAGAAATATGCCCCCTATCATCCGCAGGCTAATGGACAAGCCGAGAGCACAAACAAGATCCTATGTAATGTGTTGAAAAAATTGGTAAATCATAAACGCTCTGATTGGGACAAACAACTTCATCATGTTGTTTGGGCTTATCGAGTTGCCTATAAAACGATACTTAATGCCACCCCATTTCAGATGGTCTTTGGACAAAATGATGTGCTACCATTGGACTTCCTAATCCCAACTCTAAAAGTAGCACAAGAGCATGAGTGGAATGGACACGAGTTATCCTCTAGTATCTTTGATCTAGAATGCTTAGGTGAGACAAGGCTACGAGCAGCGGTAGGCATCTATGCTGCAAAGAAACAACAAAAGGCATACTTCGATGCACATATCACAGATAAAGGATTGAAAGAGGGAGACCTAGTGTTGGTTTATACACTAAAGAAACATGCCCGTAAATTGGAAAAAAGAGGATATGGACCCATGATCATTAATAGAATTTCCACTAGCGGTGCACTTCAATTGGCCACACTAGAAGGTGATATTCTACCAAACTATATCAGTGGATGTCGAGTCAAGCTATATCAAGAACCTCTTACAGAGGATATGCTAAAGAGACTCAACACTTCTAAGAAGTGAAAAGAAGAAGAGTTAAGGGTTAGAGAAGAAGCACAGGCAGAGGCTAGAGAACGCATTAGGAGAAATAAGTTAAGACGCCTAGGTCTAGATATCAATCTTGAGGCCCCAAGATACCACATGGCCATGTGTCAAACATCAAGTGCAATTGCTTCCCAAATAATTGATCGATGCCCATTTTTTACCATAGCGGTAGGACAAGGGGAGAATGCAAGGACTATGAGAGCATTGATTGACTCAGGTGCAGCAACTAATGCAGTTAGACTTTCATACTGCCAAGATCTACAAGTGAACATCAAGCCCATAGAAGCCTATCTCATAGGTTTGGGAGGTGTGGAAACCCCTTGTTTGGGCGAGGTGGAACTTCCCATCTACCTTCAAGATATGCCCATGAAAGTCAAAATGCTAGTATGTCACGATGAGGACCTTATAGAGCCACTTGTCTTGGGTCAAGATTGGATTTACGACCATGCAGTCAACTTGAACCTAAGAAGTCAACTTCTTCAAGTTTGGGCACATGAACAATGTATTACATTAGAATTAGACAATCGCATGCTCATAAATCCAGAGGTCCCACATTCTCTTAGTTCTTCCAAAACCACGCTTTGCAAAGAAAATTTTGTGTGTGTTAATAACCCTACCAAGTCAAAGGACTCACTCATGGAAGCACAAGCTCAAAGGCCAGCAACCCTCTCTTCTCTTTCACATACTAATGCGAGTGTAACTCGACCAAAGAGGCAAGCAAAAAAGACATCTGCTATATCAACTAGACAGACAGAATTCAAGAAGAAAGAAGCTCAGAGCATGAAGCAAATTTGGGTACGAAAAGGAGAACAACCACCAGCTTTGCCACAACCCTTCCCAGTGAGGCAAGCCAACCATGCTAAAAGCAGCACCAAGAAACGAGGACCAGCTCAATCCTACAAACTTCGACAAATTTGGGTACCAAAGCAATCGAGGGCGGCCAACCATAATAACGTACAAATTTGGGTGCCAAAGAAGTTAGTTGCAGCTCAAAAAGGGCGATTACAAATATGGGTACACAAGACAATCTTACATGCACAAACACCACAAATCTCCCTCACAAGCAAAGCTTCCACAAAGATGCCAAGGAGAAGCAAGGGTCACCACCAAGCACAGAGAACTGAAGCAGATCAACCCACCTCTTCGACAATCATAAAAAGGCAACCACAAAGGGTCTGGGTGTGGAAGCCCAAAGTACCACTAGCTTCTAGAGCCCCAAAGAGCCAACAACGCTGGATACCAAAATTCAGAAACCACCCAAAGATACAAAGGACAGAGCTTATGTCTATAGGGCCAACCACTACTCTGAAATGGATCCCTATAAGGAGGCTTACATCATTGCAAGATTCAATCGCCACCTCCAAACAAAGATTGCATCAAGTCCACAAGTAACATCGAAAACCTCGACCAGCCACAACCATGTGACTTTGGCATAACCTTGTCTTTTGCACCATTCAGGTCATGCACTTACAAAGTATGCATCAATATAGGGCCACATTACACGGCCGTGCATAGACACAATTGAGAAATCCCAGACACATGAGGCACAGATGACATATGTAAAGTATTTTGTTGATACTAACCTCCTTCTTTCTGTTTTGCGACATTGTTCCCAAAAAAAAAAGAGAGAAAAAGAAAAAGAAGAAAAAGAAAAGTGTGAAGAGAACTATGAGCTTGAAGATGCTCATCAGCGAACCATTAGCAAGGACATCCATCAACAAAAAAGACAAGCCGAGGGTCAAACACCATGATGGAACTACAACACGAAGAGATGAAGATCAACGGACCTTTCACCATGGTAAGACGTGTATGCTTCAACAACACTATAACCATGAAAGATTAGGAAACCTCTTCATCTGCATACCCTTGCGCACTTTGCTCAAGACCCAATTTCTTGCACCATAATTCTTCCAATGCATTTTCCAAGTATGCATGCATAGGGCTACATTACAAGGCCGTGCAAAAGGCACCTATTTTTTCCAACCCATGCACTAATGCACTTAACCATCAATCGTTATGGGTCATAAGTACTTGGCCTCATGTTTCAAAAGTTCAAGGACATCCACTGTACCACTCCAGTACCCAGGAAGCAATTCACAAAAGATAGTTGCTCAAGATCAACGTCGACAACCTCTTTTGAGCAACTAGCAATCTGTGAAAGCACGACAATACGCCATCCAACTCAAGTCCAAGGAAGAAGTACCTACCAAGGGACCAACTCTCGCATAGGATAATAGTGGAAAATTGAAGAATCTGACAATCGACCAGGCCACATTGGGACAATGGACCGCTCCTGTTGATACATGGACACTACCTCTCAATGTACTACATGGAACAACAACTACAACAAGGGTCTGTCAGGGACGACAGACTCAAGAGGGGGGGGAGTGTTGAAGCTCAAGGTCAAGGACAAAGCATGGAAGCGCATCAACAAAGTGGAAACACAAGAAGAAGGAGCATGTAGGGAGCTCCAAGAAGCACATGATAAATTTTCAGAAGAAATCCCTATAAAATAGTGATTTTTATAACTAAAAACCATTGTAAATACCATTTTTCATTTTTGCAACTCCATTTTGTTCAAGCCGAGGAGTCCTCGAGCTTGAAGTGTTAGAACTATCATCATACCAATTTTCATAATTGTTATACTCCGTTTGAGCCCCCAAATAAGCCCTGGAACCTATTTTTAAACTAGAGCGGACACTAGGTCTGGACAAGGCCAAAACCACTCAAAAACCTATAAAAAGGGCTGGAGAGCTCATTTTAGGGGTTAGCTTGTTGTAGATTTCAGCTTTGTAAGAGAGTTCATTTGCAATCGAAGATCTTCCATTGTTCCACTCTTTGCTCTTACCTTGTGCGTGTGTGTGTGTGTATGTGTGTGCATGCTTGTGTGCTTTCACTCACGCACTTGTGCACTTCACTTGCTCTTGGTCTTCATATTGGTCCTCACGTCTCCACGAATTGACATTTATGAGGTGGAGCTCCTCACGTTGGTACTCACCATTGTGTTAGAGTGACACCTACCCTCTAGGCCCTCCAAGCTGAGGGGATAGGCCCCTTGGATCCTACAGAAGGGGGCAAGCCCCCCTCTGCACTCCTCCCATTAAGGTTCTATGGGGGAACTGCACGGTACCACAAGGCCTTTATTTTCATCTTGAATAACAACCTAATGGCCATGAAGTTCATGTCCTACCTAACCTAATGGCTAGGCTCACAAAGATCATATATTTCCATCAATGGTCACACATAGACCTAATCTAACTTGGAAGTTAGGGTCCCACAAATATCTAGGCTCTCACAATGGCTTTTCCCCATGATGGAGGCCTTACAACTTAGAGCACCATGGATCAGTTGTAGTCAATTGAGGATGGAGTATTGAATAATCTAATAGATGGCACATTTTCTCCTTGCTAACTCATTCATTCACAAACATTAGGTTTTCCTTATTTAGTGCTCTTTATATAGTGTATTGATCGTATTGTTGTAGTAGGTCATTCTGGTATATTCTCTGTATGCAATAGAAGAAATAGAAGAATATTCTTCTTCCTTTCCTCAATCTATGTGCATCAAAAGGTTTATTCCATCAAAAAGGTTTGGAGCTTCCAAAGACAAACATGGATAGCTACGAAAAAACATGAGATGATAGAATGATCTTGTGAAGGAAGCTCTAAAAGAAATAATCACGATAAGGAAGTATAGAGGTAATTCCTTGACCTTAGAATTCTGTTAAATTTTTTGAGTAAAATTTGCTTTATGGAATATAGCTTCTAGAATTTAAGATAAATATAATGCACATATCAGTGTTGGATATAAATTATGGTGGTACATGACACTATATTTTATATTCACATAAATGTAGGAATGATGGTATGGGACATAAGACCTTGAGACAGTGGGTATCTTTTAGTATTAGGCTATTACTTGAAGTGAAAAAACTGAATTATGATGGGAATTGAAACTTCATAAATAAGATGAATTATATGATGATCAATGGTATCACCTGAAGTCACTTCAAGAAACCATAAAGTAGAAAGAAGTTAGCAAACTTCCATGATCTTCCTTGAAGATTCAAGTAAGTCGATCATAGTCTTACCTTAGATGTGAGAATTTTGGAGTTCTTTATTAGAAATGCTTGATGTGTTTATGTCATATTATGGATGCAGTGTCATATTATGGATGCAGTGTCATATTACAGATGCACACCCTCTTGGGTGAGGTGGCATAGATGCCACATGGCATCATTAGAGGCATTGTGCCCATTTGGTAGAATATGATAGAAGAGAGAAGAGTCTATTTTATTGGGAGAGTGAGTCGATCATAACACACACATGAACATCAGAGCTCGGGTGTGGCTGGGCGGTGAACAAAAAGAAGATCTCTTTGTGTTGATGGGCCGTACGGACCGTAGGCTGAAGCAAAACTTGGACACAATGGGTCCACGATGCAAAATGTTATGAAGAGAAATAAATTAGCAAGGTCTTTCAAACAGGGTAAGTTAGACTAAGCTAGTCCAAGATATAAGCACATACTAGTACAACTAGCTGAATCAACATAATGAATCATCTATGCACTATATTTGCATTCTAATACAAAGGAGTCTCAAACTATTTTTAAAAAGGATTAATTAAAGACATTTGAAAGCATTATTGCTTTTGAGTAAAGGAAAAACATCATAAATAAATGGAGAAATTCAACGACTTGAGACACTCCTGTTGGATTCTGTACAGATGTTTGGTGGCTTGATGATGGTTTAACTTTACCCAAAGAGTCTTTTCAAAAACCTAGTTTATCTCTCATAAAGATTGCTTCATAAATTTGATTTGCACATATCTATGAAGACAAGGTTTTGTGCCTCATCATGTTTAACTCAAATACTTTTAGTGTCTTAAGAGTTTGGTTGCTTACACAGAGTTTGAGTTCTTCCTTACCCTTCTCAAAAACTTGGACTTGATGTTGAAAGAATATCCAAGTCATTGCTAGATCAAGCCAAATGGAATAGGAAACTGAATTAAACATCATAGATAGATTTTTATAGAATCCATTCAATCTTATAATATGCTCACTTTTAAGAGGAATCATTGATCCATTGAGTATTGCTTCAAGATTAGTACTTATAGAAAAGTAGAATGGATGAAGAAAGATTCTAGGTTCTTTAAAAGGTTTTGAATAATACTCTTATAGAGAAAAGGGATTAGGAATTGCTCATAAGTTGTGACAATTCCCATGAAGTCAACTCTTTGATAAAATATTTCAAGGTAAGTCATTTGGATTGATTTTGATCCAATTGAAGTTGGTTATTCAAGAAGAGAATGAAACACTTCTACATTCTACTAGGACTCTAAAGCCCAATTATATAATTGTGAGCCTTAGAGATAGAGGGACAAGGGCTATAAATTCTTGGAAGCTATTTATGAATTCTAGAGATAGAAGAACAAGGAATATAAATACTTGGAAGGTAAGAAGCACACACAAGAAATTACATACCCTTTCTTACACTATTACAATGATCAATTGTTCATAATGAACATTGCAATACATGCCTTAGTACAAATTTATGTCATAATAAGTATGTCTACCCAGCTACCTTTATTTGTAAATATTTGTAGAAACATCAAAGCATGATTAGTTTGTGTCTTTAAAGGTTTTATTCACTCTATGCCCTTCTTTTGCTTTAAGTTTTCTTTGGACTTTTCCTTGGAA
The DNA here is from genome assembly GCA_020310875.1 of Ceratopteris richardii. Lineage (NCBI taxonomy): Eukaryota > Viridiplantae > Streptophyta > Polypodiopsida > Polypodiales > Pteridaceae > Ceratopteris > Ceratopteris richardii. Next base: position 125,261,878 of record CM035440.1, on the reverse strand, counting down.
GAATATCTAGTTAAAAGTTTATACCAAGAATTAGAACCTGTATAAACATCTAGTGCAATCATTAGATGTTCACATGAGCACTGTAATGCATGACTTAGTAGGAGCTCGTGCCATAAGGAATCAAGTTGGCCAGCTAACTTCTCCTTGCAAACATTTCTCAAGTCATCCAAGCATGAGCAATGACAAGGGATCATGTATTGAATTAGAACAACCATGCAAAGTAGTTGGCACATGCAAACTCTAGTTAACATGCAACCACTTATATGTCAAGAATTCTTTCCTGATGTTCCTAACTTCTTATATATGATGGCCATAATTGATATTTTCATGATGCCGCCTTTCTAGATACTTTTTCAACCACATTTGATAAGCTCTCATGTTTTATTTTCTTTGTTATTTTCTAGTTCGAAGTGTGCATGCAAGGTGAAGCACATGTGCCCCAAAACAAAGATCTTACCTCTTTCCTTTTGCCTCTTGCTTTTTGCCACTTGCCTCTATAATTCTACCCTAAGGCCTCTATTATCTCGCCTTCATATCCCCCTATTTCACCTGTCATGTGCTAAAGGCACACATAGTAGACTCCTACTATTCTTTGTGCAACTTGCCACAATGCCATTGCCAACCCAAGTTTGCTACTTGGAGGGACCTTCAGTGCTTCACCTATGGTGATACAACCCAAGTCTAAGGGGCTACCCTTTCGGACCGAACCCACATGGAAAGGGAAGCATGCGAGACTAAAACGGGACTCTTTCCCTTTGAGAGACCCAAAACTGAAGGGCCTCCAAACCAACATGTGAAAGCTAACTTGCTTGAAAGAGGGACAGTCGTCTGAGACAAACCAACCCTGTCCAAAACCAAACCGACTTGGCCCAAATACCTCATGAAATGTGAAAATGTCACAACCCAAAAAGACGAGAGTGGCTACTGTAGACAAACCAAATCTCATGGGACTACTGTCAAATGATGGGACACAACTTACATGTGAATCATAAGTGACTTACTCACAAAGGAGAGGAGGCCAGTAAAGGCCAAGCTAACCCTGAGGGACAACTCAACTCAAAAGATAAGCGGTCACTATCGAAGACGAGCTGACCTCACGGATCACAACCATCAAGGTACCCTAAACTCGCCTAGGAGCAATGGGGGACATTCTCATTATCTGGCATATGCCCACAATCTAGGGAACAACCAAAGTTCCCAAGAACGATGAGGAAGGGAAGGCTCGGCACACATGCCCATAGTGATTCTTAGCCCGAATGTTGGAGGGCACTCTTGGCCAATCCGCAATTCAGAGGTGTTCACGAAACCTACTCCCCTTATAGTTGCGCACAATTCAGTGGAGCATGGTAAAGCAACCAAGCACCAAGAAAGGCTGGATCAAAATACAGGTCATGACATACTCACCCCCTGTCCAATAGACTTCTCATCCTTGAGAAGTTCACTTACGGGTGCTAGGATGAACCCCATTTGTGGTGTAGTTGAAAGAGTGACCTTTTGAGATGGCTTTTGAGACTCTGCATGGTGTTCTTAATCTTGAGATGGAGCAGTGTCCCTAGTACCATGGGTTGTTGTGCAAATGCATATCTATGGGAAACTTTACTTGTGCAAGAGAGATGTGAACCAAACACCGTTGGTTTGGCTCAAAACAAAGGGATTACTTAATGAAGGAGATGCATGCCCCACTTCAACTGCATCGGGATAATGCCAAGCTCCACATGAGCCGAATCTTGCATCAAATGGACCTCACAGTTTGGGTCGAAGCACTTCACATCTAAGTAGGTAGAATGCACTACTTCGGATCTAAGAACTTCCAAGAAGACCCTATCGTCAAAAGGATGGCCCATCCATCTAACTCAATTCACTTTTTGAATGTCCACATGCCCCTTTGTTGTCATAGGATGGATTGGGCCAATTCGCACAAGGGGGAAATCCACGTGAAAACACAAGGGCTCCAAGCCGACTTTATGTAGAATGCTTTTTTACCTCGAAGTAGGCACAATGTGCTACTTTAGTTCCAAGAACTTCCAGGAAGCTCCTACCATCAAAGAGGGTGACCAATCCCCTTAACTCAATTTGCCACTAATCGTTCATATGCCCTTTGTAGTCACACAGTAGAATGGGCCAATCCACACAAGGAGAGAACCCAAGTGAACTACTAGGGCCCCAAGCCGATCTTATGTAAAAATTTCCCCCTTCCTGAGCAGATATGAACCATGCACGATTTGTAATGAGAGAGGCCTCTTTGCCACTCCACGCATACCCTTTGGGTCCATTCCAACTTTCCATAACTATCAAGGCACGACCAGTCATATACTGAACACACCAGCCAAGGTAATTCCCACTTGAAGAAAAGGAGCCTATCATCGACCCACAACGCATTTTACTCAAGCCATGGATGTGTTGCAAGTGGTGTGACTTACATTCATGCAAGCCAACCTCATTTTTCCACTTTTGCCTCGGCCACCAAGGAACCCGCAGGCTACAACCAACTAAGGCACGGACGGGAGGCCAAAGCTACACATCCATCGGCCACCCACAAAACAGGCATATCTGAAGCCCTCACTATGATATGCACAAGGCATGGGCGTGCAGTGCATATTGCGGCTTACAGTCACGTCGGCCGATCCACTTGAACTAAATGCCCCAGCTACAAAAAGACCTGCAAGCACCACCCAACACAAGGCATGGAAGGAAGGTAGAGCCACACACCCACCGGCCAACCCACTTGAAACAAATGCTCCGGCCATGAAGGAACCCGTAGGCAATACTAACCTTCAGAACGGGCCTATCAGCGGCCCAAGTTATGCTTAGCTCAAGCCATAGACATGTAGCACATCATGCGACTTAGATTCCCGCCGGCCATCCTTCGCATATCCCCCCCCCCTGGCTCAATAAAACCGTGGGCACAACTCATAACCTGACACGAATGGGAGGGCCAAGTCCCTGTTAGATATGCTCAATACTCCACCCTCATGTGACCACAAATGATCCATGGTGCTCTAAGTTGTAAGGCCCCCATTATGAGGAGAAGCCATTATGAGAGCCCGGACATTTGTGGAACCCTAACTTCCAAGTTAGATGAGGTCTATGTGTGACCGTTGATGGTTATAGATGATCTTTGTGAGCCTAGCCGTCAGGTTAGGTAGGGCATAAACTTCCAGGCCATTGGGTTATCATTTAAGGTGAAAATAAAGGCCCTGTGGCGTCGCGCGGTTTCCCCATAGAACCTTAATGGGGGGAGTGCAGAGGGGGGCTTGCCCCCTTCTGCGGGGTCCTGAGGGCCTATCCCCCCGGCCCGTAGGGCCGAGACGGTAGGACTTCTGGTCGTGGAGATATTGTCGGATCATATATTTTACCGACTAATTTGTATCTCCCGACTACGTTTATCTATACCGAACCGCCTTGTAAAAGCTATATAAGCACAGCCCAGGTTGAGCTTTATACAGCATTGCGCACTAGTAAGCCCTTCATCTAGAGTCTGTCTAGATCGCCATCTAAGCTCCACAGTGGGAGCGCACGGGTGGACAACACCATCATTGTAACTGCATTATGCTTTGCAATCTGAGAATTTGAGTTCTCTACCTCTCAGTCTGCGTCTATCTTTGTCTGCGTTTTTCTCTCAACTCTGTCTACAGGTCTATTCCGCTGTGCTGTTATTTTCTTACATGGTATCAGAGCTCAGGAGGCTCTGAGTGGTGCAGAAGCAGAAACGCAGAGGTTGCAGAGTTCTGAACAACAAAAGAGAGAAGATGTCAAGTGGTGCGTCATCATCTACGACTGGGGGCCAAGGTGGTTCATCAACAGGAGTAGGTGGCGCACAAGCAGGAGCAGCAATGATGCCGATCATCCCAACATTGCGGATACGGCCACCAGCCTTCACAGAAGGTAAACTTGATGGTACAAACTACACCCTGTGGAAGTTCAAAATCACTTCTATTCTTGATTCATATGAGCTTTTGGAGACTGTTCTTGGGACTGATCATGAGCCCCAAGAAAGACCTGATCCAAATACTCCTGGTCGAATGATTCCTCCTGATGCTGATCTTCTACGTGCTTGGAAACGTAGAAATGCAGATGCACTCTGTGCTCTTGTTACAAGTACTTCTGATAGTGTTCTGACTCTCATTCAGCATACTACGAAGGCATGTGAAGCATGGAACATATTGAGAAATCAATATGAAACTCGTAATCAGACACGGATTCAGAACTTGGAGAATCAGCTTGCAGCAGAACGGTTTGCTGATGGGGAGACTGTAGAGGTGTTTATCACTCGCATAAAGAATCTACGAGATCAAATGGCGGGAGCAGGTGTTCAAAAGTCAAGTGAAGAGCTAGCTCGACGTTGTCTTCGAATTTGTCCACCTAAGTTTGATGGTCTGGTAACTGCTCTTAACACTCAAATCAGACCTCAACCACTAACTTTTGAAGAATTCAGTGCCTTACTCATGGAGGAGGAGTTGCGGCTCAAGGCAAGGAGTGGTGGTAGCAAAGGAGATGCTGCATTCACAGCAAATGCCAAAGGAGGCAAAACAGACTCTTCAAAAGATGGAGACAAAAAGAAGAACGACAAAAAGAAGTTCAAGGGAGAGTGTTTCCACTGCAAGAAGAAGGGACACAGAATCCAAGACTGTCGCATCAAGAAGGCAGAAGAGAAGAGTGGCTCTTCAAAAGGTGGCAAGGGCAAGGAGTCTGCCAACACAGCAGAAACAGAGCTTGAGTTATTTGTTACGATAGAGGAGGTGTGCTCCTCGGCTGAAGATTCAGGAACAGATGACTCATGGGTGTTGGACAGCGGTGCATCTCGTCACATGACGAGTAGAAAAGACCTTTACAGTTCCTTACAGCCTCTAAAGGAACCCATCACAGTAAAGGTAGGAAACAATGCAAGATGTCCTGCAGAGGGCGAAGGTACGGTTTCTTTCATTAACTCTAATGGCGATATCAGAAAGCTTTCAAATGTGCTATATGTTCCACAAATAAAACGAAATCTACTTTCAGTAGCTTCTATAACTGATCAAGGTCATCAAGTATCTTTCAGTAAGACAGGAGCTAAGATTATGGACGGTAACAACAACATTGTTGGGACTGGCATAAGGAGGAACAACCTATATGAGTTGTGTGCTCTTACAGCCACTACAAATGTGGGCACAAGTAAGCTATGGCATGAGAGATTCGGCCACATTGGATACCCTGTACTGAAGGAGATGCATCGCAGAGGTATGGTTGCACACCTACCATCGATTGCAGAAATGAAGGAACCATGTGAAGCTTGCATGATGGGCAAGCAACAGAGGAAGGCATTTCCACAAGAAAGCAAGAACAGGGCAAGCTATCCTCTAGAGTTGGTGCATGCTGACTTGTGCGGAAAAATGCCTACACAGGCCTTGGGCGGATCTTCCTACTTCATGTTACTTGTCGACGACTATAGCAGGAAGATGTGGGTGTACTTCCTTCGCGATAAGGCTCAAGCTTTTGGTAAGTTTAAAGAATGGCTTCAGCTTGTTGAAATTGAAACAGGGAAGAAGATGAAGAAATTCAGGACAGACGGTGGTGGTGAGTTCACATCAATAGAGTTTGAAGATTTCTGCAAGAGTAAGGGAATCAAGCATCAACTCACAGTGGCACATAGTCCTCAACAGAACGGTGTTGCAGAATGCCGGAATCGAACCATCATGGAGATGGCAAGGTGCATGTTGAAAGGAAAGGGTTTGCCTAATCAGTTTTGGGCAGAGGCTGTCAACACTGCTGTCTACATCTTGAATCGAAGCTACACCAAGGCACTTGATGGAAAGACTCCACAAGAAGCCTACACGGGTAAAAAGCCTTATGTTTCCCATTTCAAAGTATTTGGAAGTGAATGTTATGTACATGTTCCAGACAGGGAGAGAAACAAGCTTCAACCAAAAAGCATCAAATGTATCTTCCTAGGGTACAGCAAAGATAAGAAGGCTTATACGCTTTATGACCCTGAGGCTAAGAAGATCATGGCGAGTCGTGATGTGGTGTTCAAGGAGGAACAGCCACATGCAGTGGAGGAGGATAAGAGAGCTTCCACTTTATCATCAGGCGAAGGGGCAATCCACTATGAACCTGGCCCAAGAGCTATCCCTTCTACACAAGAGAAGGAGGCATCATCTTCAGATGATGAGTCTAAAAGTCACCAACCTGCCGACACCCAAGTGGAAAAGCCATTGCCACGTTGGGTGAGGCAGCTCTATGATTCTGCAAACCCCATCCCACAGTCACTAGAACAGGTTGCAAATGGACCGAGGCGATCACAGAGAATAGAGGAACAGAGACGGGCAAGCACCCATATTGTAAACACAGCCTTGATGGTTGATCTCATTCAAGAAGAAGCGAAGGAACCAAGCAATGTGGAAGAGGCACTCCATGATCCGAATTGGAGGGCTGCCATGCAAACAGAATACAACAATATCATGAAGAATGGAACTTGGGAGCTAGTGGATCGACCCCCTAAGCGTAAAGTCATTGGCACCAAGTGGGTTTGGAAGCTAAAGTACAAGGCTGATGGTACTCTAGAAAAATATAAAGCAAGACTTGTTGCACAGGGCTACTCACAAGTTGAAGGCATTGACTTTTGTGAATGATCTGCAAGAATGACTACTATCCGAGTAGTACTAGCTGTGGCTGCACATAAGCGTTGGCCAGTCTATCACATGGATGTTAAATCAGCGTTCCTGAATGGAGACCTCAAAGAGGAGGTATATGTGTCTCAGCCACCAGGGTTTGAGGCTCCCCATTCACAGAACAAGGTATGTAAGCTGAAGAAGGCATTATATGGGCTAAAACAAGCCCCTAGAGCATGGTACCAACGGATAGATAAGTATCTCTTGAATCTAGGGTTCAAAAGATGTGCTTCTGATGCTAACTTGTATGTTCTAAAGAAAGGAGGGAAGACAATTGTGCTTGTACTCTATGTAGATGACCTTGTGATTACAGGAAATGATGATGCTCTTCTTCAACAAACAAAAGATGCCCTGAGTTCAGAATTTGAAATGACAGACTTGGGCTTAATGCATTATTGCTTAGGTCTTGAAGTTTGGCAGGAACCAGGGAAGATTTTCATCTCTCAACAAAAGTATGCAAGGCAGATATTGAAGGCATTCGACATGGAGGATTGCAAGGAAATTTCTACACCCATGGAGGTCAACACAAAATTATCTATTGAAGATACTTCACCTCCAGTGGATATTGGAAGATACAGGAAATTAGTTGGAAGTCTCATCTACTTGTGCAATAGCAGACCAGACATCTCTTATGTTGTTGGAGTAGTAAGCAGGTTCTCTAATAAACCTTGCCAAACTCATTGGAAGGCAAGCATGCGGATACTCAGGTATGTGAAAGGAACCACTGATTATGGTATTCTTTATGAAGAAGGATCATCTCTTGCCGGATACTGTGACTCAGATTGGGCAGGAGATATTGATACCAGAAAATCAGTTTCTGGATATTGCTTTTCTTTAGGATCAGGGATTTTCTCTTGGATCAGTAAGAAGCAACTGACTGTAGCATTATCTTCTACTGAAGCTGAGTACAAAGCTGCATGTGTTGCAGCATGTGAAGCAGTATGGTTGAGGAGGATCCTATGGCACATAGGAATACAAGGACAAGAGGCTACAGAGTTGAAGTGTGACAACCAAAGTTGCATGGCCATCGCCAAAAATCCTGTTTTCCATGCACGTACGAAGCACATAGAAATCCAGTATCACTATGTGCGTGAGTTGATTGAGGACGGGGTCGTGGAGATAACCTATTGCCCTACTGAAGAAAATGGAGCAGACATCTTCACCAAGGCTCTTGGGAGAGAGCAACTTCTTCGACACTTTCCAAAGCTTGGGATTGGACCAAGGAGGTAGTTCACCATTGGGTGGACATTGAGGGGGGGTGTTAGATATGCTCAATACTCCACCCTCATGTGACCACAAATGATCCATGGTGCTCTAAGTTGTAAGGCCCCCATTATGAGGAGAAGCCATTATGAGAGCCCGGACATTTGTGGAACCCTAACTTCCAAGTTAGATGAGGTCTATGTGTGACCGTTGATGGTTATAGATGATCTTTGTGAGCCTAGCCGTCAGGTTAGGTAGGGCATAAACTTCCAGGCCATTGGGTTATCATTTAAGGTGAAAATAAAGGCCCTGTGGCGTCGCGCGGTTTCCCCATAGAACCTTAATGGGGGGAGTGCAGAGGGGGGCTTGCCCCCTTCTGCGGGGTCCAGGGGGCCTATCCCCCCGGCCCGTAGGGCCGAGACGGTAGGACTTCTGGTCGTGGAGATATTGTCGGATCATATATTTTACCGACTAATTTGTATCTCCCGACTACGTTTATCTATACCGAACCGCCTTGTAAAAGCTATATAAGCACAGCCCAGGTTGAGCTTTATACAGCATTGCGCACTAGTAAGCCCTTCATCTAGAGTCTGTCTAGATCGCCATCTAAGCTCCATAGTGGGAGCGCACGGGTGGACAGCACCATCATTGTAACTGCATTATGCTTTGCAATCTGAGAATTTGAGTTCTCTACCTCTCAGTCTGCGTCTATCTTTGTCTGCGTTTTTCTCTCAACTCTGTCTACAGGTCTATTCCGCTGTGCTGTTATTTTCTTACAGTCCCAACCTAATATCCAAACTTCAAACTCACTTACCCCGGCCTCGAAGGGCCTGCAGGCATAGCTCGCAAAACATACCCAAACTTGCCCCATCCTCAAAGGGAAACTCCAGGCACAAACCTTCACCAAACTAACCGCACGATGAAAACCTCTTGTCGTTGCCGGCCGACTGGCTAACTCTTTCTCACACTTGCCCCGGCCTTGAAGGGAAACCACAGGTGTAAACCTTTCACCAACTAACAGTGCGAGGGGGACCTCTTGTCACTGCCTGCTGGCTAGCCAACTCTAAACTTGCCCTGACCTCGAAGGGAACCCGCGGGCACCAACTTCCTACACTTGCCCCGACCTCAAAGGGAACCCGTGGGCACCAACTTATGAAACGGATCAAACGGGAGGATCAAGTTGCAACCCACTGTCCAAACCTACACTTGCTTACCCCGGCCTTGAGAGGACCCATGGTTACAACTTGCCACACAACCCGAATGGGAGGATCTCTTCAACCTGAATGGGAGGATCTGTTCAACCCGAATGGGAGGATCTATTCAACCCGAACGGGAGAACTGTGTTCAACCCGTCGGCCCAAACCCACAACTTACTTGCCCCGGCCTCAAAAGGTTCATACGCATAACTCAACCAAAAGGCACGAACGGGGAGGACCAAGCCCGCCGACCAACCTTCAACTCACTTGCCTCGGCCTTCAAGGGAACCTACAAGCACAACCCACTGGAACAACCCGCACGGGAGGACCATGTCCAACCGGATGGCCCCCCAAAAACTCACTTGCCCCGACCTTGAAAGGACCCGTGGGCTCAACCAATTGAAATGGCCCAAATGGGAGAATCATGTTCACCTTGACAACCCACCTTTGAACTCACTTGCCCCGGCCTTATGTGCTACACACTGACGGCAGGGGCCCTCCCAATGGAACACGGCTCATAGCAACTAGGCGACTTACTACATTACCCCTACCCGGCTTCACATGGAAACCTTGCTAGTAGCCTATGGAGGATCAACCTCCCTCCTCACAGTGGGAAACATGGCAGAAACATCAACACTAGTCCAGCCTATGAGGGATACCAATGGGAAAGGGTGGCCACAAGGACCCAACCCACAAACACATGACTAGACGAAAAAATTGTGCCTTACAAAAGGATCCAAAAGATTGGGATGAGCTTCCACTCTGCCCCATGATCCGTGCCACTCGGGCCTCCACAATCAATCCCCTGCCAACTACCTTTGCCGATGGCCAACGACGGAGCCGAACAGCCCACTTGCGATTCAGTCGTGTTCACAGAACCTACTGCCCTTATAGTTGCACACGATTTGGTGCAGCAAGGCAAACCACCCAAGCACCAAAAAGGGCTAGATAGAAATACAAGCAGTGACATACGGGCTGTGGAGATTAATGTGGACCATTGTTATTTTTTTGTGTACAATCAAGATTAAAAACATGCTCTAATGCATTTACAAGAGGGCAAAGTCTAGACTTTTACTAAGTTCATGATAGAAATCATAATAAAATCTTGATTATACTTTGTATCATGCAACTCATGAGGCCATGAGGTCACGCTACATGCATACACATCATAATTTTTTTACATTATATGATGTATGATATATCTCTCATGAGTCATGAATCATGAGTCATAAACAACAATCTTAACATACTAAGTTCTTACTTTTGCCATACATGTATAATGGTAGAAATAGAATAGTGACCACTAACTTGATATATGTCACATGATACATCACTTGACATTGGCATGACACATTGCTTAATAAACATCATCTTTAGTCTTGATCCCTCACTTTTTTTTATGTATCATCATCCATGAATCATGTTGATGTATCATGTACTTCCGTATAATATATTTGTAATTAGTAATGTGTATGCACCATTGTACAATGTACTAAGGTCATAACTCACTGTCATGGTGTATGGTTACGATTCATGAATAGTGTTTAATGTGATGTTTTGCCATTGATTTATTGTCATGAATCTAATGCTATTAATTCATATATGCTACCAAAATATCTTTCTTCCTTTTCTTTTTTTTTCCTTTTTTGTAAAAAAATTAAGTGGCATCAGATAACGTCTGAAGGTTTTACCTTACCTGTCAGACGTCGATTAAATGTCAAAAGTCAAAAGTCAAAAACCTATGAAAAACAACTATGCATGAAGCTAACATTCCCAAGAATTTTGTATATGAATAGTGTTGCGATCATCATTATCTAAAGGCAAAAATAAATGTTAGATCAGAACATGAGGCCTGTGTAATTTTCTTCTTGTTCTGTGTTCTGATTTATCACCTCTGAGCTTTCACTCTGTTTTCTTTCACATAAATCTATCACTGTGGTATCAGAGCTGTCAGGCCAAATCTTGTAGTAAGATTTACACAACATTAAAGGCCAGTATCAAATGTCTCCATCAGTCCTCCCATGAATTCCACACGAAAGTAAATCACAGGCAAATTTAAGTCCTGCGGTATACCTCCCTGAAGATATGGGAATCACCTCTTCGTAACCATGCCTTGAAATAGGATTGGAATGTTCTCCACCAATTGCTCAAAGTGGCATTGCGGGTAATCCAGATATACTCTTCACATGTGACAAGAAATTGGAGAAGCTGGCAAAAGCATCTTGTTCAAATTTTGCAACTTCGATGTATCTCAAAGCTCATCTGGGCTTCGGCCATTGAAGGTAATGATATCAACTACTTGCTTAGAATCCTTGAAGTTGCTATGCTGTTCGAGCTATAATATCTAATCTTTCATTCTAGTGTGCCTGATATTCAGATAATCAAAGCTTACCCTTTGCAGAATCACCTTTGTATTTGCCTACTTGTGCAGATGGGCAAACATTTTTGGGTTAGCGTCCAACCATCAGTGGGAGAGAGAGATCCATCCATTAATGCTTGATGAGTTCATTAATCAATTTCTCTCTGTATATGGCTGGCATTTGCTCAGCTCCATAGGGACCAATAAGAACACATCATTATGCAAGGTGTCCGACATGAGAACAGTGAGGTAAACAGGAATAACGAGAATGCTGATAAACTTTCCATCTTAGATATTACAAATTCTTTATAAACAGAACCTTATGAGGTTTTTTGTATACACCTCTAGATTCACCTTGTTAAGTGAACTGCTGCTAGCAGAAAAAGGGCACATGCAATCAAGGTGTTCAACTTCAAGGATACATGTTGCTTGCATCATGCCCATTGGACTTTGATTTTGAAAGTAGCTCTACGCAAAGTCAGAGACATCCTTGAACAAGGATCTTGTTGTCTTTATGGAATGATTAATACTTGAGAGGGTATATGTGAGGAATTGTCACCCCACAAAAGATTCTCAAGCTTTTCCTACATGACTTGTTGATGTGCAACCAATATGCCTGATATTTCAGCATATGAAGGATGTTGTGATCATTGTACTCTAAAGGCACAAATGTTGTTGGATCAAGACGTGATATCAAAATATTTTTCTTCTTGTTTCTGTGTTCTGGAGGTTGCCATTGTTCCTGTTGTTGCATATATGTTCTGTGCCTTTTTTCTGCTTCCTTGCACGTAGATCTAACACTGATAAGATATGTTCTTTTTATCCTACCACTTCGGAGGACCTGAAACTGTACACTGAGCAAACAATGAGTAAAATGATTTTGACCTGCAATTTTTTCGAATTGTACAGGAAGGTCCACATATTTACAGCCAATGGCCAATGACATTATAGACAGTCTCCTGCATACAGATAACTGGTCCGTGGATACATAAATTCTATCATCAATCAAGCTGACCACTAAGTAGCATAAATCGAGGAATTTCGCATATGCCTCTTCCATGCTTTGTTCTGTATCCTCAAAGCTTCAATACTTTCTGCATCATCGTGCATACCAGCAGCTGCATAGATATCAGCCATGAGAACATATATTGCTGAGGCCTGTTTGTTCACTTGAACAGCATGATCAAAGGCCCATTTCCCAACATTCACATCTCCCCACTTCCGACATGCACTTAAAAGTGCTGACCACACTCCGCTATCAGAAGAGGGGATTTTCTCAATCATTTCCACAGCCTTGTGAAGGTGCCCTGCACGTCCAAATAGGTCAACCATGCATGTATAATGCTCTAGAATAGGCTCAATCCCATATTTTGTGCTCATGTTGACAAAATACATTTGAGCATCTTCCATTCGGCCTAGGCGACTGCATGCACTAAGTATAGATGAAAATGTGGCTGAACCTGGTGAAAGCCCCTCCTGTTGCATCTCTTCAAAATAATCCAATGCTTTCTCGGCTTCACCTCGTTGGACAGACCCAGCAATCAATGCATTCCAAGCAGCAGCATCCCGATAGGATAGTTCCTTGAGCACTTGATGAGCTTTTGTAAGAGCACCACACTTGGCATACATGTCCACGAGAGCAGTACCAAGTACATAATCTTTCTGCAATAATTCTTGTTTGGAGATCTCTTTATGAAGCTTCTCTCCTCTGTCCACTGCACCTATGCTGCCACAGGCCTTTAACAGGCACAGGAATGTCACTGCATTGGCAGAAATGCCCTCAGATTGCATTCGTTCAAAACAGTTCAAAGCTTCCTCACCTTCACCCTGTTGAACAAAGCCAGCAATCAGCGATGACCAGGATACAAAATTTCGATATGGAAGCTCCTCGAGAACCTTTTGTGCCTTTGCAAGGGCACCACACTTGACATACATGTCAATTAAACAATTTGCCAGCTGAAGATTACCCTGCAGCAAACCCCTTTTAGCAATCTCATCATGGACTCTTTCCCCCTTGTCAACTCGCTGTATGCTGCCACAGGCTTTCAAGACACAAATGAATGTGACAACATCTGGAGCCACACCCTCTCTCTGCATCCCCTCAAAGCAAGACACTGCTTGCATTCCCTCATCATGCTGAGTATAACCAGCAATAAGGGCATTCCAAGTTGCAACATTCTTGACAGGAAGCTCCGCAAGTACTTGCTGAGCTTTTGAAAGGGCTCCACACTTGGCGTACATATCAATAAGGGCTGTGCCAAGCACAGGGTCATTCGCTAACAGTCCAAGGGCATCAACATCCTCATGTATCTGTTTTCCCTTGTCTAATGCACCAATGCTACTGCAAGATTTTAAGGCACAAGTATATGTCACTGCATCTGGAGTTAGACCTTCACGAAGCATCCACTCAAAGAGCTCTAGGGCATCCAAACCGTGGCCCTTTTGTGCATATCCTGCTATAAGTGCATTCAAGCTGACGACGTTCCTACTTTCATAGGTTTCGAAGAGATCCCTTGCTTTTTCAGGGGCACCACATTTGGCATACATGGTGATCAAAGCATCTGAGCACTTGGCTACCAAACCCCTTCTGCGCATATGTTCATGAACCTGGGATCCTGCATACAGATCCTTATCCTTGGTGCAGGATTTGACAGATGCCAGAAAGAAAGGGACCTCATCCCCATCAGAGGATGTTGTCACTTCTCTGGGTTCGTTATCTTCCCAAAGACACGTAGAAGCATCCACCCATGTCCTTTTCTTGTTGATCTTACGATCAAAATGAGAATAGAAGGGATGCACCCGGCGACCGCTGCCCTGATTAGTGCCGAATAGACCATGCACAGACCTCCCCGCCATGCATTCGCATATCCATGGCAATTACCATGTAGGACCATGTCCTGATTCAAAACGAGAGCAATCCCACTTAGTTGGCGTATTTTTGGGTTCTCATTTAATTGAAATGGAATATGAATCATCACCCTCAATATATCCTTGATTCCTACAAAATTAAACACATTGTGTCTTTTCTAATGATACTAAAATGATACTGTGGACCTCATGTCCTAGTCCTTTCTACTTCTTGACTTTGACACATAAAGAACTATACATGTGAATTCCTTTGAATAATCTAAGTCAACGCAGCATTTATCTAGTTGACTCGTGTTCTTGAAAATGACAAGATGTTCTCTACATGAAACATCATTCTTACTATACATATCCTTTGACTATATAGTTTTAACTGAATTTCTTTTTCTGAGTGAAATCATTTCTAGTTCTTTTGTAAAAAACTAGCTATGAGAACTTGGTTGGTCTTTTGACCATTATGCAAACCTTTCCTTTCTATTCATATTGTTCATGCTCTTCTTGAGACTTTGACCTGTATAATTTCTCTGTTTTCCCTTTACAAATCTTTTCTTTCTATGTAACTTGGTCATCCTCTTTTAAGTAATTGGCCCACATACTTTCCTTGTTTGCTTACTAAAGATGATTACAAGCTTGGATCTCTATTCTTCATTCTTAGGTACAGAGATAGATATAGCTATCCCATATGCATGTACTAAGCCACTTTAGAATCCAAACATGATTCTTTATAAAGCTAGTCCATGTCTCAACTTCTAACTATGATGTTCTTACATGAACCTCCATTAATAGTTTCTAAATTTCTCTACTATGACATTATAATCAAACTTAGATTTACCATTAATCCACAAATCTAAAGTCTCTACTTATTATGGGTTTGTATTCCCAAATTACTCTCACCATAACATATTATCATAATTTAACAATATCTACAATTTATCGTAATCAACCATAAACCTATATTGGATACTTAATCTATAAGTATCCTAAACGTGTAGGTGCTTTTAGAGTTATCTCTTAAATTCCTGCACCACCTTGAGATCTCTCACCTCTAGGTTTCTTACTCATAAGACCTTGGCCACAATATCACTTTTCTTATCCATTAGTATAGCTAAAGAAGAGACAATCTTTTTACCAAACTATTTGAGGATTTCCATATCCTCAATTCTTTGTCTATGTTGATTTAGCACTTCTTATGCATTCTAATGATAGCACCTTTAACTTATTCATCCTAATCACAATGCTACTTGCGTTGATCTTGATCATGAAAGTTTTGAGGATGAACTATCCACTCAACAAAGAACTATAATTAGTACTTATTTGGTGTGTAGTGTTAACCACAACAACAAACTATAACTCACACAATGACTTCTTCGCACAATATTCGCACTACAACAATAATCACCATAATATTACAAACAAAGAATCAGATAATATGATTCTGACAGAACAATAATATGGCATCAAAAATCAAGAATACTCATTAATGAGAAAGCTATGGTAGAGAAAAAATATGCTCTACACTTCTGATTATGTAGAGTCTATTTTCTTTGACATAACTTCTTCCTTCTTGGAATATCTATAGATATTCAAGAATACAGAATGGATACATAACCATTTGCCTGCATGCATATTGGAAGTTAAAAACTATTTGTTTGGATCATAAGAGTATTTTTACAAAATTTGGTAAATACAATAGTGTTTATTAAAAAAAATAATTTTCTATTGGTGGCCTCCTAACACTAGCATGCATGGTAAAATAAACCCACTAAGTATCTATAAGTCATCTTCCTTGGATGGCGGGTGAATCACATGGTCCTACTCATAGATGAATTCATCCAAAATGGTTTTGACTTGATTGATAACTCCATCTACCACAATCTAGAACTCATCCTCCAAACTTGAATTTCGTCGAAAATACCACTAAGCTCTCCAAGCATATGGAAGCTTCCATCAACTAGGCCTGTAGTGGTTGATATATTTAGGTAGTGATGTGTGTGAACACACTAGGACCTGCCGTTGTGGAGGCGATCGCAATCCGGGTGGATTGGGTCCGGTCATGGCACACGCAGAGTGTATGAAGCTAGTGAGTGTTGGAAGGTTTATGTGATAAAAAATGTGAAGGTGAAGATGAAGTTGGCTATGGGGGGAAGAGATGTCATGATTTGATTAGAGAGAGGGGAACATATGAACACAAGATAATCGCTTGAACATGAATGATGAGGACAAAAGAAACCATTCACATGAATCAATTCGGAAAGGAAGAATGGTCCAAAAATATGGAGCTTCTTAAACGCTTTCCAAATTTAATTCACATTCATAGGTTCTTTTGAATGGAATGAATGCATGATGAGAAAAAAACGAAAACCACACACATGAATCAGTCTCGAATTTTACCAAATCCACATGGTATATCAATGTGCTAGAAAATCCATTTTCATGTGAAATTCAGGCTATAAACTGCCTTTGATAGGCTTTACAAGTATATGAATTTTCATGTGATTTGGAGACATTGAAATTTTTGCCCTAATTTCCAAAGTTTGACCAGCTTTGACCGCTACCCTGGATTTGCTAGATTTCTTCCAAAGTTTGCATGTGAACTCCCTTTGACATCCTTGATGCATCTTGGACTTCTTAGGGAATTTTGGCTACCTTCACCGAATGTGTTTCTTGTAGGCCTTCATGAGTGAGAGAGGAGAGAAAATCTCAACGACATTCGCCCCCACTAAACTTGCGATTCCTCCAGAAGCGCCACTCTAGTATCTATGAAAAACAAAATGTTCTAGGCATCAAATTCTTTTATAGGCAATATAAGAAACATGGAAGGAAAAATTGATCATATGCATGAATGAGTAGGCAACGTGACATGAAGCAAAAGTTGCATGAAAGAAAGAATTGAAACATGCAACATGAATATGCATGAACAAATAGGCAACGAATCAATGAGTTTTATCAAAATAATGCTTGTTCTTCATTCTAGATTCTCTTAATTTTTCAACGGCATCATCAAGTCTTAATTTACCTTGTTCTAACTGTTTAATGCACAAACTCAAAAAATCATCACTAGACATGTTTTCAAACCACGGCAAATTTGACCATGCAAAAATATGAGACTGAATTGGAAACAATGGTTTTTGAGAGTACATGAGTTCAGCAGGCATATACCTAGTAGTACGTGTGCATGTCATTCTATCTACCCAAAGTGCAAAAGGTAAGAATCTAGGCCATTGTTTGATGTCACCATTACATGCTTTAGATATGGCTTTCACAATAGGTGGATGCCCTCTCTCTATTTTACCATTGGCCTCTGGATTATATGCAGTAGTGAGAGACAAACGAATACCGTGATGTTCAAATAACTCTTTAGCTTCTCTCGCATTTAACTCTCCACGATCGACAACTACTTTCTCTATGTACCCAAAGCGACTTATGACATCTTGAAGCAAGAATTTGCAAACATTGTAAGCGGTCTTAGTGCACGTCCCTCTACATGATTAGTTAAGTCTTCTCTTGCAAGTACAATGTAACGCATTTTGTCAATAACTTTAGGCATAGTTACAAGATATACTACCCATTTGTAGTGAATACAGGGTGGATAAGTAGGATGCAATGGATCTCTATGTTTGACTGATGAATGAAGTTGACAAGTAGAACATGTAGAAACATAGCTACTAATGTCAACATACATCCTAAGCCAATAATAGGTACTTCTAATTTTTTCATATGTTCCAAAAAATCCTTTATGACCTGCCCATAATGTCTCATGCATTTCCTTCATTACTTGCAATTGAAGACCTCATTTTCCTAGGACTCGTTGTGGATTCTTAACCTTACCCTTAGCATGACTCCAAAGATAACCGTTACGTAAGAAAAAATTATAAGCTCGTTTTCTACTGTTACGGAATCTATTCGTAGTCCAACTAGGTAATGGTTGAAGTGTACTCAAATACTTTCCTACGTCTCTCCATTCATTTTCATACT
Organism: Ceratopteris richardii; assembly: GCA_020310875.1. Taxonomy (NCBI): domain Eukaryota; kingdom Viridiplantae; phylum Streptophyta; class Polypodiopsida; order Polypodiales; family Pteridaceae; genus Ceratopteris; species Ceratopteris richardii. Next base: position 125,243,633 of record CM035440.1, on the reverse strand, counting down.
CAGACTCATGAAATTTCTCATACTCGTATATATGTGGAACATAGTCAACTAAGTTCACATTCTTCAAATCTAGCTCTCGATAACATATCAGCAACTGAGTTTGACTTACGTGAAATATGAACTAACTCAGGATTTATGAACTTAATATATGAGATCCATCTAAGCATGGCTATATCACGAGATGAACAATTGGCTATCATTCCAATGAGAGGCAAACAATCAATCTCAACTTTGACATTTGCACCTATGAAATATTCTTTGTTTGCTTTCAAAGCTGTTACCATATCCCATAGTTCTCGTTTGATATGTGGATACTTTCGTTGTGTTTCAGGTAAAATTTTAGCACCAAACCTAATTACATATATATTCCCTTCACTATCATCTTGACTTATGACCCAACCTATACCAATAGGACTAGTATCAATAGTCAATATAATAGGTTTGTTAGCAGAATAGTCTGCACGCTTAAGGATGGGAGCTTCAAGCAATAATTTCTTCAATTTACACATAGCTTGAGTGTGTTTGTCACTCCAAATAAATTTTCATTTCTTCCTCAATAATTCATAGAGACAATCAGCAACATGAGCAAAGTGTGGGATCCGAATAACATAAAAGATGCAAGCACCAAGAAATCTGCGTACCTCACTCACGTTGTTACATGTTTTAGAAATCTTGCTAATGGCATCAACTTTTTGTGGGTATGGCTTTCGACCATAATGACCACATAAATGTCCAACATTAAGAACCTCGTTGACACCAAAAACAGATTTTTCTATGGAAAATGTGAGACCTACCTCTTCAAACTGTTGAAATATTCTTTCACAATCATAGATATGGTCAAGAACAAATTTACGACATCCAGATGAGTCTAAAGAAATATCCTTTGCACGTTCCTCACTCCCTTTAATTGGAATATCATCAATGAATGGCATACTTTTATGAGGGATAAAATCATGTAAGACCATATTCATAGCACTCATCATATGAGCCATAGAATTCCTTGAGGTAAAGTACACATTCGCACTAAGCCTAAAGGAGTTTTCATTGTGGTTATGTCACGACTATCAATTGCTAATTGGAATTGGTCATATCCCGAATATAAATCACCCATTGAATAGATAGAATGTCCTGAAAATGATTTAGCAAACTCATCTACAATGGGTCATGATCCTACATTCCTTATGGTGACTTTATTGACGGGTTGGAGATCTTGAATAAAACGTAGTTTCCCATTCTTTTTAGGCACAGTGAACCATCTATTTGACTAAGGTGCAAAAGATGGCTCTAAAATTCTCATGTTTATCTTCTCCTTAAGTAGTTTCATTAGCTCAGGTAAGTGAGCCTTTGGAACTGGTATAGGGCGAAGATTCCATGGAATATGTGGAATAGTAAAGATTATCATGGGTGCAACTAGCTTAGGATCTACGCAACCAATCTCATGAGGATACATAGTAAAGGCTTTTCCATGGCTACGTATGACTCTCTCAAATTTATCTCTCTCTGCTAGCAAAAGAAATTCATCATCTCTACCAATTTTCACCTATTTGATTGTCTCATCCATGAATGTATGTCCTATGTTTTTCTTATCCCGAACAATTGAATCGTTTTTCACATCAATAATTTTTTCATTACTTCCTTGGGGTAATGGTTGAGCTATGGGTTTGATTTTTTTTCCTACTTTTTTGTACTTTGTTTCAACTAAGGCATCATGTGTTTGGTTAAATTTTGAGCACTTGTCAACATTGAGAGCATATTCCTGGATAAGAGCATACTCATCAAGGGAAGAAAGAAGAATAATATGGGAATTAGAATTTTGTTGAAGACATAACTCTAACTCCTCAAGAGTAGAGAAACAATGAGATGTTTCAATCACATGCTCAATGTTCTCATCATGTTCCATGATTTTTTTGTTTTTATAATTTTTTTGGTTTTTTTGGAGAAAAGACTTGGACAATTGACTCTTATGAAGAAAATATAATCTAGAATGTGGAAAACAAAGTGACAAACTATTGTACATGTTGGTTGGATGCGAGATGTCAAACCAATATCCATTGTTGTCCCGCTCAACAATGGATTCTATCCGAAATTTTGATCGTATATAGCTCCAAACATGAATCGAGGTGCACAATCACTACAAGCATGCTCATGACCCTGAGTAACAATAGGTTTCTTTCTAATTCACAATCGATTCCTAGGATGATTCACTCCTATCGTCATGACTTGAAGTGATTGCATTCCATCCTTAGACTTAAATCTAGCATAGGTAGACCCATCATCCATGGCTTTAATTTCCATATGACTCTCACAAATAAAGGGTTGACCTAAGAGAACTTCATAGGAGCAATTATCTTGAATAAAAAAGTGAAAATCTTCTGTGATTCTTCCTATGGATATGGGCACACTAGCACAAGCTTCATATAGGGCACCTACACCATTATCTGCAGTTCTCACACGCCATCCACAATCTTTATCTATGGGCCATCCAACCTTATCATAGACTTCTCTTGAAATCACATTGATTTCGGAGCCGGAATCTACTAATGCATTTACAGTGATAGTGTTCTTATCATTTCCTATTTTAACATGCATCTCTGATGTACCTCTAGACCAAATTTTCTTTTAAAGTGACTTTCAGGATTGTTTTCATGATTTTCATGGTCAGGTTGAATAGGTCCTAAGAAATTTTTATTAACATTTACTTCATCATCATTGTGTACTTGAGCCACAATGACTCAAGGACTTGTACCAATGAGACTATACCTCAATTGCCATACAAGTGCATATAGTGGAGTTCTTTTCACACATTTAAATGTCAATCCTAAGGAGAAACTTACCAAGTGTATGAAGACATGTGCACACGTGATAGGAAATGAAGTGAGTTAGCTATTCAAGCATGAGAAAAGACTAATACTACCCACACCTATTAAAATACTGGAAGTGTTGCCGCAAGCCTCTTTTCAGCAGTTTTGGTTTTTTGAGGTTTTCTCCCAGCCCAGAACTCCGAACATAGGCAATAGGGTACTCGTTTCGAAGCTCTCGACGAGACGAATCCAACGGTGGTGGTTTCACTCCATTCTGACCACTCTGCTTCAAGTTATGGCAGAAACAGTGAATTACGGGAGTCACAAACACCTGCGTTTTTGCTTATCCTAGCTTACGCACGCACTACAGCCACTCAAAACAAGGGGGAAGGGGTAGACAACAGTCCTACACTTGCATTTCAAGCATCACACACACATACATGAGCAAAATGAAGATCAAAATCAGCAAGAAAGAGGCAAACTCGAAAATTCAGAAGTGCTCTTCTTCACAATGACCAGCAGTCCTTTACAATGAGTCACTTTTGACTTATATACTTGTGCCCTAAGTTTGGTCCTTTCACACAAGAGACCGGCACTTTATTCACTAAAATGCTAACTTCCTACTAATGTACATGGGTAATTCACTAATCTTCTGAGGGGATGCATCTAGAGGACTCCTCTAGTGCATTTACAACGGAAAATATATACAAAAGTGGTTATGTTACAAAAAATTGTGTGTCCAAATCGGAAAAATTTTGGGGCCCGTCTTTTTTCTCTACTTTCTGCGCTCTTTAGCTCTGCAACACTCTCCCCCTCTTCGTCTCTGTCGTCCCATGACAGACTTTGCTTCGCGAACGCGTCCCGTGGGTAGTGTTGTCTGATTCTTGATCTTGCATTACGTTTTAGAGGCGCTTCAACTTTTTCCACTGCACGCTCCCCTTGGTCAGTATTGTCTGCACTTAAACAGACATGCAGATTCGATGGCCTTCTTGATTCAAGCTCTACAACTCGAGAGCCTGATGTAGTTGTCTTGCCTGATGACTCGGGTTGCCACGCACGCCACCAGTGACTAGGAATGTGCTGTTCTTAGTCATCCTCTTCAACTTTTCAGCCTCTACCCCTTTCTAACTTTTGGTCCTACTCTGATGTTTGAAAAGTCCACTACTCGGGACCCTGGGGTTTAGCTTTGTAGCCTGGTGCGTGCCCCTGCGGGGCTTCCTGCAGAGATATATTCTTTTTCTCTTCTTAATGAATAGTTTTGGACTTTGATTTTCTTCTTCTTTTCTTCTTGCTTGATTGTCCCTCTACACGTCCCTCCTCCTGAACTCTGTCGTCCTCGACAGGCTTTCTGAGGCGACGCGTGTATGTTTGAATGGCGGTTTGCTCTCGTTGGTTCAGCAGATTTGCATGACATAGCATGAATTCTTTCCATTGCTTTGACTTCACTCCGTCTTCTGGCGCCTGTCGATGATCAGCAAAGAAGCTTGTTTCATAGGCCACCAGCCTCGCATTTAAATTTGAAGTCATTTTCACAAAAATTTCCGAATCGATTTCAAAGAAGCCGGTAAAGAATGCTTCTTCAAAAGTCTGCATATATGTTGATGGCAAAAACATAAGGCGGGAGTAGTATGCCATGATGGTGAGTCGGCTCGGAATGGTTGATAAATAAAAAATGAGAGCTTCTGATCCTTGCGTAATGCCAATGAAATTCAAAAATGTATATTTCGCGTGCTGGAAGACTTTTAACACCGTAATGAGCATGCTAAATATTTTATTTGTCATCTTGACTGCTAAGTCCGGCACTGTAGCATATTTGGCAATCCAGAATTCCATTGTCTTTACCATGTATTCTTCGGTAGGTAGGTAATTATGTGGCGGACTAGGTAGTAACGGATAATTTAGCCACTGATTATTGATAGAGCCTTGACGTTGTGCTTCCCAAAATTGCGTCCAAAAGCGTCTGCGGGGTACAGGACAAAATGATGGGTTTACCTGAAGCGCATATGGTGATGCTTCCCACTGTACCCGCAAAGTCGGATTCTTCTCCAAAATTTTTCGTCGCCATATGGGATCCGCCTTCTCAAATTCCTCTTGAGTATATTTGAAAGTGTCATGCTGGAATTGAAGGTTGTGGTCCGGATCTTTATTCGTGGTAGTCTTTATATACATGCGCGTCTGTTCTTTAAGTAGACCATATGGTACATTGAAGGGCTTCAAAATTTGATCTAGCTGTTTATTGTCTATTCGAGCTTCTTTCATTATTTGTATTATTTGATCTTCAAAATCAGCAGTGAGCTGGGACACCAGTAGTGCCCTTTCTGGCCTGCTCAATTCTGCAATGTCGCGTGTGTTAGGTTCTAGTGGAACCTCCTTTTCCGCCCTTATTGGTGAATGATACAAGGGGGGAGAGAGAGGACGTACCTCTTCCTCCACAGTAGCCGTGGTTTCTGGAGGAACTACTGGTGTCCCTTGTTTCTCTGTTAGCTCAATCTGCTCCTGCAGCCGTTTGATTATATTATCTTTATCCTTGAGCTTCTCTTCAGCCTTTGTAAGTTTTTCTTGATGTTTGATTAATTCCTGTGCCACGATAACCACTTTGAACCATCCACCTTTGACTACAATATGAAGAGATACAAATGAGCAAAGAATAAAGGGTAGCATGGAAGAAAGTTGAGTGACAACCATAACACAAGTTCATGCACGAGCCTTAAGAAGCATATTTGAACATGGTAGAAAAATGCAAAACTTTGAAAGAAGATAAGAGAAAGAGGCACCTCATTCAAGTGACATTTATCGAGTTACATGGAGAAGAAGAACAAGTAAGAACTTTAGAAGGGCAACCTAATATCCTAGCTTAGCTTATGGGAGTTCGATAGAGATGCCAAGGTGCTCTCAGGCAGCAAAATTTACAATATCCCTTGACATTACAATCATAGTTCCAACATGTAACAAGTGACCTCAATGTTATCTCCTACACATATGTCCACCACTCACCTCTCTTGTGCAAATGTTATTGATGTTTCTCCACTTATTCTAATAATTATCACCACAATATTCTCATAGTCCACCAATTGTAGAATCAAACCTAGTGAGAGAACCAATGTTTGTTCTTGGAATTAATCATGTTTCAACCCAAATTTCACCATACCGATATGGAACTAGACTATTCCATTGGATTCAAATGTATGACATGAAATCCACGACCACAAGATGAAGTGAAATTATCCTCCCAACTAGATATTATATAGCTTTTCAAATCAGGGTTTTCTCTAGAGTTCACTAGATCTCATATGTGCATGTGTAACGACAACTCAAAAAGTGCCCCAATCTAATAGAGCCTACACATGTTATGCGTCCTATTCTACTCAAGTTAATTCTACTACATATCTAATGTACTTGATTTAAGTTAACATGAATAGATTATTCCAAAAGTTTCTACAAAATCTTTGGCAAAATATTCTCCCCATCGAGTTGTGGGGATTGAACCCAAGATCTCCTTCGCATCCAATGGTTTTAACTATTAGGCTAAGCTAATTCCTTGTTTCTTACTCTAAAAGAATATCATGTTTGCTTATTAGGCCTTGAGAAGTTACTTTATAACACCTTCCCATCCCTTGGAGAGCATTTTTGTCCTTGAAATTATGCTTCAAGCTATGAGTTATACAATGAAATTCCATCATGCCCATGATGCACTCTAGGAAAAATCATCTCTTTGATTTAGCTTTTGTAGTTAAAAGGTGACTCCATCCTAGAATCAATCTTAAACGAAGGGGAATCCTGGCAGTTTGATTCTTGCCCAATCATACCATGCATCTTCTTCATTTTCACTTGATTAGTTGGATCTAGTGCAATGTGAAGAAGTAATGATAAGGGTGGATTAGAAAGAATCGTGTCCAATTCACTATATCTCTATGTTCTATTTGGGCAACCATATGTATGGCACAAACATGTGAAGTGGTTGGATCCTTACTATCTCTACCTAGAATGCTTCTGTGGTGCATGTTTGTGCACCTCTTGTGCATGGAATTAGCAAAATGGGTTTTTTCTCTTTGATTAAATTATCTTTGTAAAGGAATAATGTTTTAAGCCTCAATAATAATATCAAGATAAAAATTCATTTTGAAGCTTTGACTATGGAAAGAAATATAGTTCAGCCCTTCACACTAATTTTTGGAGTTTATTGACCTCCAAAGTATAGCTAGAAGTAGGTGGAACCCCCTGGGAACTAGTTGACCTTCTCATAAACTTATGCGCAAAAAATTAGTCATGCTTGTAGATCTTGCTGCTCTCTACTCACTTAGAATTTCTCAAAAATTTACACACATATACTAGACACTATGAGATTTCCAATGAGATAAATAAAACTCAAATTGAATAAATATACAATGAGATATGACCTCATCAAATATGAGGTTTAATGGAGACCTTGAAAGATAGACCCGAGAAGACACACTACTTGCAGAGACCACTGCTCTTAGCTCAAAATTCCAATGAGTATGAAAACTTACACGATGAAAATATATTTCCAATGAACCATCAAACACGTGATTTAGATATATAATGAGGGAGATACAAGCTCTCTAATCTCTATCTACAAAACTATAGCAATGCAGAGATAGACATATGACTCTCTTGAAATTCAAACTAGCCACATCGACCTTCCACTAGAACACCACTACAATTGCCTTGTGACTCAAACATTTGAGTCATTCCCTTCTAGATATCACGTGATATTTTAGCCATATTTTCCATCTTTTTGAACTTGTACATCAACCTATACATGTAAAAAAATGTTCTCAACATTCTCCACCTTAGATTCCAAAGGGTATTTTCTTCGTGCCAAGAATATAACTGAATATTTGAAGCTTTGGTCCATCCAATAATTTGGTAAAGATATATGTAGCTTGATCCTTTGTTCCAACAAAAGAAACCTACACTTCATTGTTTATTGCCTTCTCTCAAACATAATGATATTGTACCTCTATATGTTTTTCTCTCACATGAAAAATAGGATTTGAGTTCATGTGAATGCTACTCAAGTTATCCCCATATATCAATGGTATATCAAGCTACACATTCAAGTAATGAAATAATTTTGTAGACCACATAATCTCATTAGTAGCCAATGCTAAACCTCTATACTCAAACTTTGTAGAAGATAAAGTAATTGTAGGTTGTTTCTTTGAGCTCCATGGCAATGTCTTGTTTCCTACTATTACCATAGATCCACTTGTGGATCTTCTATCATCTTTATATCCAACTCAATCTACATCACTAAAGACTTTAAGAGCTAGATCAACATCATGAATATAAAATAATCCTTCATTCATGGTACTTTTCAAATACCTAAGCACTTTTTTAATTGCATGCATATGAGGCACTCTAGGTTCATGCATAAACTATGATAATACTCCCACTTCATAGCATATATCAAGTGTAGTTTTTGTTGCATAAATCAAAGATCCTACCATGGATCTAAAAATATTCATATCATGAAAATCATCACCTTCTTTTGCACTCAACTTTACAATAGAAACAAACTTACACTCTTGCATACCAAAAATTTTTAGCATATCACCTATATACTTTCTCTATATCACCCACGTACCTTCATCGCCATACACAATCTGAATTCCAAGAAAGTATATGAGAAAACCAAGACCTGAAATTTTAAACTCCTTTCCCAAATTACCTTTGATCTCTTCAATTGCTTTTACATCATTCCACGTAATCAACAAGTCATCCACATATATGCATACATACACATGTCATCTACATGTTTTCCATAAAGTGAAGGATCAGTATTGTGAGAAGATGGAGAGATAGGTTCCAGAGATGAGCTGGTGTTGCATAAAACCTGCTCTACACTTGCCAAGTTAACTTCAGGGATGCTTTATATACTTCTTTAGATTCTCAATAATGCATTTGGAACCACTAAGTGCCGTGGAATGTTATTCCTAAATGTTTGCATCAAAACAAATAATTTTCATATGCAAGAATGTGAAGAAACCTTTTATTTTGGGAATAGAAGTGCTCAATATTATACTCAAAGCTCACAACCTGGTATGAATTTACTAGAGAGCTTTTGCACACATTTAATTGGAGGTTGCAACTAAATAAAGTAAGTATTTTAGAGTGTTAGGGTCCCCCATTTACTATGGGGCTCAAAGTCTACAAATTTTGAGTGTTAAAATTTATCTTATGTTTGTTGACTATGTAGATAGTCATTAGTGTTGAGAACATTCTTTTATATGTATAAGTTAAGGTACAAGTTCCAAAAGATATAAGTACCTTTGGAAGGTCTAAAAATACTTCAAGAAGGATCAAATAAATTATAAAATATGGCTAAAATACCACATGATATTTAGAAGGGAATGACTCAAATGAGTGAGTCACAAGGGAGTTGCAGTGGTGTCTTGGTGGATGGTTGATGTGGCTAGTTCTCCAAGTCAATCCATATTTTTCTTGTTTTAGCACTTAAATCATGTAAATAAATGGACTAAAGGGTCTAGCCATGACTTTTAATGTATTAGGAAGGTTTTAGTTAGTTTTTCATGCTATGATAAGAGATTAGAAGCCACGATCTTCTTTGAAGTTGAAGAGACTCATATGTCTATCTCTGCATTGCTATAGTTTTGTAGACATAGATTGCATAGGTTTTATCTCCCTCAATATATACCCAAATAAAATTTTTGTTGGTTCATTTGAAATACATATTTTCTATTTTAATCCTTTAAATTTTCATATTCATTGAACTTGTGAGCTGAGAGCAATGGTCTCTGCAAGTAGTGTGTGTTCTCGGGTTTATCTCTATTCAAGGTCTCCATTAAACCTCAAGTTTGCAGTGCTCATATCTCCTTGTGTATGTATCCAATTTGAGTTTTCTCTAGCTCATTGGAAATATCTTGGTGTCTATTATATTTTTTGTAGAAAAGTTTTGAAAAAAATTAAGTAAATAGAGAGCAGAAAACTATGTAAGCATGGCTGATTTTTTCCACATAAGTTTGTGAGAAGGTCAACTAGTCCCTAGGGGGTTCCACCTACTTCTAGCTATACTTTAGAGATCAATAAACTCCAAAATTGGTATAATAGAAAGGAATTGAATCTTGGAGAATTTTTTAATACCTTGATGAAGAATTTGGAGCTATTGGAGCAAAGGTTCATTATCAATATTACATGAAGGTAGAAGGAGATATCAAGGAAGCATTTCAAGCAACATGTAAGCAAAAGAAGGGTGTATACAATTCATTACAAAGGTAAATATGATACTTCTTCTTATCACACATATCCAAAAGGGGGCTTAAAGGAGGAAGCTTAGCATTTACAAAATGGTGATCAACATGCACAAATCGAAGTTTGATAAGAAAAACTATCAAGCATTGCGATTTAGAATCACAACATATTTGCAAGGTAGAGGCTTGTATGGTTTGATTGATGGCACATATATCAAACCTATATTACCAAAGGATCCAAGTCAACAACAATTGAGGGAATTTAGACTTTGGCATGAAAGAGATAAAAAAATTATATTTATTTTATCACAAAACATTCAAGATTCAATGGTAGGACACATACAAGACCTAGACACAAGTAGGGATGCTTGGCTTGCATTGGAAAGGATGTATGCTACATGTACAAGATCAAGGAAGATTCAACTAAAAAATGGGTTGAACAACATAAAGAAAGATACAAGGACACTTTCAATCATTAATTATTGAAGGTTAAAGAGATTGCATATCAGCTAGGATCAATTCAAGTTCGGACAATGACTTAGTTGCACTTACTCTCAAATGGAACCAAGGAGGATGAGAGATGGAAACCATTCATTACTTCTATTTATGTCAGAGGAGAATTACTAGATTTTGCTCAATTTTTGGTCCTCGTGGTCATGGACGAGATTAATCTAAATGGCTCCACTTCAAATAAAAAAGGATCTCAAGGACAAGCTCTCTATGCAAGATCATCAAGAGGAGGAAGTAGAGGTAGAAGAGGTTTGAATAGAGGTCAAGAACGAAAGTTTGAATAAAGGGACTTCAAGTGGATCCTTCAACACAAGAGAAAGAGGAAGATCATGCTAGAGGTACGAGAGGCTACTACGACTACAATCAAAGACAAAGGAGTGAAGATGACAACAATTGCTACATACGTGGAAGGTATGGAAACTATGACAAAGATTGTCAAAATGAGAATAACCAAGGTGTTAATCGAAGAGGAGGCTACTCAACAAGAGGTAAACAACAAGGGAATTATGCAATTTAAGGTAAAAGTGATGATTATGATTTTCTTCTTATAATAAATGTGGAAACTAAGATGAATTGCAATAGTGATGTATGGTATGTAGATAGTGGTTGCTCTAAACATATGTCTCATGATGCTTCATGGTTTTCAAATATGCATAGTCCTTCATGTAAAGGTCATGTTGAAACAAGAGATGATACAACACGTAAGATTATGTAGGTTGGAGATGTTGTCATGTAGGATAAGTGCAAGAAGAATTTCTTGAATGATGTGTTAGATACTCATCGAATTGATAAATAAAGAGTGAATCCCCAGTATATGCACTTGAGGGGGATCGAGGTATAGTCTCTTTCTCCGCAAGTCCCTAGGATTGTCCTTAGGTACAAAAGGACAGATAGCGTTTGTATGTGAAGTGAGGATGAGCAGCTCCCACTCTTCTTCTCTTCACTTGACAAGAAGAAGGGTCGCATGCTCTAATCTCTTCAATAGCTAGTCCATATAAAAGCCACGTATGTGGTGAACACCTTTAGAGCCCTATCCTTGTTAATAGTATGAGGCATGACCCATGATTTCTCCCTTGAAGCTTCTCACACAAGTAAAGATGGAAGCAAGGAAATGAGCAATGTCTTGATGGAGCATGACATAGGAACAAGGAAGAATTCATGGAGTCTCTTCATCACTTGGCATTCAGGGAAGACTTTTATTAATGCTTCTTTCATTCTTTGTTATTATTATTATCATTTTAGAAGTGAAAGCATTTAGCATCATATCAAGTGTTCTTTTAAGTAACTTAGAAGAGGACATCTATTTCGTAAAGCTAGGCACTACAAGACAAGAATAAATACAAGAAATAATTCATTTTAAGAAGCACACAAGAAACTTGGTTGGAGCTTAGGATAAGTATTTCCATTTTCATCATATATGTATGTTGATCCTCATACAGGAAGGAAAGCTCCATGCAAAAAGATATTACTTGCACATACAAAGGCTATCTGTCCTTGTGTACCTATCTGTCCTTGGGCATGACATTCAGCATTCATAAATATTGCATTCTTTAATATGAACATATAAAATGAAAGCATGGTCTTCATATTCGGGCACACCAATAAGTATAAAATGCATAGGTAAGGGCATATTCGATTTGCTATCAAGTTTCAAACTCGGGTCTCTGCAACAAGAAACATATGTGCTAGCTAGATAGCTCATCGGCCACAATGGAAGAGGTTGAATGTTTTAACCGGCCTTCACCATGGAAGAACTTATATGACCTCAAGGCATGGATGAAGCTTAACTTCCAGATAAGTTTTCTGCCCTCTCTTCTTTTTCTTTCAAACCATGAAGCATGCACTACATGTTGTAATAGAGATGAATGCATAAGTGGATTCACAGATATAAGTGACCCAATTTGCTTGGTCACATAAACAATTGATCATGGAATTGAATTGCACTATGCATCAAAATCAGATGGTTTTGGAAAAGAAAGATTGGATGTGCATAAAAATGTTCATGGTTAGGAAGAATGCATCTAATGCATTATTGCAACTTGCATATACAAAGTTGCATGGAAATTTTGCACCATCCTATGGATGATCAAAGTTCCAACTTGGGACTTTTAGCATGCTTTAAGGAGAGGTTCAATTTTTGAACCTTATGCATGCAACACCTTTTCCAATAAAGGTGTAACCGTTTAGCATACACTACGTATGCATATGGAATGTAGTACATGGGTTTGTGGTATAAGAGGGAGATTTGGCTTATTCTAAGTCTAAGTGTACTTACAAAATCCATTATAGGAATAATGGTAGTATAGCGAATTGTCCATATTAAAACTACCACTCACTTCCTATATGATTGGCTTATTACAAGCCAAGAAATAGTTCAAAACCTTAATCCTAAAGTCTATCTTGTGGAATAACTCCATAAAAAACCCATGGCATGCCTGATCAGCAAGGCCAAGGACTTAAGTGATAGGTCAAAATGTTTCTCTTAGTTAACTACGAAAGAATGGTGGTAACTTAGATTGACTACGTGCAATTTAGCTAGAGAAAATATAGCATTATAATATATCTATATATACATATAGGTAGTGTTGGAAGATGGAAGTGTCAATTCTCTTGTTCAAGAAAGTTGTTTGAGAGAACTAAAGAACTATTCGGAGTTTTCCATTTTTCTTCCAAGCAAATGCAAGAAGAGAAGGTGAAACTCAAGGGTTGTAATAAAACCTACATACCATTTTCTAATTTCCTAGAAGCAAAGGACTATTCAAAATGGTAAAACAGTAATTACCATCTACTTCAGAGATTTGATTGGCAAGTCAACTATTCTTTGTTCAGATTACACATTATGTCAAAATAGATGATATCAAGTTGAGACATAAAACTAGCTCTATTATCAAGTGACATAAAAAGGATCTTTTCAAGTATATCTGAATCACGGAATAATTGAAAAGTCAATTTTTGAGACTATTCTTGTCAAGTTGAAATTACAACTAAAACTTGCTAAGTTCAAATTTCATTGTGATATAAGTAACGGTTATGCTTCGTAGTGGAATTAAAACTTACAAGTCCAAGAAGTAATAGATCTTACTTGATTAGAAGAAGGTTTGATCCCAAAATTCAAGCTAAATTTACCTTTACTTAAGTGGAAGTGTAAGTCAGATGGTATGGGACATCTAGGCTTACATTACCACTGAAGTTGATTCGGTGGTATGGGACATCGAATTTAGAGGTAATTCAAAACTTGAACCTTAGGACATTCATTCTATATGCTTGGAGAAGAGAAAGCAAAAAAGCTCTGAATAGTTCTTTTAACCGGGGGGAAAATAAAAGATTGAAAATAAGCTCTTTCAAATTCTACTGGAAGAGCACGATTTTCAATATACCCTCAAGAAGTTTTCGAGGATGAAAACTCTTAAGGAGGGGAGAAAGTCCCCAAGAACTTGTATCTTATGCCTTAAAAAGACCAAATAAAGTATTGTAAGGTGAAAGATATGCAAGAAATAAATAAAGTTGAAGTATTTCCTCGTATGCTAGTGCTTCATACTTCTCTCATTACATCTTCGAACCTAGATAAAGTTCTAAAGGTTTGGGAATTCTCAAAGAACCTCAATGCAAGAGAACACTTTCATATACCATAAGGACTGTACAAATCTTAAGTGGGATAGGAAAAGAAGTTGGATGAGCTACAAAGCATAATACTAAAAGTATCTTGATGCTTCATGGGGATAACATAACATATGTTATGAATTCTAGTAATATAGACCTTTTTCACTAAAAGAGAGTGATTTGAGCAGGGATTATGAAAGATTCATCTTCCTTTCAAAACAAGTTGGATTCTAAATTGAAAGATGAATCTGATAAAGAAACCTTAAGAAGCATTCATCTATTTTGCTAGGTTCATGCACTAGTGGTGCAAAGAGATGGACCAAGGTAGCAGTTTAGCTGAAGTCACTTTGACTCCACCTAATCCACATGTTTGAGCTTTGGAGACCTAGATGACACATGGCTTAAACAAAGGTAATAAGCAAGTATATTCTTTTCCACCCTTTTCATTCTTTATATGTTTTGCATTCGACTCAGTTCTTTTTCATATGCAAAATTAGATGGAACTTTGAATGATTGGGGTAGGGAATCAGAACACACATGGATTCTCCTCTTGAAAAACTCATTCAGGATAGTAATCACCCTTTTGAATTAAGAGGCAAATTAGAGAGATGACGGCCATGATCTTTGAGATTCATCATGGAGCACGGGGGATTACCCCAAGGTATATATCTCCACTCATTTTCAAGGATGGAAATGCTTTTAAGGGGGGGACAATGTTGTATAATTACATGGGTCATGGTTTATTTACCCCTTTTAGATGGGTCTTGAACCTTAGGGTTAATTCTCTAAGGTTGAGTACCTTAGTCTTGATTGGAAGCTTGTCCTAGCTGCTTGGTTTATACGTGAGAGCTTGGAGAGTCTTCTTTTAGAAGCCATGTGATTTCATGTGATTTCCTAAGCTTGGAAACCATGTGATCACCTTAGGGACCCATGTGATGGAAGTTACACATGTCCCCTTGAGAGGGACTTTCCCCCTTGGTCTTGGAGCTATATATTGGAGGGGTTGGTTGGGTGGAAACGCATCTCTCTTCCTAGTGTGTGGCCTTGCTAATTAGTTCTCTTAGACTTCTTAGTTCAGTTATGTGGAGGCTATGGAGTCCTTCCACAAAAATTAGACTCCTTGATCCCGACTTTAAAAGTAGCACAAGAGCATGAGTGGAATGGACATGAGTTGTCCTCAAGGATATTTGACATAGAATGCTTAGGTGAGACCAGGCTATGAGCAACGGTAGGCATGTCACTCTAGCACAATGGCGAGTGCCAATGTGAGGAGATCTACCTCATAAATGTCAATCCGTGGAGACATGAGAATTGGTATGATGGCCATGATCAAGTGAAGGCACAAGTGCATAAGTGAGAAGCACACACATACACACACGCACACAAGGCAAGAACAAAGACAAGAACAATGGAGTGCTTTTAGTTATCAAAGATGTCTTTACAAAAGCTCTAATCTATAACAAGATCACCAGCTAACCTCAAAAATGACCTCTCTAGTTCTTTTTATAGTTTTTTTACTAGCTTTGGCCCTGTCCAGACCTAGTGTCCGGCCTAGTTAAAAATTAGGTTCTAGGGCTTATTTGAGGGCTCAAACGGAGTCTAAAAATTATGAAAATTAATACATAGGTACTTCTACTAATCATCAAGCTCAAGGACTCCTTGAATCGAAAAAAATGGAGCTAATGCTATCAAGAATGATATTTACAATGTTGGTGTAGTGATGAAAATCACTTTTGATTGAAAACAAGTTATGAAAAAAATGATTAGGCCTATTCTTTGCATATTTGCATAACATTTCCTTCCCCTTGCTCCTTCTAGCTCCTTGCTTCAACCTTCTTGTTTGCTGACACTTCTAACACTCCCCCCTCTCTAGCATCTGCCGCACATGACATACCTCTGTTTTGGAGGGTGGTCAATGTAATATTGGATGACATCAATGGCCAGTTCATGTTCATGGAATCGTAATCCCTTTGCCAGATCAAATTGCAATGCATCCAAATTAATGTCACTCAGGATGTTTGGCTATGTTGTCGTGTAATACTTTGAATACATGGCTTGCTCACATGCAAATAAGTGAAGCAGGTGAGTCGTTTTAGGCATGAATACCTCAAAGTGATACTCCCAAAAGCCTATAGTGAACATATCTTCAAAGGTCTGTTTG
Source organism: Ceratopteris richardii (assembly GCA_020310875.1). Lineage (NCBI taxonomy): Eukaryota > Viridiplantae > Streptophyta > Polypodiopsida > Polypodiales > Pteridaceae > Ceratopteris > Ceratopteris richardii. Next base: position 125,227,329 of record CM035440.1, on the reverse strand, counting down.
TAATAGGTTGGGAGGTATTTGATTTGGGCATGCCAGACATTAGCTACTCTAATGCTTGGGATCATGCTCATGTGTTACACCAAATCATAATTTCCATTTGTAAAGCCCGATAGAGTTACTTGTGGTGCATATGTATTGCGAAAATTCTTGAGAACAATTTGCATTATATCAAGAATTTTGAGCATCATCTGTGCCGCTACATCTGGCATTGGTTTCAACTAAGGGATCCAGTCGCATATAGTGGCCATCATATAAGGAATAGAAGGTGGTCCCTACGGTGGCACAATGTATGGATAGTTGAGCCACTCCTTGCATTGTGCATTGTTATGTACTTTGATGTCAAATGTTTTCCATGATCTGGGCCTTAGAACTGGTTCATAACATGGGTTGTAAAGAAGATGTAATGGTGCATTTTTCCAAGTGTGCAACATTTTTGGGTAAGTTTTCAAGAGGGTTTTTTGCCAGGTTAGTTGATAGATGTTAGCTTTTTGCACTGCGGTGGCAAGTCCTTTGGCTAAAATTGTGTCACGAATGTGGGTGTCTTCCCTATGACTCCCTTAATTTTTACATTATAATCAGCTAGAGTTACAAAATATGGCATGTACTAGAGTTCAAATGTCATGATGAGTCACCTAGGTGCCAAGTGTTGGGCATAGTTGGATTGCAACATTGTTTCTTCTATGACCCGCATGGCTTGATTTTGCACCACTGTGTCATCTTCATGGGTGTGCCCAATGCAAAAAACTAACAATTACAATCACCACGTGCTAGAGAGATGACTCTCCTCCCAACCTTATGTCTGTATCTATATAGCTACTCGAATCAACGAGGACCACAAATGTAACTAGAGTCCACAAGTGCATGTGCAATCTCCTCCACTCCTTTCATATCTTCCACTAGAGCCTACTAGTGGCTGGAGTGATATCGACCACTAATTTAGTACCTTCCACTAGATTCCACTAGTGGTTGTTGTACTCGCCACTCGAGATAAGTCTCTCTAGACTCAAGTTATTGTGAACGTGAGTTAGAAGGCTCTAGAGCTTCTTGGGTAAAAGTCTCTCCCCATGCTCCCCATGGGGTTTGAACCCAAGACCTCCTCCTTCACAACCTTGAGACTTAACCACTAGGCTAAGTGAATCACTTGAATATGAGCACACATGAACTTATGCTTGAGTCTATTTTTGAGATCTTTGGTCCTACACCCAAGTGACCAAACGGTGTCTGATTTCAGATCTGTCTAAATCGGCTGGATCCTAAGATCATAGACTTACTTTATTACATCCTTTCCCCCTTGGGAAAGATTTTTGTCCTCAAAAATAAAGCTATATATAATAAGCATAGGCAACCCCCAAGCCTCATGTCCTTGAATCAGAAGAACATGGTCATGTTCTAAAACTAGAAGAACATGTCTCATCTCTGTGGTGGGATCCCTGCCCAAAGGGTTCAAAACACTATCTGGCTTTGCATTTTGATAAACTCGGCAAAGTACAAAGTAGTGAATGAATTATAAGGGTGGATCTAAAAAATATCCCTAGTCACTTCATTGTTTCTTGATGTGCAATCTAGGCACAAACATATGAAATGGATGGATTCCAATTACTAGTCCATTTCTAGGCATGATTGGTGCATGGACTTAGTAACTAAGGCGGGATTTTTATCCCAATCAAGACTTTGAGAGCTCTTAATCCACTTGACTTTGATTTGGAAAACTTGAAGTTTGATGGATCCAAATATCTAACTTGGATGTTACATATGATGGTGTACTTTCTTCCAATAGTTACTTGGTTTTCTCACCCGACTGGAGGACTACTTTGTCCTCATATGCTTGAAAATCTGATGTAAACTCTAGGAGAAAGTTTTCCATTTCCTTTGGATCAACCTTACTATATCTTTACCAAGTCAAACTCAAAATGAAAATTGCCCAATTTAGGACACTTCTCTCAAAAATCTTCGGCTTTAAGTTCTTGGGAATTGTCAATCTGATGAGCAATTCCTAACTTATATATTCTAGAGTTTATTGGACTCTAGAAAATCATTTGAAGCAAACCCAAAGGAATAAATCAATCTTGGACTTATCTATCTTTTGAAGATTGAATAGTTCTTGTACAGAACATCTATCTAGGATGTTTAATTTAGCTATCTAGTTCCAATCCGCTAACCCTGGACTTTTGCAAAATGAATCAGATACCACAATTCCAAAAGATTTTGGAAAGTTGAAGGAAATAACTAAAACTCTGTATAACTATTTCAAACTTCTAAGATATAAACTTGTTATGAGTCAAGTACTTGATGAACCAAGACTTTAAGTCAAGACTTTAACTTCGTAATGATCTATTTCAACAAGGTATTGAAGCATTTTTTTTAATCTTTAAGAGAAAGGTACTCAATTCTCAAAAAGATTCATTGAGTAAAACTAAACTTCACCCGTCCACAAGATACTAGTGTGGTATCCAACTTCAATGTGTCAATCCACTAAGGTTCTATTGGTGAGTTTTTTACTCAAACAATTCTTCACTTGAGACTAAATTCATGCCTATTTTCAATCTTTATGACTCGTTACTAGGAATGCAATTCTTGTGCATTGCTTTGAGTCAAAGGATTGAATTTACCAAGTTACACTAGGAACTTGTAGCTTGACTTAGTTAGTCTATTCCTTAGTTGAAAGGTTCAGTTCAAACTCAAAGTCTTACTCTTTCAGAAATTTATCAAATATTTCCGAATCATCAACACTTTAGCTTGAAGTGTTTCAAAAAGAACTTGGAAGATACTTACTTCATATCTTCTTACGAACTTGATCTTGAAGTATCTTGAGATCATAATTTTATCCTCCTTGAATTCAAACTTCTCCTTTGAAGTCTTTAATTCCCTTGATTATCATATCTAACTTCAAGATTTATTTTAGGACTAAAAGATAATTATCATCCACGGTCCGATGTCCCATACCATCTTTCCTACATCAATCTGAGTATAAAATATGGTGTCCCATACCACCCTATTTTATATTCACATTAATGTGTGAGTGATAGCTATCCTAAAGTCTAAATATTTCTAGATAGAGTACCTTTTCACTTCAAGTCTTTAAAAGAATTTGGAAGTTCCAGGCATTACCTCTAACTTGATTTTCTAGGTTTTAATCCCTTCACATGATTGTTTCACGATCTTGTGCTTTCCTTTGGGAACTTGAAAACATTTTGATAGAACATCCATCCTTCTTATCTAGGCTTTTCAAAAGAAAAACCAATTATCATTCCAAGTTCTTGAATTTTCCCAATTCAAGTCTGATTGGTTATACTTGATCAATTTTGTAGTGGCAAGAGTTGTTTATTTCTTGTCTTTAGATTCCTTTCTTTCTATAGCTTTAAATAGTTATCCTGGCCAGGAATTTTTAGGAATCTCTATACTGCTTAAGTCTAAGCATCTGCTAATGCTCTTTGCACATGCAAAAGTGAGTTTCTTCATGCATCCAAGAGGATCCAGATCCTATGGAGTGCACTGACTACATGTCATGTGTGGTTCTATGGATGGGATTCTACCGTATAGGGGGTACATCTCTATGAGAATAGTCTTTGAGATTTACTTTAGTTGTAACACCTAAGTGTCGCAAATACAAGGAATTGGTTCCCCAATCTTGTACTACTTACAACTATCTCATGAATGGTCTTCCCAAAATCATCGCATAGACTTGGTTTTTGTGAAAGTCACATATGGCAAAAGTATGCTCAAACTCTACACGATAATTAATGAGAGTTATTCCTTCTAATACTCCTAACGGTCTCTCTATGTGACCATCTACCATTTGCAATTTCATTCTCGTTGGCCTGAGTGCTAGTTTGCCTTAACATTTCCATAGGGAAGTGGTAGCAATTGCAACTCCCACTCCTAAGTCCAAAATAGCCTTGGTTGTGTAACTGTGATGAGTGATAGGGAGATAGGTGTTTCTTTCTTCTCCTTCGCTCATGTCTCCTACCTTATCGAGGGGTATTTCAGGCACTGTTCTATGTGATCCCACTTGGGAATGGGTTTTGGATACTTCTGGCACTTGATTAGCTATGTGTTTCCACAATTTTAGCTTAACCTTGAGTAGCTCCTCTAAAGTGAGATTGCACAACACTTTAGTGTTCCTTACTACCTCTGTATCCCTAGATAAAACTGAGTATTTTCTTCTCACCATGATAGGGGGTGCTCTCATACAAGTAGACTTTGTAGTTCTCAATAGGAATTAGAATCAAAGTCTAATCATTCACTAGATTGGATATCCTCTTGTTCTCCATAAATATAAGGAATATCTTGTGGGAATCGATCATGTAGGTCATCCACAAGTTCAATGGGAGGAGGATTTTTGCTTTCTTTTGCCCATTTCTCTTCTTGAATTTCTCTTAGAAATTCTTGTGAGTATTGATTTATAGAAGTAGAGGTTCCCGACTTGGTAGGATTGAACATAAGCATCCTTGGGAGGGAGACTTATCCTATCACTTCTGATGTTACTCACATGTAATGTAGCTTACTTTCCTAACTCAACTATCATCTTCTCCAATCTTTCTAACAATCCATCAAAGTATAATCGTGTTTTGGTTGAGGTTGTGCAATTGAATAAACAGGTGTCCTCAAACATAGTTTGAGCCAATTCCACCATTTTTGCACAAGGCTTTGTTCTTTCAATTTGTAGGTCTGCCCTAGGGTAACACTTTCCGTGTTCTGTCACATTGGGCCCTTCTTAGATTCTTACTTGATATGCTTTAAGCATCATGTCTAGGCCTTCGGGAGTGGGATCTACTAGGACTAATCCTACTCTAGGTGGTAGTGAGATTACATGAGGTGGATTAGAAGGTGATGGGGATGGTGGTGGTGGATTAGGAGGTGATGGGGATGGTGGTGGTGGTGGTGATGCTTGAGAGTGCATTTGATATGTGAGTTCAATTATTTTGGCTTTTGTTTGTCTTAGGCTTTCCTCAAGCTTGCTCATCTTCTTCAACCATTGTCTCTTCATTCTTTCACGGCCTTTCTTGTCCTTTTCTTGGTTAGGCTCTCAGTATCACTAACCTTATAACTCTTTTCTTGGCCTAAGCCTTGGTTCTGTTGTAATGCCTGAGCTCTAGAGACTACTTGTACTAGGGTAGTGGGAGATACACTTCCAATAGAATATACTAGTAGCCCAATGACATTGATAGGAGTGATCTTTGGCCCATTGTTTGGGTTCTTAGGACAATCCCATAGAAGGTGCTCCTCCCCACAATCCGGACAAAACCCTTGAATTGTCATTGATTGCAGTTGCATAGGTGCAGGTATAGGGCAATCATGAATGAAGTGATCTCCTTGGCATATGTAGCATGGTCCTCTAGGAGATGGGGGTCTAATATGTCTAGGTTGAGGCCTAGAGTTAGGATTTGTGTACATGACATTAGCATATTCTGGCTCCCAACTAGGTTTGCTAGGATTTTCATAAGGGTAAATCTCATTATGCTCTAGTGACTCCATATAGTAAGCTGATGGACTATCCATATGAGCTAAGTCAAAATTGTGATTATTCATGTCACTTTTTGAGATTAATGGTACTGCTAGTACTAAGGCTCTGTTCAAATTTTCTTCAGCGGTTGCATACTTCACTCAGATCACATTGGCTAGAGGTGGAGGTTGTTGAACTAACACTGGTTGAGGCCTTTGTTGAGCTTGATAGGATGGTTGGTAGGGTTGTTGGGGTATAATATACTGTTGTGGTGGATACTGATTCTGGTATCTCCCCTATTGTGGATATGGCTATGGATAATTTTGTCTAACCACTTGCTTCTTATACGGGCAATTTTGTGCAGTGTGGTTAGTATACCGCCTTTCTATGGTGCAATATTGTCTATTAGGCTTCACTTGGGGTTGAGCCACAATAGGGCACATATTAGCCAGATGGTCTCCTCCAAAGGTATAGCATTGTTTCATTAGGGCAAATCTAGGTGTCTGCTTGCTAGAGACTCCTAACTTCTGAGCTTCCTTTTTTGCTAGCTCAAAATAGATGTAACCGGTTTGGAAGTGAGGCTAGTAGAGCTATCTGAATCTTTATAGATTTTTGAGAGCTCTAATTCTTCCCTTAGATTATCCTCAATTTCTATGCACATGCATACACACTATTCTATGGATCTAGGTTCCTTCAAGTACACATAAGATCTTAGTTTGGTACTTAACAAACCATCTAGGAATAAAGACACTTATTTGATTGATGTGGGTAGCTCTAGGACAAGGCATCTCACTTGGTATTGTCTAAATCTTCTTCCTGCTAGTCTAACTATTTCCTAGAATATCTGCTTGAAGCTATGTATCAGCAATGAGGTATTGTGCTTGATGCCACATTTGGAGAATTTAGTAATGAATTCTTCTAGAAACTGATCTATATTCCTAAACTGACCTTGGTGTAGTGGTCAAAACCACAGTAAGGTAGTGTTCTTGAGAGTTAGACCAAAGGCATTGTACTGAGTGAACCGGTTCTCGACTTGTTCAACTCTCAAAACTTGGACCAATCTACAAACTATCCTTAGAGGAACTTACAGAACTACGCAAGAACATTGATGAGAATCTAGCAAAGGGGTTTATCAAACACTCAAAGTCTCCAGCATGAGCTCCTATTTTATTTGTAAAGAAGAAGGATGGGACTCTCCGGATGTGTGTAGACTATCGTGGATTGAATAAAGTCACTATAAAGAATAGATATCCTCTACCACTCATATCCGAGCTCTTGGAACGCCTTGGAAAAGCAAAATTCTTCACGAAGATTGACCTTCAAGGAGCTTACAACCTTGTCAGGATCAGAGAAGGAGACGAATGGAAGACAACATTTCGGACAAGGTATTGCCATTTTGAATATGTAGTTATGCCATTTGGTCTCACAAATGCTCCAGCTGTCTTCCAACATATGATGAATGATATCTTTCGAGAATATTTAGATGATTTTGTTGTAATATACCTTGTTGATATCTTGATATTTTCTAAAAATCTAGAGGATCATGAATGTCATGTGAAGATAGTCCTAGAGAAACTAAGAGAAAAAGGATTATATGCGAAATTGGAGAAGTGCTCTTTCCATAAGACAGAAGTGGAATTTTTAGGGTACATTGTATCAGATAAAAGAATTTTTATGGATCCTAAGAAGATTGCTACAATCCTTGATTGGCAACCACCTTCATGTGTTCGAGATGTACAATGTTTTTTGGGGTTTGCCAATTTCTACAAGATATTCATCAGAGATTACTCCAAGATAGTGACACCTCTTACCAAGCTTATAGGGAACTCCAAATTCTCATGGACCGAAGAATGAGAAAAGGCCTTTCATACCTTGAAATCAGCATTTACTACCGCCCCAATTCTAGTTCATCCTGATTCCAGTAAGCCCTTCTTCCTTGAGATAGATGCATCAGACTTTGCTCTAGGGGCCATTCTTTCCCAATATGGAGATGATGGACACCTACATACAATTGCATATCATTCAAGGAAGTTTTCCCCTCCATAAATTAATTATGAAATTCATGATAAAGAACTTCTTGCCATAGTAGACGCATTTGATACATGGCGTCACCATCTAGAAGGAGCAGCTCATAAATTCACTGTGTATTCAGATCACAAGAACCTAGAGTATTTTATGACCACCCAGATTCTCAATAGAAGGCAATCTAGATGGAGTAACTTTTTATCTAGATTTGACTTTGTCATCACATACCATCCAGGACGTCAACAATGTCAGTCAGATGCCATGTCCAGAAGATCTTACCTTGCACCAAAGAAAGGTGAAGAGGCCTTTGATCAACAAGAGAGTGTATTACTCAAGCCTGAGCATCTCCAGTTAGCAGCTATCTCTTCAAGCCGTCATGAAGATTCAGCCTTGAATCAATTGATCCGTGAGAATCTACCACAAGATGAATTGTTTTGTAACGTTAAGCAAAAAGCTCAAGAAGGAAAATTCCAAGAAGTAAACGAATTTCAGGAAAAGGATGGGTTACTGCTCTATAAGAACCCATTGTATGTTCCTCCAGGAAAGCCCAGGATCCAAGTACTTCAACAACACCATGACAACCTTGCAGTAGGACATTTTGGAGTGAATAAAACAATAGAACTCATATCCAGGGACTTTTGGTGGCCTCAGATGTGGAAGGAAGTCAAAGAATACATTCGAACCTGTGATACTTGCAATAGACCTAAGGTACCCCGACATAAAGATCATGGCCTCTTGCAACCTCTACCTATTCCAGAAAGGCCATGGGCTTCATTGTCTATGGATTTCATCACAGATCTACCAAAGTCAGATAAGTATGATGCCATTCTTGTTATTGTGGATAGATTTACAAAGATGGCACACTTCATTCCAACTACCAAGGCAATCACAGGTGCAGCCACTGCTAGACTTTTCCTCAGGTATATATTTAGGCTTCATGGATTTCTTGATGAAATTGTCAGTGATCGAGGTCCACAATTCATATCTAGCTTTTCGAACAGCCTTTGCAAGCTCCTTGGTGTTCAAGTTAAACTATCTACAGCAAATCATCCACAGACTGATGGACAAACAGAACGGGTGAATCAAGTCCCGGAGCAATATCTCCGTTGCACTAGCAACTATCATCAAAATGATTGGTTTGAGCTTTTACCCTTTGCACATTTTTCTTATAACAATAGTGTTCATGCATCTACCAAGCAGACTCCCTTCTTTGCAAATTATGGACAACATCCAAGGATGGATATACAACTCTCAAATCACGTCAAGAACCTGGCTGCTAGAGACAAGGCCCAATACCTGATGGACATTCACAAAGAACTCAAGGAAGAGATCCATAAAGCTCAAGAACAATATAAGTACTATGCAGATCAACATCGTGTCCAGAATCCATCGTATCAAATTGGGGATAAAGTATGGTTACTCAAAAACAATCTACAAACCTCAAGACCTTGTGCAAAGTTAGACCATCAAAGATTTGGTCCATTTACCATCATGGCCAAGATTAATCTAGTCACCTTCAAGCTCCAGTGTTCCATGTATCCCTATTGGAACCATATCAGATTTCACCATTGAGGGTATCATTGAGGAAGATTGGAATACCTTATTCATTGGAAAGGGTATGACATCAGTGATCGTACTTGGGAACCTGCAGAAAACCTTCAGAGAGCACCAATCAAAGTTCGAGAATTCCACAAGAGAAGTCCAATGAAGCCAAGACCAGATAACATGACCGCTCCTCGTGGAACTCGTCGCTTGAGGGGGAGGTAATGTCATGGACAAAGGAAACCATCCTAAACCTTAGATTCCATGTGAACCATGTATCTCATGATTGGTTCAGAATTAGGAGAAACCAATCTTTCCACTGCGTCTGGAACGTGCCAAAACCCTAAGATCGACTGTCTACTTGCCTGATTCGGATATCCAAAGCTCATGTTTCGAATTGATGACATCATCAATTCGTAACCGCCTTTCATGAACCGCCCTTGAAAACCTATATAAGGAGGGTTGGCCACATTCATAATCAGTCTTGCCAATACTAGTCCTGGGAGCTCAAGGAGTCGTGACCACCAAGTAATTACTCTCCAAGTTCCAGTTCCAGTTCTTGTCTTGTTCCTTGTTCCAATCCTGTCTAGTCTTGTATCCTGGACATCTAGTCTTGTCCTTTTGTAATCTCGTAGTACGAGACCTTGTCGAGTTCTTTCTTGTATCTAGTCCATCTCTTAGAGGGGAGTTCTTGTAATCCAGATATCTTGTCTCATACTTACGATCCAGGGTTGTGGGATCTCCTGTATCATCTCTAGTCCAGTTTTCCATACCTATTGGTCCCGGGTTGTGGGACGTCTTGTATCGACTACATCTTCTTGTATTAATTTCCCTACATGGGTGTTCTTGTAATCATAAGTGTATTTCGGAAATCTTGTCTACTGTAGTCAAAGAGCACAATCTAGTGCTCCCCTGAAAAATCTTGTAAAAGTTCCAAGTTTAGCTCAAGCTTTTAACTTCGATTGATAGAAAATTTGATTCAGATATTTTTAAAGACGCTTTCCCGCCCTTTCTATCATCTATCGTGGTCTCTGTCTATCATGATAGATGATGTCTATCATGGTTTTGGTCTGTCACGATAGACTAAAAAACACAATTTTTTGTGACGTTTCTAGTGATTTGGAATGCTCTAGTGGTGCAGTTTATCATGCCATGCATGAAAATAGAAAATACAAACTTTCTCTATCTATCATGAGAGATAGAGCTCATCATCTTGGGACCTGTACAGGGGTCTATCATATGTGCATAAGCTGCTGGAGATGATGGGACAACTCAAACCTATAAGAAATACTCAAAAACACACAAAAACGGAATGCAAAATAGCTCTCTCTCCCTCTCTCACACAAATGAAATGAGGGAAATGAGGTGGGTAATGGAATATGACCAAAAAACTGAAAATTCAACGAAGATGGAGATGGAGGTGGAAGATGGTGAGGATGCTGATGGTGATGATGGTGATGATGATGATGATGAAAGTAAGAAAAAATAGTGAAAACTAAAGAAATTACCTAGGACTCCAACATCACAACTCTATGTCTTACCATCACATGCTCATCCTCAAAGCTCTCTTCGCAGTAACGGTGCCAAATTTGTTGTCACTCTAGCACAATGGTGAGTGCCAACGTGAGGAGATCTACCTCATAAATATCAATCCGTGGAGATGTGAGAACTGATATGATGACCATGAGCAAGTGAAGTCACAAGTGCTTGAGTGAGAAGCACACTAGCATGCACACACATACACACACGTGTGGCCCTATCCAGACCTAGTGTCTGGTCTAGTTAAAAATTAGGTTCCAAGGCTTATTTGAGGGCTGAAATGGAGTCTAAAAATTATGAAAAATGATATGTAGGTAATTCTAATACTCCTCAAGCTTGAGGACTCCTCGCCTTGAAAAAATGGGGCTAATGCTATCAAAATGATATTTACGATGTCAGTGTAGTGATGAAAATCACTTTTGATTGAAATTAAGTTATGAAAAAAAATAATTAGGCCTATTCTTTAGTGGATCTGCATAATGTTTCCTTCTCCTTGCTCCTTCTAGCTCCTTGCTTTAACCTTCTTGTCTACTAACACTTCTATAAGGCATCTATGCTGTAAAGAAAAGACAAAAGGCATACTTCGATGCACACATCAAGGATAAAGGATTGAAAGAGGGAGACCTAGTGTTGGTTTATACAATAAAGCAACATGTTCGTAAATTGGAAAAAGGAGGATATGGGTCCATGGTCATTAATAGAATTTCCACTAGTGATGCGGTTCAATTGGCCACTTTAGAAGGTGACAGCTTGCCAAGATATATTAGTGGATGCTGAGTCAAGTTATATCATGAACCTCTTACCGAAGATATGCTAACGAGACTCAACACTACTAAGAAGCAAAAAGAAGAAGAGTTAAGGGTTAGAGAGGAAGCACAAGTAGAGGCTAGAGAGCGCATTAGGTGAAATAAGTTAAGGGGACAAGGCCTAGATGTCAATCCCAATGCCCCAAGATATCCCATGTGCAAAACATTGGGTGTAATTGCTCCTCGAATAATTGACTAACATCCCTTTGTGACCATAGAGGTAGGACAAGGAAAGAGTGTCACGACTGTGAGAGCCTTGATTGACTCAGGTGCAACAACTAGTGTAGTTAGATTCTCATACTACCAAGATCTAGAATTGAGCATCAATTCCATAGAAGCCTGTGCCATAGGATTGGGAGGTGTGGAAACCCCTTGTTTGTGTGAGGTGGAACTTCCCATCTACCTTCAAGATGTCCCAATGAAAGTCAAAATGTTAGTGTGTCAAGATGAGGACCTATTGAACCACTTTTCTTGGGTCAAGATTGGATTTATGACCATGCCATCAACTTAAACCTAAGAAGTCAACTTCTTCAAGTTTGGATACATGAACAATGCATTACATTAGAATTAGAGAATGACATGATCACAGATCTAGGTATCACAAAATCTCTTAGTTCTTCTAAGACTAAACTTAGAGAAAAAGATATTGTATGTGTCAAGAAATCTATGATGCAGAAGGAGTCAATCATGAAAGAACAAGTTCGAAGTCGAGTGGATCTCTCCCCTTTTTCAAATACTAATGTAGCCATAGTAATTCAACCACAGAAGCAAGCAAAATAGTACAAGACAACCACTATATCAAATACACACAGATTAGTCAAGAAGAAAGTACTCCGGGGCATGAAGAAAATCTAGTTACAAAAGGGAGAGCATTCAATCACACCATTGTAGTCGAACTCATTACCAAAGAAGTACTGGAGAAAGCCAAGGCAACAACTAGCAGAACAACAAAGGTCTCTATCTCAAAGAGTACTCCAAATTTTTTTACCAAAGCAGATGATGAAGCCCCGACCACAATAACATACAAATTTGGGTGCCTAAGGAATTAGTTGCAGCTCAACAAGGGTGATTGCACATGTGGGTACCCAAGGAACTCTTAAATACACAAAACCCTAGGTTCTCACTCATGAGAAAAGTCTCAACAAAGAAGTTAAGGAAAAGCAAGAGTCAAAACAGAGCACAGAGATCAAAAGAATATGAACTCACCTCTTCAACAATAGTAAGAAGACAATCATCAAGGGTATGGATTTGGAAGCCAAAAGCACCAATAGCCCCCACAAACCAAAGAGATAACCATGCGGGGTACAAAATTTGAGAAACCATCCAAAGATGAAGAGGCCAAAAGTGATTTGTATGTAGTAGAGCATTGTTCTAAAATGGATCCCTATAAGGAGGAATGAGCCACTATCATTCAACCATCAATTGATTGCATCCTTTTGAAATCCAATGGATACCTCTTAACAAATATTACATCAAGTCTACAAGTAACATCAGAAGCCTCAACGTGCAAAAACCATGTGCTCTTTGCATTACCCCATCTTTTGCACCATTCAGGTCATGCATTTCCACAATATGCATTAATATAGGGCCATATTACAAGGCCATGCATATACACAATTCAGAATCCTATGCACATGAGATACACTTGCCATATGTAAAACATTTTATTGTTACTAACATCTTTCTTCTTGTTTTGTGACATTGTTCCAACAAAAAAAAAGAGGAACATGACCATGTGCTTAAAGAATCTCATTAGTGAACCATCAACGAGGACATTCATCAGCAACACAAGACAAGCCCATGGTCAATCACTGTGATGGGAGTACAACACAAAGAGATGAACATTTTCTGACCCTTCACCATGGTAAGAATCTTGTACTTTGGCCACACTACAACAATGTAAGATTAGGAAACCTCTTCATCACCATACCCTTGAGCACTTAGCTCAAGAACCAATTTTTCACACCATAATTCTTACAATGTATTCCCCAATTACACATGCATAGGTCCACCTTACAAGGCCATCCACAAGGCACATATTTCTTCAACCCATGCACTAACATACTTACCCATCATTCATTATGGGTTATGAGTACTTGGCATGGACACTATGAAAGCCATGTTTGAAAGTTCTAGAGGACATCAAGGTTACAACATCAGTACCTATGAAGCAACTCAAAGCCAATCGTTTCTCAAGATTAACATTGACAACCTCTTTTGAGCAACTCGTAATTTTTGGAAGCTCACAAATACACCATAATGCAGAAATCTAAGGAAGAAGTACATACAAAGGGACTAAAACTTGCAAAGGTTAGCTGTGAAAAAAGGAAGAACAGGGCAATCAACCCTGCTACATTTGGAAGAAAAACTGCTCTTGTTGATACATGATGGACACTACCTCTCAAAGTACTACATGGAACACCCACTCCAACAAGAGTCTATCAGGGAGGACAGACTCAAGTGGGGGGGGGAGTGTTGGCACTAAAGGTCAAGCACGAAAAAATCAAAGAAGTGGACACACTAGAAGAGGGAGCATGTAGGGAGCTCCAAGAAGTATATGTCAAATTTTCATAAAAACCCCTACAAAAACAGTGATTTTGATAACTAAAACCCATTATAAATATCATTTCACATTTTTTAAAACTCTAGTTTGTTCAAGAAAAGGAGTCCTCAAGCTTGAGGAGTATTAGAAGTATCCACCTATCAATTTTCATAATTTTTTGATTCCGTTTGACCTCTCAAGTAAGCCTTGGAACCCAATTTTTAACTAGGCTAGGCACTAGTTTGGACAGGGCCAGAACTAGTCAAACAACTATAAAAAGATGCTAGCAAGCTCATTTTTTAGGTTGGTAAATTGAGGTTATCAAGTTAGAGAAAGAGCTTCTTGAAGACTATAATAGCGTTATTGAGAATCAAAGCTTCCATTGTTCCTATATTTGTTATCTTGCCTTGTGTGTGTGCACATGCGCGTACATGTATGTGCTTGTCACTCACATTTGTTCACCACAATTGCTCATGATCTTCATATCCTCCTCATGTCTAATTTGATGTAGCCCAATTGCGAGCACCACCTCCTTTACTTATCGATCCACGGAGACATGAGGACGATGTGAAGATTGTGAGCAATTGTGGTAAGCAAATGTGAGTGACAAGCACATACTTGAACGCACACACACACAAGGCAATATAACATAGATCAGAACAATGGAAGCTTTGATTCACAATAACTCTATTACAATCTTCAAGAAGCTCTTTCTCTTACTTGCTAACCTCAACTCATCAACCTCAAAAATGAGCTCTCTAGCTCTTTTTATAGTTTTTTGACTAGTTATGGCCTTGCCCAGACCTAGTGTCCAGCCTACTTAATATTTAGCCACTACTTTCATGTACTAAGGAGACATCTGTTAGATCCAAAGACATGTATGATACTTTGCTCCCTCTTTTTACATGTGGACAGTCCAGTGCTGGTCCTAATGAGGCAACTTCTCAACCTTTATAGGTTTCATGTGATTATGAAGATCATTCCAGTTCTGATGTAGATTTGCATTGATACACTTCTTGATGAGAGAGCTCATATTAAGGAGGCAAAAAAATATGCCCAAATGGTTGTGCAAACTTTGCGTGATAGAAATTAGATGCACCCTCTCATACCATACTCATTCAGGTTCTCATAGTGCCTCTTTTGCATCAGATTGCTATGCTATGGCTGCCTCTAGTCTCCATGATGAGAATGAGCTTGTTTCATTTTATGAAGCACAAAATTCGAAAAATTGGATGGCTGCTATGCAATCTGAAGATGATGCTATAATGAAGAATGGTACCTGGTCTTTGTGTGGCTTGCCTCTTGGCAAGAAGACCATTGGCATTAAGTGGGTATACAAGCTTAAGCATAAACCTGATGGAATAGTTGATAGGTATAAGTCCATGCTTGTTGCAAAGGGTTATGCTCAAGAAAGAGGCACTGATTTTAATGAGACCTTTGCTCCTACTTGCTGAATGACTACTTTTCAAAGCATCTGTGGAGTTGCAACTCATCATGTTGGAATGTACATCAACTGGACATTAAAACTACATTTTTGAATGGTGATTTGCATGAAGAAGTGTATGTTTTTCGACCCTGTGGCTTTGTGCAAAAAGGGCATGAAAATTAGGTGTAGGTTAAAGAAGGCATTATATGGTTTAAAGCAAGCACCACATGCTTGATATGAAAAGATACATGCCTATTTGATTGCACATGGTTTTGAGAATAGTCCAAAAAAAATCACCTTATATGTTAAGCATGTTAATAATGTGCTTCAGATCATTGTTGTGTATGTTGATTACATGCTGCTCATTGGTCCTCATGAGAAGCATATTGCTGATTTTAAGGTTGATCTACATGCCTCGTTTGAGATGTTTGATTTGGGGCATTTGCATCATTATTTGGGAATTCAGTTTATGCAAGTTGATGGCGGAATAACTTTGTGCCAATCAAAATATATTGACACATTATTGCAGCATTTTGGCCTTGAAGACTGTAAACCTATTGCCACTCCTATGGAGACAAGTTTAAGATTGAGTCTTCGTGATGTCGGAGATGCATTTGATGCTATTCTCTATCAGTAGGTTGTTGGATGCTTGATTTACTTATGCATTACTCAACCATATATTCAGTTTGCTATCTCACAGATGAGCAGGTTTATGCATTGCCCAAGTGTCAAGCATTAGCAGGCGTTAAGCACATCTTTTTCTTCTTGAGTGGTACCCAGCTACTTGGATTGTTTTATCCCAAGGGGGGATCAATACCACTAGATTTGAATGCTCTTTTTTTATTCTGATTGGGTTGGTTGCTATGACACTCATGTGTCCACTAGTGGTTTTTGCTTCATGCTTGATAGCTCATCCATATCTTGGTTGAGCAAGTAGCAGCCTACTATGGCCACTTCCAATTGTGAGGTTGAGTATAGGGCAACTTTCAGAGTGATTGTTGAGTGTGTGTGGCTCACAAGGCTTTTGGTTGATTTGGGTGTTGGTCAGTCTTTTGCCACCACCATCTTCACTGATAGTCAAAGCACATTGGTAGTTGTGAAGAACCTTGTGTTCCATGCTCGCACTAAGCACATTGAGATGCATTATCGTTTTGTCAGGGAGAGGTTCTCTATTGGAGAGATTAGCTTGGCATACATGCCCATGCAGGAGAACATTGTAGAACTCTTCACGAAGGCTCTGCCTAGGGAGAAGTTTGAAGCTTAAAGCTTTGGGCTTACTTCCTTTTGTGGATTGATTCCACATAGCTTGCCACTTCCTTATACATGAGTGCCAACTCCTTGTTCACCGCATCACTCCCAAGGGGGATTTGTTGATATATTTAGGTAGTGATGTGTGTGAACACACTAGGACCCTTGGGGCACTTCTTTCCCTCTTTAGGAGGTTTTTTTCCCCAGCTTGTATATATGCCTATTTCCCTAAT